>CM049385.1:1848193-1858193 GCA_026937815.1 Etheostoma perlongum | reverse complement strand
TCTCGGTCTTGTCTCAGTCTCAACCCCTTAAAGTCTTGGTCTTGTCTCGGCCTCACACCCTAAAAGTCTCGGTCTTGTCTCAGTCTCAAAGTCTTGGTCTTGTCTCAGTCTCAACCCCTTAAAGTCATGGTCTTGTCTCAGTCTCAACCCCTAAAAGTCTTGGTCTTGTCTCAGTCTAAACCCCTTAAAGTCTCGGTCTTGTCTCAGTCTGACCCCTTTAAAGTCTAGTTCTTGTCTCAATCTCAAAGTCTCGGTCTTGTCTCTGCCTCACACCCTAAAAGTCTAGGCCTTGTCTCAGTCTCAAAGTCTTGGTTTTGTCTCAGTCTCAACCCCTTAAAGTCTCGGTCTCGTCTCGGCCTCACACCCTAAAAGTCCCGGTCTTGTTCCAGTCTCAAAGTCTTGGTCTTGTCTCAGTCTCAACCCCTTAAAGTCTTGGTCTTGTCTCAGTCTCAACCCCTAATAGTCTTGGTCTTGTCTCAGTCTCAACCCCTTAAAGTCTCGGTCTTGTCTCAATCTCAAAGTCTAGCTCTTGTCTCGGCCTCACGCCCTAAAAGTCTTGGTCTTGTCTCCGTCTCAACCCCTTAAAGTCTCGGTCTTGTCTCAGTCTCAAAGTCTTGGTCTTGTCTTAGTCTCAACCCCTAAAAGTCTTGGTCTTGTCTCAGTCTCAACCCCTTAAAGTCTCGGTCTTGTTTCAGTCTCAACCCCTTAAAGTCTCGGTCTTGTCTCAATCTCAAAGTCTCGGTCTTGTCTCGGCCTCACACCCTGAAAGTCTCGGTCTTGTCTCAGTCTCGAAGTCTTGGTCTTGTCTTAGTCTCAACCCCTAAAAGTCTTGGTCTTGTCTCAGTCTCAACCCCTTAAAGTCTTGGTCTTGTCTCAATCTCAAAGTCTCGGTCTTGTCTCGGCCTCACACCCTAAAAGTCTTGGTCTTGTCTCAGTCTCAACCCCTTAAAGTCTCGGTCTTGTCTCGGCCTCACACCCTAAAAGTCTCGGTCTTGTCTCAGTCTCAAAGTCTTGGTCTTGTCTCAGTCTCAACCCCTTAAAGTCTCGGTCTCGTCTCGGCCTCACACCCTAAAAGTCTCGGTCTTGTCCCAGTCTCAAAGTCTTGGTCTTGTCTCAGTCTCAACCCCTTAAAGTCTTGGTCTTGTCTCAGTCTCAACCCCTAAAAGCTTGGTCTTGTCTCAGTCTCAACCCCTTAAAGTCTCGGTCTTGTCTCAGTCTCAAGCCCTTAAAGTCTCGGTCTTGTCTCAGTCTCAACCCCTTAAAGTCTCGGTCTTGTCTCAATCTCAAAGTCTCGGTCTTGTCTCGGTCTCACACCCTAAAAGTCTCGGTCTTGTCTCAGTCTCAACCCCTTAAAGTCTTGGTCTTGTCTCAGTCTCAACCCCTTAAAGTCTTGGTCTTGTCTCAGTCTCAACCCCTTAAAGTCTTGGTCTTGTCTCAGTCTCAACCCCTTAAAGTCTTGGTCTTGTCTCAGTCTCAATCTCAAAGTCTCGGTCTTGTCTCGGCCTCACACCCTTAAAGTCTTGGTCTTGTCTCAGTCTCAACCCCTTAAAGTCTCGGTCTTGTCTCAGTCTCAAAGTCTTGGTCTTGTCTCAGTCTCACACCCTTAAAGTCTTGGTCTTGTCTCAGTCTCAACCCCTTAAAGTCTTGGTCTTGTCTCAGTCTCAACCCCTTAAAGTCTTGGTCTTTTCTCAGTCTCAACCCCTTAAAGTCTTGGTCTTGTCTCAGTCTCAACCCCTTAAAGTCTCGGTTTTGTCTCAGTCTCAAAGTCTTGGTCTTGTCTCAGTCTCAACCCCTTAAAGTCTTGGTCTTGTCTCAGTCTCACACCCTTAAAGTCTTGGTGTTGTCTCAATCTCAACCCCTTAAAGTCTTGGTCTTGTCTCAGTCTCAAAGTCTTGGTCTTGTCTCAGTCTCAACCCCTTAAAGTCTTGGTCTTGTCTCAGTCTCAACCCCTTAAAGTCTTGGTCTTGTCTCAGTCTCAACCCCTTAAAGTCTTGGTCTTGTCTCAGTCTCACACCCTTAAAGTCTTGGTCTTGTCTCAGTCTCAACCCCTTAAAGTCTCGGTCTTGTCTCAGTCTCAAAGTCTTGGTCTTGTCTCAGTCTCAACCCCTTAAAGTCTTGGTCTTGTCTCAGTCTCAACCCCTTAAAGTCTTGGTCTTGTCTCAGTCTCAACCCCTTAAAGTCTTGGTCTTGTCTCAGTCTCACACCCTTAAAGTCTTGGTCTTGTCTCAGTCTCAACCCCTTAAAGTCTTGGTCTTGTCTCAGTCTCAACCCCTTAAAGTCTCGGTCTTGTCTCAGTCTCAAAGTCTTGGTGTTGTCTCAGTCTCAACCCCTTAAAGTCTTGGTCTTGTCTCAGTCTCAACCCCTTAAAGTCTTGGTCTTGTCTCAGTCTCAACCCCTTAAAGTCTTGGTCTTGTCTCAGTCTCACACCCTTAAAGTCTTGGTCTTGTCTCTGTCTCAACCCCCTTAAAGTCTTGGTCTTGTCTCAGTCTCAACCCCTTAAAGTCTCGGTCTTGTCTCAGTCTCAAAGTCTTGGTGTTGTCTCAGTCTCAACCCCTTAAAGTCTTGGTCTTGTCTCAGTCTCAACCCCTTAAAGTCTCGGTCTTGGGTCAGTCTCAAAGTCTTGGTCTTGTCTCAGTCTCAATCCCTAAAAGTCTCGGTCTTGTCTCAGTCTCAACCCCTTAAAGTCTTGGTCTTGTCTCAGTCTCAAAGTCTCGGTCTTGTCTCAATCTCAAAGTCTTGCTCTTGTCTCGGCCTCACACCCTAAAAGTCTCGGTCTTGTCTCAGTCTCAACCCCTTAAAGTCTTGGTCTTGTCTCAGTCTCAACCCCTTAAAGTCTTGGTCTTGTCTCAGTCTCAACCCCTTAAAGTCTTGGTCTTGTCTCAGTCTCAACCCCTTAAAGTCTCGGTCTTGTCTCAGTCTCAACCCCTTAAAGTCTTGGTCTTGTCTCAGTCTCAACCCCTTAAAGTCTTGGTCTTGTCTCAGTCTCACACCCTTAAAGTCTTGGTCTTGTCTCTGTCTCAACCCCTTAAAGTCTTGGTCTTGTCTCAGTCTCAACCCCTTAAAGTCTCGGTCTTGTCTCAGTCTCAAGGTCTTGGTCTTGTCTCAGTCTCAACCCCTAAAAGTCTCGGTCTTGTCTCAGTCTCAATCCCTTAAAGTCTTGGTCTTGTCTCAGTCTCAACCCCTTAAAGTCTCGGTCTCGTCTCGGCCTCACACCGTAAAAGTCTCGGTCTTGTCCCAGTGTCAAAGTCTTGGTCTTGTCTCAGTCTCAACCCCTTAAAGTCTTGGTCTTGTCTCAGTCTCAACCCCTTAAAGTCTTGGTCTTGTCTCAGTCTCAAAGTCTTGGTGTTGTCTCAGTCTCAACCCCTTAAAGTCTTGGTCTTGTCTCAGTCTCAACCCCTTAAAGTCTCGGTCTTGTCTCAGTCTCAAAGTCTTGGTCTTGTCTCAGTCTCAACCCCTTAAAGTCTTGGTCTTGTCTCAGTCTCAACCCCTTAAAGTCTTGGTCTTGTCTCAGTCTCAACCCCTTAAAGTCTTGGTCTTGTCTCAGTCTCAACCCCTTAAAGTCTTGGTCTTGTCTCAGTCTCACACCCTTAAAGTCTTGGTCTTGTCTCAGTCTCAACCCCTTAAAGTCTCGGTCTCTCAGTCTCAACCCCTTAAAGTCCTCACTCACCTCAAAAAGTCTCGGTCTTGTCCCAGTGTCAAAGTCTTGGTCTTGTCTCAGTCTCAACCCCTTAAAGTCTTGGTCTTGTCTCAGTCTCAACCCCTAAAAGTCTTGGTCTTGTCTCAGTCTCAACCCCTTAAAGTCTCGGTCTTGTCTCAGTCTCAACCCCTTAAAGTCTCGGTCTTGTCTCAGTCTCAAAGTCTCGGTCTCGTCTCAGTCTCAACCCCTCTAAGACCTCCTAAGTCCTCCAACCAGAGCGATCTCATACAGCAGCAGTCAGAGTGGTGCTGAATGACAGAGCCTTAATGGAGGGCACATGAGAACAGGCTGTGCTGTAACACCCACAGCACTAAAGCAAACGGAGACAAAAGACCCCGAATGAATAAGCACGTCTTGGTTTTGGCCATATCCAATGAAAGCGGAAATTTCCCCCCTTGATGGGTCACTCCATTGCAATTACCCTGTGATATTCATCCAGACAAACAAAGGCGATATGCGAGCAGCAGGAGCTGCAGGGATCTGATGGGTGGAGGGAGGAGAGAGAAAGGACGCTGCAGGTATGGGAGAGGGGGAGGAGAGGGATGGGGGACGGAGGACGGAGGGAGGAAATCACAGTGCAATAAGAGCCCTCTCATTAGGGCCTGTCTTTATCGCTGTGCAGCTCCAGCGAGACCGCGGCAGATGAGAGGAGGGAGCAGAAGGCCAGGAGGACACGCCGCTCAGATTAGGCTCCTTATTGGTCTGATAATCACTGTTTGTCATCCAGTGGACACGTCTCACACCTGTGGTGGACGCAGATGGGATAGTTAGTTAGCACCAGGGTCATAGAAGGGGTGTGTGTGTGTGTGTGTGTGTGTGTGTGTGTGTGTGTGTGTGTGTGTGTGTGTGTGTGTGTGTGTGTGTGTGTGTGTGTGTGTGTGTGTGTTTGTAAATGGTAAAAGAAGATAACGGTTTATGTGTGCGTGTGACAGCCAATGCGAGAGAAAGAGTGTGTGTCTGTGTGTGTGTGTGTGTGTACCAGGTTTAACTACATTTGTGGGGACCAAAATTTGGAAATACAGTATACTTATGGGGTCCTGACAGCTTTGTGGGGACAAAATGCTGGTCCCCATAACGTTAAAGGGCTGTTTGAGGGTTAAGACCTGGTTTTAGGATCAGGGTTAGAATTAGGTTATGGTTAGGGTTAGGGTAAGGGTTAAGACCTGGTTTTAGGATCAGGGTTAGAATTAGGTTATGGTTAGGGTTAGGGTAAGGGTTAAGGCCTGGTTTTAGGATCAGGGTTAGAATTAGGTTATGGTTAAGGTTAGGGTAAGGGGCTAGGGAATGCATTATGTCAATGATTGGTCCCCATAAAGATAGTGAGACAAGACTGTGTGTGTGTGTGTGTGTGTGTGTGTGTGTGTGTGTGTGTGTGTGTTTTCTGGTGCATGAACGCGAGTGCGAACACATTTAGAATGAACAAATAGATAAAGATGGAATTAAATAAATAAGTAAAAATCACATGCATTGCTCTCGGTGCCTTGGCAACCCGATCTCTCCGTTGCCTTGGAAACAGTTGCTACAGAATGTGAGGTGATTGGCAACCGTGACAACGAGGAGGGAATAACATTTGACCCCGCTTGCTGACGAGAGGAGGGAGGGAGCAGAGGGGAGTGAAAGAGGGAGAATAGAAGATAGAAGATGGTATCAGAGCGTGTTCAGCAATGGAGCCTCTGAAGCTGCTCAACAACCTAGCACACACTGTGTGTGTGTGTGTGTGTGTGTGTGTGTGTGTGTGTGTGTGTGTGTGTGTGTGTGTGTGTGTGTGTGTGTGTGTGTGTGTGTGTGTGTGTGTGTGTGTGTGTGTGTGTGTGTGTGTGTGGTGAATGATTCTTGGAGCCTGGCCCACTATTTCAATCTGTTCCTAGGCCACCTTTCTGCAACCTTGTTGAACTACAAGTTTATTTAGTGTGTGTGTCTGTGTGTATGTGTGTGTGTGTGTGTGTGTGTGTGTGTGTCTGTGTGTATGTGTGTGTGTGTGTGTGTGTGTGTGTGTGTGTGTCTGTGTGCGTGTGTGTATGTGTGTGTATGTGTGTGTGTGTGTGTGTATGTGTGTGTATGTGTGTGTGCGTTGACTGTGCACTTGTGTGGGAGTCCTTGCATTTGTGCAGAGGTCGGTAGAGTCGCCAAAGATTGTACTCAAGTAAAAGTACTGTTACTTCAGGTAAAAGTAAAAAGTACTCATCCAAGCAATTACTTGAGTAAGAGTAAAAAAGTGCTTAGCAAGTACTGAGTAACTGCTGAGTAACGTCTGATTTATTATTATTATTATTATTATTATTATTATTATTATTATTATTAACATAAGCATTCAATCAGACATGATGTAGCTGCTGTTTCACACTTTTTAAGGGGAGTGAAAGAGAGAGAATAGAAGATAGAAGATGGTATCAGAGCGTGGTCAGCAGTGGATCCTCTGAAGCTGCTCAACAACCTAGCACACACACACACACACACACACACACACACACACACACACACACACACACACACACACACACACACACACACGATGCTTTAACATATCTGTGCTCGTGCCAACCCGAACTCGCACTCTGCCACCCACCAACATTCACACACTACACTCTGTAGCGATGCACTCGACTCACAGACACCCTGTAATCCGGGCAATTAGCATATTGCTCATTTGCATATGCAAATTTATTGTCAAAGAAACTTCTGATTCACCGTGTAAAGTTTTATTGTGGTAGGAGTAAAGGAAAAAAACGAAGCCTATTTGGGTGTATTTTGGGATTTATTAGTGTATAGTTCATTTGCATATTAAAAATCATTTTCAAAGAAACTTGTAATACAAAAGTACTCATTCATTGTATAAAGATTCATTTTAATAGGCGTAAAGGGGGAAAAGTGCATCTTTCCATCCCTCTCTCTTCACTCCCCCCCACACCTCTCTCTCTGCCTGGCTAAACTAATAAGGGGGTGATTAATGGTCTGCTAATTGCTGTAATTCCAGCTAATTAGAGTGGAGATTCTTCAGTGTGGAGTGCTCGGGAAGAGATGCACGCTCCTCCGATCTGGAGGAACCGAGCTGGCAGCACCACCCGGACACGCGGGTGAAGGGTGTAGTCCAGCCAGTCAGGGATGTAGCATGGTGTCTTTAAGTCCTGAGTACGCTGTGGTCCCCCCAGCTTCATCACCAGGCCTCATCTGGCTCATGCAGGGTACAGTGCAGTCTATCTCCTTGAGGGTCCTATCTTAACGATCTACTCTCACGCCGTGAAGCGCCTGGTGCAGGTGTGTTTAGGGCGTGTCCAAGTCCACTTTTGCTAGTTAATTTTTTGTATAATTCTCTTTTAATTGGGAAATTTCGCTGTAAGACCAGCACGTAAGACCAGCACACCCAGAATGCACCTGAACACACCTCCCTGTAAGACCAGCATGCCCAGAATGCACCTGAACACACCTCCCTGTAAGACCAGCACGCCCAGAATGCACCTGAACACACCTCCCTGTAAGACCAGCATGCCCAGAATGCACCTGAACACACCTCCCTGTAAGACCAGCACGCCCAGAATGCACCTGAACACACCTCCCTGTAAGACCAGCATGCCCAGAATGCACCTGAACACACCTCCCTGTAAGACCAGCATGCCCAGGATGCACCTGAACGCACCTCCCAGTAAGACCAGCACGCCCAGAATGCACCTGAACGCACCTCCTTGTAAGACCAGCACGCCCAGAATGCACCTGAACACACCTCCCTGTAAGACCAGCATGCACCTGAACACACCTCCCTGTAAGACCAGCACGCCCAGAATGCACCTGAACACACCTCCCTGTAAGACCAGCATGCCCAGAATGCACCTGAACACACCTCCCTGTAAGACCAGCACGCCCAGAATGCACCTGAACACACCTCCCTGTAAGACCAGCATGCCCAGAATGCACCTGAACACACCTCCCTGTAAGACCAGCATGCCCAGGATGCACCTGAACGCACCTCCCAGTAAGACCAGCACGCCCAGAATGCACCTGAACGCACCTCCTTGTAAGACCAGCACGCCCAGAATGCACCTGAACACACCTCCCTGTAAGACCAGCATGCACCTGAACACACCTCCCTGTAAGACCAGCACGCCCAGGATGCACCTGAACACACCTCCCAGTAAGACCAGCACGCCCAGAATGCACCTGAACGCACCTCCCTGTAAGACCAGCACGCCCAGAATGCACCTGAACACACCTCCCTGTAAGACCAGCATGCACCTGAACACACCTCCCTGTAAGACCAGCACGCCCAGGATGCACCTGAACATACCTCCCTGTAAGACCAGCACGCCCAGAATGCACCGGGAGCAGGATTGGGCCCTTAGTGTGGATTTTTGGACGCTCTACAGTGGATGTGAGTGTTTCTGGGTGTGTTTTTAACTGAGAGGTGTGAAGACTGGAGCCACAGCCCCGAGGACATATACATGTACCCGGTGTCACACGCAAACACACACATAGATTCTCACTTGCACACAGACACGCATGCACACAGGCTCTGACAAGCATCTCACACTCACACACACACACACACACACACACACACACACACACACACACACAAGCAGGGCAGATGCGCGGTCCGCCAGCGTCTCGCCTCCAACAGTGAGGTGGGCTCCAGGTAACCCGGAGTGACAGCTAAGTGTCTGCAGGACGCCGTTCAGACGTGTGAGGAGTGGGACAGCTGCGCCTCCTCCCAGATGTGGCAGCATTCGTCAAACACACCCGTAAAAACACACACACACACACACACACACACACAGACACACACCAGATGTGGCAGCATGGGTCATAACACAGAAGGCCCCAGCTGTTCACATGTCAAAAAGGAAAGGAGGACTAGTTGTTCTGGTCTCACGGGACTCGTCAAACGTCCCTTGATGGGAGACAAGAGGGGGTTAAATCCTACTGACAGTTGTGGTACATTAGTTACCTGTCGTGTAAAATATGACAGGTGTACATAATGACATGTGGCATGTGAGGTTTTGTTTGTGTGTGTCTGAGGGATGTGACGATGCATCGTGAAACGGTGGAAAATAGATTACAACACATGAATCACACATGGCATTTTTAATTTTTAGTTTTATTTTCTCCTCTCAGACCTTTCTCACCACGCGTAATAGTTAGTTAGAATCATATAAATTACAAACACACAACCAAATATTACAGTACTTATTCTGGTAAGATCTGCAAGTCCGTAACATATGATAGAAAACGCCGAAATGTGTGAAAAAAAATGTATTTTTATGTAAAAATAATAAAACAAATAACTACAGTGTTTGTGTAGTACCTTTTCAAAATAATAGCGCTTTGACAGAAGGAAGAAAATAATTAATACACACATACAGTGTGTGTATATATATATATATATATATATATATGTATGACACTAGATATTGTCTTCAATTTTGGACATTGTGATATATAAAGCACGTGTCAAACCCATGGCCCGTGGCCCAAATCTGGCCCCTCTATGTTTTTGTTGCGTTTTCCATAGTTGTTTTTTTTTTTCGACCTTTTTGTCGCTTTCTTCATCTCCTTTTTTTTTTTAAATAGACTTTTTTTGGGCTTTTCCGCCTTTATTTGACAGGACAGCTAGGTGAGAAGGGGGGGGTCGAGGGGGGGCATGCAGGAAATCATCACAGGTCGGATTTGAACCCTGGACCTCTTGCTTCGAGGCATAATCCTCTCAGTCTCTAATAACTGTATGTTACCACAGCGTTCAATGCTGTTGATGCACGGAGCAGCCATGTTGGATTTTGAGCTCGGGGTACTTGGGGGGGGGGGGGGGGGGGGACAAACGGGAGGCCCTACTAACACTCAGTGTTGTCAGCGTTTCCCAGGGCTGTAGTCAAGACCACCTTAGTCGAGTCCAAGACCAGGACTAGTCGAGTCCAAGTCAAGACCGAGTCCAAAGAGGTCCGAGTCCGAGTCAAGACCGAGTCCAAAGGGGTTTGAGTCCGAGACAAGACCGAGTCCAACAAGGTTCAAGTCTGAGTCAAGTCAAGTCCAAGACTAGGACTAGTCGAGTCCAAAGAGGTTCGAGTCCGAGACAAGACCGAGTCCAAAGGGGTTCGAGTCCGAGACAAGACCGAGTCCAACAAGGTTCAAGTCTGAGTCAAGTCAAGTCTAAGACCAGGACTAGTCGAGTCCAAGACAAGACCGAGTCCAAAGAGGTTTGAGTCCGAGTCAAGACCGAGTCCAACAAGGTTCAAGTCTGAGTCAAGTCAAGTCTAAGACCAGGACTAGTCGAGTCCAAGTCAAGACCGAGTCCAAAGAGGTCCGAGTCCGAGTCAA
>CM049385.1:1755693-1843193 GCA_026937815.1 Etheostoma perlongum | reverse complement strand
GAGAGGAAGTCTCCTGCTGTATATTCAATACTCTCCTAACGCAATAAACAGCGTCGTTGTTGTTCTCATTACCATCATCGCGGGCTAATTAGGCCTACAGGAAGTCATCGGGGGGGGCGGGACATCTTCATGCTCCAAAATGTAAATTAAGGATTGGATTAGCGAGTCTGACTGAATTCATTTGAAGTCAATTGGGCCGCATAAGCTCTCGAAACACTCTCCGGAGAGTTCAATAGAGAGACCTTCTCATTTTGTTTGTGGATTATTTAACAATTTCAGTTTTTTTTGTGATTTTTGTGCAAATATCTGTGATTTTTCTTAAAAAATGCGATGGAATATGCGGGATATTTATGCGATAAAATTGCGGGAACTTGCAAAAATTGCCGTTTGATGAAAAACAGACTGTGTTTGTCTTATCGCGTAGTTACGTACATAACTTCATAACGTTCCCATGGCAACAGGGGAAAATGGCTGCGCTTGTGTGATGTAAACGCAACATTTTTCAACTTTCATGCTAAGATATTTGTGTCTTTTTTGCAACAGAAATGCAGGGATTATGAAATCATGTAAGCCCTGCATTATTTTGCGCGGAAATTGGCAATTTATGCGGTAAAAAGTGCGGCTTATTTGAAAAAATACAAACCCCCCCTCCCTCGCTTAAATATGCAGGCTTTGGCTGATTATGCATTGAACTAAGCACATAATCGCGTTTTCTGGAGGGACTGGGTATTGTTCCTGCATATCAAAGTGCAGGAAAGAATTTAAATTCCTATCCATTTCACACCCAGACGTCAGTCAATTTGAAGACTACTGTGAAAACGCCCCCATAGGTAGTTTGTTCAAGCTGAAATTACACTCATATTTACGTTAACAGTGGCGCCGCCCTCTAGTGGCCGTGGTGGTTCTAACGGGAGCAAAGAAGGAAGTAAGGTGAGTTTTGTGTACAGTGTGGCGGGGATGGGACTTTCACCCCGGAGGCCGTGGTTCATGTTCTGTTTGAAAAGTAAGCGGCCATCTTTTAAAACATCATGTTCAGCGTCATGTGGGTTACCCATGGATGTATGAGAACACCTGGGGCCTCATTGATAAAAGCTGTTACGCAACAACAAGCTGTTGCGCGAAGCAGAGGGAAATTTGCGGTTGCAACATTGCCGCAAAAGTCGGGATTTATAAAGAATTTCCATGCGTATCCCGAGGCGTTGTAGACTGACCTGCGATGGATGTCTCCATCCAGAACCCCTGCACCACTTAATTACCCTGAGGAAGCCAATATGACTCCAGTCCACTACCGCTTTATTGGACTTTATTCATCGGACCTATCGGGACCCAACAGTTCCCGAGGGCCTGTGTGTTACAACCAATCAACAGCCTGGTAGATTTGGCATTACTCGAAGATTTAGCAAGAGCACCTCGATCTCACAATCACTGAATCGGGTTTTTATCCCATTTTTCGGTTTCATGATTGGTCACCAAGGGCTCCTTGATATATCCTGGAATATGGATTATTGATTGATTGATTGATTGATTGATTGATTGATTGATTGATTGATTGATATGGACCTTATTTCAATCAGGAGAGACATGTTTTCAGATATGCAAATGAGGTTTATTGTACAGCTCAATATAAAATGTACAAAGTCTTTAGCGATTAGACTCCATCGCTATATGAATATTTTGTATGTATATAGAGGTAGAGAACCATAATAACCCCCCCTCCCCGGGGGAATCTAGACCCCGGTGGAGGGGGAGGGGGAGGGTTGCACTCTTTGCCTGCAACGACAGCTGATAGCAAATGGAGAAACAGATTTAACCCTCGTGTTGTCTTCCTGTCAAAATTGAAAATCAACACTTTTGTTGACACTTTTTAATCAATGTTTTTATCTTTTTTCTTACATTTTTGTCCCTTTTTATCAACACTTTTGGCGTTTAACAAAACTCAAACACTACTATTGTTGGAATTTATGGTCAATGAACCAAATTATACCTAATGTTTTGAGTTTTTAGAAATTAGGAATTATTGAGACTAAAATTAAAGGAATGGATGTTGATGATAATCACAGACTGGAATATGTCAACTTTTACTCAATACTATTTCAAAAACACTTCCATTTGTTTTACAATGCTATAAAATTGAATAAGACGCCCCAAAATGAATGAAAGTAGAGATTTGTACTTGGCAAAGAGCGTTGGGTGGAATCAATCATGTTATTTTGGGGAATTAAAAAGAACATTGATATAGGACAACATGGGGACAACATGAGGACAACATGAGGGCAACATGGGGGACAACATGGGGCAACATGAGGGAGGGACAACATGAAGACAACATGAACATGACAATGAGGACAACATGAAGACAACATGAGGGCAACATGGGGACAACATGAGGACAACATGAAGAAGACAACATGAAGGCAACAAAGGGCATGAAGACAACATGAGGACAACATGAGGACAACATGAAGACAACATGAGGGCAACATGGGGACAACATGAGGACAACATGGGGACAACATGAGGACAACATGGGGACAACATGAAGACAACATGAGGGCAACATGAGGGTTAAAGCAGGGTTGTGACTCTGTGATTGGCCCTTGCCAGTTGTGTATGATTCTGATTGGTTAAGCAGGAAGGTGAACGCCTCCAACAGCTGGTTCCATTCAGGAAGAGAGCGTTGATTAAATTAGATCTTCCTGAAAGAGCGCTGAGCTATAATTAAATCAGGAGAGACTAGTTGCAGATATGCGACAAAAGTCCATTTCTTAGTTTAACAGCTGATTTGATTTAGGAAAGCACTGATTAGACGTTAGGTCTTCCTGAAAGAATTTACTTAGCTTAGGACATAAGGTTGGACATTGGGACAACTATGGGACAGTTGGACATTAGGACAACTATGGGCTGCCTCGGGAGGAGCGTGAGGCTCGTGCACGGCCGCATAAGATAACGCACGTCTGTTTTTACAACGAGAAGAGTCTGTAAGGCGTGTTAGAAATCAGAATGTAGTTTTTGTGTACGAAAATTCAGACTTCTGGTGCATGAAATCTTTCAGGATCGAGTCCTGGACTCGAGTCCGGACTCAAGACCGTTTTTCTATGGTCTCGGACTTGTCTTGGTCTTGCTAGTATATGGACTCTTGTCTCCTATGGCCACTGGTCTTGCCCAATATGGCTTTTGGTCTGGACCGAGTCCAGGTGTCTTTATTATGTTGATAATAATATTAATAAGTAACACTAACTCATTAACTTTAGTGTTACAGTTATTTTTGGAATTTATGTTCAATAAACCTCATTTATAGGAAATTATACCTAATGTTTGAGTTAGAAAAGCAGAAATTAGGCTAAAATTAACCCTTGTATTGTCCTCCCTGGTTAAAAAACAGACAAAAATTTGACATTTTTGTCTGTTTTTCAGACTTTTTTTTTTACTACTTTTTGGAATTCATAGTCAATAACCCTCATTTATATAGAATTATACCAAATATTGGAGTTAACCTTGCGTTATCTTTCTGTTGAACTACAAAACTTGTTGTTATTCTGGATCAAACAAAGTTTTGTTACTTCGTTGATTTTTTTTGACAAATTTTTGGGAAAGTTTTGACACAGTTGTCACTTTCCTTGCCATTTTGAAGCATTTTTCACGTTTTTGTGGTAACATTTTCCAAGTTTTTTTGTTACTTTTTTCATTTTTTAAAAATTATTTTCAACGTTCTTTCATTAAAAAAAAGCTATACAATTGAATAAAACACCCAAATTCAATGAAAGTAGTGAATTGATCACTTATTTGACTTGTGAAGAGCGTCGTATGGATCCATCCACGTTCTTATATTTTACTTTATATTTTTTGACAATTTGTGATATAGAAACTTTTTGAAAGTGGGTCAAATTAGACCCGAGGACCACAGCAGGGTTAAAGATTGTTGTTCCTGTCAGTCACTTACACACAAAAGCATCGGAAAATCAGCATCGCCCTGTTGCTTGCTCTGGAGGGAACTACTAGACCTGTTGGGTCCTTGTAAATTATAGAGTGTGGTCTAGACCTGCTCTATCTGTAAAGGGTCTCCAGATAACTCTTGTTATGAATTGATACTGAATTGAAAATAGGGTCCAAATTGACAAAAAAACACAAGAGCTTTCACTTTGCAGAGAGCTTCATGTACTGAGCTCTTTGTTTGTCCGACGCCGCCCACTAAAGAAGAAAAACCAGAGATTTCTATTTCCACACAGCTGGGCATGTGAGCAGGAGAACAAAATGCCTCCTTCCCTGTGTGAGTATGTGTGTGGTGGAACCAGACGGACAACCTTGACTCAACATCTCGCTCTGCAAAGTGACTCGGTTAGCCGACAGAACAAAGAGGTCAGACGGTTGCCATGACAGCCATCAACCTCCAAAATAAAAACAACTCGGCGAGCTGTGGAAGACCAGCGAGTCCATCCTGTCAGCGTTGACGATGAAGCAGAACAGGGTCTGAATTTGATTCATTCTCCTTCCCACATGGTGCTCATTTCCTCAATCCAAAGTCTACAGTATTGGTGACTAAAGGTGTTTCCTGGGTGGAATATTCTGGGATAGAAAAGAGCAAATTGTATCCATATCTGCATTTCATGTCAAACAAAAGATTATAACTATGGCTGCAGGTAGAAAAACTTGGGACTTAAGTCTCAATAAATAAATGTGTAAAGAAATCCAGGATCAGGGGCGGGGCGAGGGGGCCGGGCTTCTTTCCAAAAAGCCTCAAACCTTTTAGGGTTTTAAAAAAACTTTAACCCTTGTGTTGTCTTCCCGTCCACCTGCAACTTCTTGTATTTCAACATTTTAAATTAAATGCTTTTATCAACGTCTTTTTTGACCCTTTTGTGGCTTTCCCCGATGATTTTTATCACTCAGGGTTTGTCGACTTTTTCTGAGGCTTTTGAAGTTTTTGACATTTGTCAGTTTTTTGTCAGTTTTTTGGACTTTTTTGTCACTTTATTGACTTTTCAGCACTTTTTTATCAATAGTTTTTTCTTCAAATGCTATGAAACTGACTAAAACTCCCAAACTCAATGAAAGTAGTGAACTGATTATTTATTTCACTTGTTGTCGGGAACCATCCACATTGGTTTATTTGGACAATTTGGTTGGAAGAAAACCCAAATTTCTGATATAGAAACTTTTTGAAAATGGATCAAATTTGACCCGAGGACAACAGGAGAGTTAACTTGGTGTCATTTGTCCCTCAGTCTCTCTCTGACTGAAATCCAGGGAGCAAAGCTTCTGTTACTGGGGAAATATCGCTTTGTTTTCCAAATTCCGGCCCTACATACAGTATATACGTTATGTAACTAAAAAATGGAAACATCAGAAAGTGTTTGCCTCTTTTTAGGTGTCAGGAGTGAAAATAAGTCATCCTCAACATTTGAGAACAGTGAGATATAAAACAGGTGTTGGCTCATTGTCAGACAGTCGGTTATGAAAGGGCTTAAAAATTAGTGAACATAGCTGTGTGTGTGTGTGACTGTCTGTGTGTGTGACTGTCTGTGTGTGTGACTGTCTGTGTGTGTGTGTGTGACTGCGTGTCTGCATGTGTGTGACTGCATGTGTGTGTGTCTGCGTGTGTCTGTGCGTGTGACTGCGCGTGTTTGTGTGTGTGTCTGTGTGTTTGTGTGTGTGTCTGTGTGTGACTGCGTGTCTGCATGTGTGTGTCTGTGTCTGTCTGTGTGTGTGTGTGTGTGCGTGTGTGTGTGAATAATATAGATAATACACATTGCATATTGACTTGAATGTATTTATTTTACATGTTATCAATATTCAGGGTCTAAGAACATGGATAAGTCTTTCACCACGGAGGATCATCAATATCCCAGATGGCCTTTGTTCCTGGTGGGTGTGGCCTCTGTCACAGGAGGGGTGCACGAGGGGTGTATACGTGTCGACGTCACCGCTCGGTTTTTTACTGTGAACGCCAAAATAAGACGAGTAAAAACTTTTCTATTGGACTCATAACTCGAAACACATGGCCGCGAGGGACTAAGGCTGTGAGAAAGCCGGGTGTCTCCGCGGTGTGATGGTTGTTGGGACTCGGCATTGTTCGCCCAGCAGAGGAGGCTTTTTCTCCCTTTCTTTCCTCCAGCGGTCGCACAGCGAGAGGCAACAGCGACGTTAGCCGACCTGCTAACGTCAAGTTGGGAGAAAGTGGAGAGAAGACAGCGGCTAAACGGGGGCGCTTATCCGCCTACACAGACCTATGCGACGGATAGCAGGTAACACAGCTCTCCCCACTGCTTCCACCTCCTCAACTTGCGTTGAATTTACACAATGCACATGCTTTTTTTTTTTAACGGAACGTTAACACATCTTGGGACCGCGGCAGCATACGTAGCTTTGGAACGTTCGCTTTGGAACGTTCGCGTTGGAACGTTGGCTTTGGAACGTTCGCTTGGAATGTAAGCGTTGGAACGTTGGCTTTGGAACGTTCGCTTGGAATGTTAGCGTTGGAACGTTCGCTTTAGAAGGTTAGCTTTAGAACGTTAGCTTTGGAACGTTAGCATCAACTTTGCCCCTGAAATTCAATTCAAGGGTTTGCCACTCGTCCAGCCTGCCTGGCTTGTGTGATTAAAAACTTCCTATTAATAACGTAAGGGATAGAATTGTATCTGACACGTCGCTCGCCATTAGCAAACAAATAACTGCGTGCAATGTTTTGAATTAAAACATGTAATGATAACGGAAGTATAGCCAATTATTGTTACTGTTGATTTACAGTAGAGTGGCCCTGCCCACGCCAGTTGCTAATCAGGGTGCACCATACTCTCAGAAGGCAGTGTTTACTTATCGTGAGAGTCTGTGTGCAGCAATAACGACCAGTTATTTATCAGTATTCATGTCATGAGCATGCAGGGCTTGAGTGAGATCAGGCGGACCGAGGTTTTTGCAAAGCCACTGGTCTGGTGTAGCAATGCGGTAGGCAGGGGCCGGTGTTATGTGCCTTCTGGTTTTTCCACCTACTGGTTTCCGAGCCTGTCCAGATGCCGTGTAAACCTCAACGGCTACCCACGTTGACAGATTCGCAACAAATTCATATACATTTTACTGGCCTTTGCATGTCGCACCTCAATATAAACTATACTGAATTGAACAGAATATCTGAGCACGACACTACAATAACAGTGTACAGCGGGAAAATTGTGTTTTAAAAGAAAGTACGATGATCCGTGTCGCTCTGGTTTCGAACCCTCTTCAGCAAAAAAATAAAAACATACAAGCTCACTGCACTGTCCACTACACTGTCACATCATTCACATAACTGCTGAAAAAAACTTTGTTTTCTCTCAGTACAACAGGAATAACAATTTAACACAGCAAACCGAAACAACTTGTTACCTTGATTTAAGCTTAACTTCATAATTAAATCGTACGCTATAACCTCCTGCTACACCTCTGCACTATCCATGTGCAAGGACTCGTCATAAATGACACCAGGCAGCACACGGTTGGTGAAACAATCGGTCTAAAACAACTGGTTACCCTGGGCTGGAAACGCGTGATCCCGAGGCTCTCAATCAGCTACAACAACAAGTTTCTTGGATTTCTGGGAATCTTCTTGAATGCATGTGTAAAATGGTTTAATGGTCGGGAGCACTCATAAGACAGAATGTGTTCAACAACATAACATAAACATAAGGTTGTAGGCAATTGGAAACGTAGATGTAGGCATTTGAGCCACGTCAATAGAAATATTGCTTCTTCCCAGAAATCCAAGTGACCTGTTGTTTTTCTTTAAATACGTGAATGATGTGACAGTGTAGTGGACAGTGCAATGGGCTCATATGCTCTTATTTTTTGCTGAAGAGGGTTCGAAACCAGCGCGACACGAATCATCGTAATTTCTTTTAAAACACAATTTTCCCGCTGTACACTGTTATTGTTGTCGCTCAGATATTCTGAGTGCATATCTGGGTGCGTAGGTGACATAAATAGCCTATACTACAACACCAACAATTCAAAAGGTTGGCCACAAACTATTAACATTTATTAAACAGAACTTTGTGTTGTAGGGGTTTCAAATGTGTGTTTTCCGTCTTAACATAACGTTGTAGGCTATTAGAAACGTAGATATAGGCCTTTGAGGCACGTCATAAGACATTGCTTCTTCTCATAAATCCAAGAAACTTGTTGTTGTAGCTGATTGAGAGCCTCGGGATCACGCGTTTCCAGCCCAGGGTAACCAGTTGTTTTAAACCGATTGTTTCACCAACCGTGTGCTGCCTGGTGTCATTTATGACGAGTCCTTGCACATGGATAGTGCAGAGGTGTAGCAGGAGGTTATAGCGTACGATTTAATTATGAAGTTAAGCTTAAATCAAGGTAACAAGTTGTTTCGGTTTGCTGTGTTAAATTGTTATTCCTAACCAGAGCGACACGGATCATCGTAATTTCTTTTAAAACACAATTTTCCCGCTGTACACTGTTATTGTAGTGTCGTGCTCAGATATTCTGTTAAATTCAGTATAGTTTATATTGAGGTGCGACATGCAAAGGCCAGTAAAATGTATATGAATTTGTAGCGAATCTGTTGACGTGGGTAGCCGTTGAGGTTTACACGGCATCTGGACAGGCTCGGAAACCAGTAGGTGGAAAAACCAGAAAGCACATAACACCGGTTTATGTTTCCAGAGGAACAGGGGAAATTGAACCGCTATAACTTGTGTTTTGGTCGATATGTCACAGGGTCAGGGTTTGCTGACAGCAGCTGGATAGTCCGGTGGGACAAGGTTAAACGTTGGACGACAGAAAGGGGACAGCAGTGTTTTTGGGAAGCGCACTTTTATCGAAATAGCAATATCGCTTTGATGTCTTATGGGACTACAACAACACACCTCTGAGCTAGCAAGCTCATGTTACATGTTGGAAATATCAAGTTTGGAATATGGACTATAGTGCAATGTCCAAATCGCAAGGGTGGGAGATTGTTAAAGGCAAACTATATGTCAAACTATTCTAAATTAAGTATCATGGTCGTATCCTACAGCCTAAAGAAAAAAGTATTTGCTTGGTACAGATCATCGCACAAATCATTTGATAATACACATATTTTTTTAATTTAATTTTACAGTGAAAATAACAATACAAAAATGTTCACTCCCTCCAAAATTGTGAATTATATCGCAATATCAGTCAAAATAATCTCTATTGGATACGGCTGAACCGCTCTCCTGTCCCGGGCCTCAGCTGCAGTGAGGAGGCGTCCCATGGGGCAGCAGGAACCAGTCTGCCAGGTGAAGAAAGCCAATGAATTATTCAGGCACATGCAGCATATCATCAGCGTGGCCCAGGAATGTGCAGAGTTGCTCCTGCTGCTGCAGCTGGGGGACAATAAGAGGCTCTCAAAATGCTCCAAGAAGACGTGCCTGCCTTTCCTGTTAAACATGCCAGTCACCAGACAATAAAGCTACATTTACATCACTACCTTTTGGTTTTTAAGTGGAGTTTTGAGCCTAAAGCGATCTCCGTGCACGCAAGTGTTTTTAGCTTGAGGACAAGATCTAATCTCCGTTTGAACTAACACGCCCAAACCAAAATATCTCATCATTCTCTATTATTAATAATAATAATAGATGGGTTGGGTTGCTTATCCGGTATCGTGATCTGATACCGGATAAGCGGATGGATGGATCAATGGATGCATAATAGTAATAACTTTTATTTATATAGCACCTTTCAAGAAACCCAAGCACACCTACTTACTGTGGATATTCTAACCCCCAAATTCCACCGGGTGCATAACGACTGCGGATCCGCTCCAAAACGGCGTCGGAGTCATTAGGTTTCCATTAAAGTCAGTGTGTGTATTTCCACTGACTGCGGAACGGCTGCGTCCCGACTCCGCCCTGACTCCGTCCCAGCTCCGTCAATCCCCCAGCCCTCCGGAGCAGATACGCAGAGCTTCTGTTTTTGCCGGACGCCGGAGAGCTCCACGGCAACTCAGCACACGGCAGATAGTGCGGGACAGGAAGTCAAGCACAAAAACAAATAAAACATCCGGTTCATTTTCAAAAAAAGTAGACCATGCTCACGGCGGATTATATTTTCCTTCAACAAACTGCTGTTGGTTTTATGGTTCTATTCTACGTGAATTTGTGAGATCTCGTGGGTCCTCGAGACTTCAGCTGTCAGTCATGGCCGCAGCCGTTCTGCAACAGATCCGGACTTAGTGGGTGTTGACGGCCAGCGGATCACGGAGCCGTTACGCAGCCGTTCCGCATCCTGTGGAATCCCTGGGTCAGGGAGCTTGTAGCCTGTGGTGAACAGGCGGTGTTTGAGTAGTTTTTTTAAAGACGTCCAGGGGCGGGTGGCCGGGTAGCTCAGTTGGTGGAGCGGCCGTCCATGTGTGGAGGTGTGGTCCTCGGCGTAGCGGGCCCGGGTTGGACTCCGGCCTCCGTCCTCCGTCCCTTTGCTGCATGTCGTTTCCTCTCTCTCCCCTTTCGTGTCTTCAGCTGTCCTGTTACAAAAATAGAGGCTGAAAATGCAAAAATATCAACAAAATAAAAAATAAAATGCTGTCCAGGGATGTAGCATTTGGGAATCTACAGGGAGGGTGTTGCAGAGGGATGGGGCTTCAACACTAAAGGCTCTGTCTCCAAAGGTAGAGAGGCTTCAATGAAGAGAAGGGAGAGCACAAAAACCTATTTTAGACCTAGAGCCTGTTTAACTCGTCTGTGCCGGATGCGTCGCCCCGACACATCACATCTACCGCCGGTTACTGCGGTGCAACTCTGAACCTCTCTGCGGCCGCTGCGTGGCGCAGCGTTTTGTATTCGTCGGTCTTTTCATGACGCGTGCAGCAGAGAACGCACTGTCATTGGTTCAAATGCACATGAGGGCGGGTCTTGTTGGCCATTTAAAGCCATGTGACCACCAACATGTACTGTGGTTTGCTGAAAATCATGTCACCGCCCTCGCTGTCCACGTCCTCCTCTGTCGGAGCCGTCGTCTCGCTCGTCTCTCAAAAAATCATAAACAAACGCACATGTATGTCTGGTTGATTGACATGATTTTCAGCAAACCACAGTACATGTTGGTGGTCACATGGCTTTAAATGGCCACCAAGACCCGCCCTCATGTGTATTTGAACCAATGCCGGTGCGTTCTCTGCTGCACGCTGCGTCATGAAAAGACCGAATACAAAATGCTGCGCCACGCAGCGGCCGGCGGGAGGTTCAGAGCTGCACCGCAGTAACCGGCGGTAGATGTCATGTGTCGGCACGAAGCATCCGGCACAGACGGGTTAATACTCCCAGAAGAAAGTAGTAGCGTTTGTGACGCAATCGGCTCGTAAAATTAAATGAGAATCCTAGTCATTAAAAAACAAATGTGTATGCCAGGGGGAATCGAGGTTGCGATTTTTATCAATCAATCCCAATCGTGCAATCCTAGATGTAGCGTAACTCTTAGGTAACTTCCTGTCAGTCAGTGTCTCCCAAAGCCCAAAATCAAAATAGTTGGCGATATGGAGAAAATCAAATATCACGATATTTTTGACCAAATACCTCGATACCGCAACGATGTTGTAGTGTTGACTATTGGTGCTTTCACAAAATATTTACACATGAGATTTTTGATAAATAATCACCAATAATGTGGATATAATGACTAAGTAGGAAAAGGCCAACAGTCAAATTCACATATCTTATGCCTTATTACGATATCTAAAATCTAAGACTATATCTAGTCTCATGTCACGATATTGATATAATATTGATATATTGCCCAGCTCTAGTTGGAGATTAATTTATTGGTTGACTGACAACTGATTAATCTTTGCATCTCTTCTACAGAATCAGACACGGGAAAGTGTAAGGAAGTAGTAGTTGTACATCTTACAGCTGCTATGATTTGTGGGAAATCTGCTTTTGAAAGATGTCAGGCATCCTATTTAATTTTGATCCATTCTGAAGTGTATTCTGCAGATGTTTCATTTAAAAAAATTTTTTTAAAAATAAAACGTAGGTGGGAAATTGTTGTGAGGATTGTCTCTGAGCAAAGCTGTAATCTTCATGGCAGTCTTTAAATTAAAGGGGGCTTTGTTTTCTTCAGCAGCCTGTCCTCCGTTTGCTCATATTTTACAGAACAGTCTCCATGCATGACGTTGGACATTTTTCGGGTAAAAATAGATCTTAATGTAGGCGGCATGCCTGAAGTGTCATGTGCTTACCCAGAGGCTCAATCACTCGGGTTGCTTTACAAAGATAAAACTTCACATCGGGTTTCAACCTTTGTGTCTGGCAGGTAGTAGGGCTGCACCATATGAGGGGAAATATGCAATAACCATATTACTTGCGCTAAATAAACAGATATTAAAGTGTACTCAGTTCTTCTGCTTTCAATATTCTGCTAAAATACAACAAACTGCTTGTTGCATTTAAAACTAATTAAAGGAAATAAATAATAATCATTTCCTACGTTCCTTTTTTATTGAACAAATTAAGCATTGTATTGAATATAACAGGCACATTGAAGTGCATTTTTCTGCTAATAATTTCCAACAACTAAATCCCTGAGTGTTGCAGCCTTTCACAGAGTATTTATTTGCGATGATTGTATTGTTTAGGTCCTAGTGGGAAGGAAGCTTAACCTTGCACAATCCTAATCTCCGGCTTTCCTGGAATAGCTTCATTGCATCATTTCTGGGGTTTAGTCAGAATTCCTGTTCATTCCTTGGATCAGAGTCCAGAACTGAGCGGGTTGTAATGTTCCTGAGGAACAAGCATGATGAGGATCCGCTTTAGCAGCATGGTGGCCCAGTGGTTAGCACTTCACAGCAAGAAGGTTCTGGGTTTGAGTCCAGGTCGTTCTGGGCCTTTCTGTGTGGACTTTGTATGTTCTCCCCGTGTTTGCGTGGGTTTCTCCCACCATGAAAAAAACATGTACTGGGTTCTCCAGTCAGTGCCCTCGATCAATCGCCTAGAACTCTAGACTCACGCTAGGGTCAGTCTAGCAACTCTCCGTTGGCTTGCGAGCTGGAAAACCCAAATTCTGGTCAGGCCAATCACATCGTGTATAGAGTTGGTGGGCGGGCTTAATTTAATTGTTATTAATGTTAACTTTTTCTATCAGGCAGCAAAAACGTTTTAGCGGCGACATCGCAACGTCCTGCGATGCCGACGCCAATACGCGATATCGTCCAGCCCTAGTTGTTGCCTAGCAACGGGAAACCGCTTCCTTCCCATTCTTGGTGACGTATATCTGCTTGCTCTCGCAGACAGCAGATGCTTATCATGTCACTCAAGGCAGCTTGAGTGTGATCAGCGCGGCAGATTTAGAGAGATTTAGTAGCTGATGCAGGTATATTTTTGCTGTATGTGCATTTGTTATATGTGAAAGCTAAGAAGAAGTGCTGATTCCTGTCTGCGGCAAAATGGAAATGGAAATGTGGAAGTAGAGCTGCAAAAAATAACTCATTTAAGGTCCCATGACATGGTTCTCTTTGGGTGCTTTTATATAGACCTTAGTGGTCCCCTAATACTGTATCTGAAGTCTCTTTTATATAGACCTTAGTGGTCCCCTAATACTGTATCTGAAGTCTCTTTTATATAGACCTTAGTGGTCCCTAATACTGTATCTGAAGTCTCTTTATATAGACCTTAGTGGTCCCCTAATACTGTATCTGAAGTCTCTTTTATATAGACCTTAGTGGTCCCTAATACTGTATCTGAAGTCTCTTTTATATAGACCTTAGTGGTCCCCTAATACTGTATCTGAAGTCTCTTTTTATATAGACTTAGTGGTCCCTAATACTGTATCTGAAGTCTCTTTCATATAGACCTTAGTGGTCCCCTAATACTGTATCTGAAGTCTCTTTTATATAGACCTTAGTGGTCCCTAATACTGTATCTGAAGTCTCTTTTATATAGACCTTAGTGGTCCCCTAATACTGTATCTGAAGTCTCTTTCATATAGACCTTAGTGGTCCCTAATACTGGATCTGAAGTCTCTTTTTATATAGACCTTAGTGGTCCCCTAATACTGTATCTGAAGTCTCTTTTATATAGACCTTAGTGGTCCCTAATACTGTATCTGAAGTCTCTTTTATATAGACCTTAGTGGTCTCCCTAATACTGTATCTGAAGTCTCTTTTATATAGACCTTAGTGGTCCCTAATACTGTATCTGAAGTCTCTTTTATATAGACCTTAGTGGTCCCCTAATACTGTATCTGAAGTCTCTTTTATATAGACCTTAGTGGTCCCTAATACTGTATCTGAAGTCTCTTTTATATAGACCTTAGTGGTCCCTAATACTGGATCTGAAGTCTCTTTTATATAGACCTTAGTGGTCCCCTAATACTGTATCTGAAGTATCTTTTATATAGACCTTAGTGGTCCCCCAAATACTGTATCTGAAGTCTCTTTATATAGACCTTAGTGGTCCCCTTCTACTGTATCTGAAGTCTCTTTTATATAGACCTTAGTGGTCCCCTAATACTGTATCTGAAGACTCTTTTATATAGACCTTAGTGGTCCCTAATACTGGATCTGAAGTCTCTTTTATATAGACCTTAGTGGTCCCCTAATACTGTATCTGAAGACTCTTTTATATAGACCTTAGTGGTCCCCTAATACTGGATCTGAAGTATCTTTTATATAGACCTGTATCTATCCAGAAAATAACAGTTCCATCCCGAGTTTCTCTGGTCTAATACCTGTAATAAAGTGAATAAAGAACCTAAAACACCAAATGTCTGATTTACACACAGACGTGGGCAACATAAAGAGCATTGTTGTGGGGAAATACTCCGTCTGTCCCGTGAGCTGAACCTGCGACTCCATCTTGACAATCCTCTTTTCTTTCTTCACTCGAGCTTTGTTTTCTCCTCAGGGATTTGTGTCCTAAACATCTCGCTGTAATCCCCCTTTTGCAACAAAATATGCATATAAATGGAGGGCTTTTATTCCCAGTCTAAGCGCTGAGCTTTGCACTGTATTCACCACACAAATCACCTTTTTTCTGTATTTCTTTTCTTCCGTCATCCTCAACTTAAGTCTCTTTTGTGCCTTTTTTCTCTTCTCCTTCTTCTTCTTCTTCTTCTTCTTCTCCTCTCTGAACTGCCCCGCTTGTCTAAATCTCTCATGTCACTTGCATTAGACAGCCCGTGTCTTCGGCTTGTATTTAATTCTCCCTTCTGTCTCTTTCCCTTTTCTTCTCTCTTTCTTCTTTCTTCTGTCTCTTTCCCTTTCTTCTGTCTCTTTCTTCTCTCTTCTGTCTCTTTCCCTTTCTTCTGTCTCTTTCCCTTTCTTCTGTCTCTTTCCCTTTCTTCTGTCTCTTTCCCTTTCTTCTGTCTTTCTTCTCTCTTCTGTCTCTTTCTTCTCTCTTTTGTCTCTTTCCCTTTCTTCTGTCTCTTTCTTCTTTCTTCTGTCTCTTTCTTCTTTCTTCTGTCTCTTTCTTCTTTCTTCTGTCTCTTTCTTCTTTCTTCTGTCTCTTTCTTCTTTCTTCTGTCTCTTTCTTCTGTCTCTTCTTTCTTTTGTCTCTTTCCCTCCCTTCTGTCTCTTTCCCTCTCTTCTGTCTCTTTCTTCTTTCTTCTGTCTCTTTCTTCTTTCTTCTGTCTTCTTTTTCTTCTGTCTCTTTCTTCTTTCTTCTGTCTCTTTCTTCTTTCTTCTGTCTCTTTCTTCTTTCTTCTGTCTCTTCTTTCTTTTGTCTCTTTCCCTCCCTTCTGTCTCTTTCCCTTTCTTGTCTCTTTCCCTCTCTTCTGTCTCTTTCCCTTTCTTGTCTCTTTCCCTCTCTTCTGTCTCTCTCCTTGTCTCTTTCCGTCCCTTCTGTCTCTTTCCCTCTCTTCTGTCTCTTTCCCTCCCTTCTGTCTCTTTCCCTCCCTTCTGTCTCTTTCCCTCCCTTCTGTCTCTTTCCCTCCCTTCTGTCTCTTTCCCTCCCTTCTCTCTCTTTCCCTCTCTTCTCTCTCTTTCCCTCTCTTCTGTCTCTTTCCTTCCCTTCTGTCTCTTTCCCTCCCTTCTGTCTCTTTCCCTCCCTTCTGTCTCTTTCCCTCTCTTCTGTCTCTTTCCCTCCCTTCTGTCTCTTTCCCTCCCTTCTGTCTCTTTCCCTCTCTTCTGTCTCTTTCCCTCCCTTCTGTCTCTTTCCCTCTCTTCTGTCTCTTTCCCTCTCTTCTGTCTCTTTCCCTCCCTTCTGTCTCTTTGTGGACTGGATGAACCACTCTCACCCTCCCGTCGCCGCCTCACTTCCTCCTCTGGCGCTCGCGGCCCAGGACGACTGACACTCATTGGTTGAACCTGTCTGTGTGTTGTCACCCTCTCTGTGTCCGGCCCCGCCCCCCCCGGCGTGTTTAGGTGAGTCATGGAGACGAGAGAGTGGACCGTGGTCGCCGGCAGCTTCGTGAGTTTCCAGCTTCTCTTCTCAGTGGCCAGCCCGCGGCTCTCCTCCATCATCACGCCGGCCTACAAGGCGCTGCCCAGCACCAAGCTCACCGAGTGGAACTCCAGGTGTGTGTGTGTGTGTGTGTGTGTGTGTGTGTGTGTGTGTGTGTGTGTGTGTGTGTGTGTGTGTGTGTGTGTGTGTGTGTGTGTGTGTGTGTGTGTGTGTGTGTGTGTGTGTGTGTGTGTGTGTGTGTGTGTGTTTTTAAATTATGAACAACTAATATACACAAATCTAAAATATAAACTCTAAATACTATTATACACAAACAAATTACACCACACACAAAAATGCACACACACCTACGCACATGCACACACACAAACACAACCTACACACATGCACACCTACGCACATGCACACACACACCTACTGCACACACACACACACACACACACATGCATACACACACACCTACACACATGCACACACACACATACACCTACACACATGCATACACACCTACGCACATGCACACACACATACGCACATGCACACACACACACACATACACACATGCATACACACCTACGCACATGCACACACACCTACGCACCCACACACACACATACGCACATGCACACACACCTACGCACATGCACACACACACATACACACACGCACATGCACCCACACACACACACCTACACACATGCATACACACCTACGCACATGCACACACACCTACGCACCCACACACACACATACGCACATGCATACACACCTACGCACATGCACACACACCTACGCACATGCACACACACCTACGCACATGCACACACACAAACACATACACCTACGCACATGCACACACACTTACGCACATGCACACACACACACACATACACCTACACACATGCATACACACCTACACACATGCATACACACCTATGCACATGCACACACACCTACGCACATGCACACACACAAACACATACACATACACCTACACACATGCATGCACACACACACAAACACATATATACATACACAAGCACATATATACATACACAAGCACATACACCTACACACACACACACACACACACACATATATACATACACAAGCACATACACCTACACACACACACACACACACACACACATATATACATACACAAGCACATACACCTACACACACACACACACACACACACATATATACATACACAAGCACATACACCTACACACACACACACACACATACACACACACACACACACACACACACATATACACACACGTGCGCGCGCTTGTATAAAGAGTATTTAAATGCTTCTGATGGACCCGCCTCCCCAGAGTAGTTCAGGGTAACATTGTCAAGACAACCTGACACCGAGCCGCGTGGAGCGGTCCGGCCGACTCGTCCTCGTTCAACACGACCACGGCGGGTGGGGGGGTGAACGCCCGGGTGGAGCACACAGCCCCCCTTCCCGGGTGAAGGTCACAGGGCAATGACTTGTAGTTGCGTAACATCTCTCGATTACTCTTCGTTATCTCTTCTTCGTCTTCTGCCTTTTGTCGTCTCTTTGGCCGTCTGGCTGCACTCACGGATAGGCAGCAGTAGAAGAAGAAGAAGAAGAAGTATTCAGATCCTTTACCACACTGTAAAAAATACTCGGTTACAAGTTAAAGTCCTGCGTTGAAAATGTTACTGAAGTAAAAGTCTGCAAGTAGCATCTGGGAAATGTAGTTAAAGTATTAAAAGAACACTTCTCCCATTGTAGAAAGAGGAAAGGATCCAGCTTTGTGTTTATGGCTCATTATAATATTATAATTTATAAAAAAATATATAACTAAGTAACTAAAGTAACTAGTAACTAAAGCTCTAACAGATGAATATAGTGGAGTAACTAAAGTAACTAGTAACTAAAGTAACTAGTAACTAAAGCTCTAACAGATGAATGTAGTGGAGTAACTAAAGTAACTAGTAACTAAAGTAACTAGTAACTAAAGCTTTCAGATGAATGTAGCGGAGTAACTAAAGTAACTAGTAACTAAAGCTTTCAGATGAATGTAGCGGAGTAACTAAAGTAACTAGTAACTAAAGTAACAGATGAATGTAACTAGTAACTAAAGTAACTAGTAACTAAAGCTTTCAGATGAATGTAGCGGAGTAACTAAAGTAACTAGTAACTAAAGCTGTCAGATGAATGTAGTGCAGTAACTAAAGTAACTAAAGCTTTCAGATGAATGTAGTGGAGTTACTAAAGTAACTAGTAACTAAAGCTGTCAGATGAATGTAGTGCAGTAACTAAAGTAACTAGTGACTAAAGTAACTAGTGACTAAAGTAACTAGTAACTAAAGTAACTAGTAACTAAAGCTCTAACAGATGAATGTAGTGGAGTAACTAAAGTAACTATAGTAACTAAAGCTGTCAGATGAATGTAGTGGAGTAACTAAAGTAACTAGTGACTAAAGTAACTAGTAACTAAAGTAACTAGTGACTAAAGTAACTAGTAACTAAAGTAACTAGTAACTAAAGCTCTAACAGATGAATGTAGTGGAGTAAAAAGTAGTAGTAGTACCTCAACATGTGGACCTAAGTGCAGTACTGCAGTGCATGTACTCGTTATGTCCCACTGCTGCAGATAAGCAGTTATCTTCATGTATACAGACACAGTATACATGAGCCTTCCTGTCCTTCAGAGTACAGGGTGTATTGACCTGTGATTGGTCCAGAGGCCGGCCACTGATGGTTCACTTCAGAGCGGCGTTGTGTTGCGTAACTCCAGCTGTGTGGTTACATAACCGTAACTTGAGTTCAAGGAGGGAGGGAGCTTTCCAAAGAAAGAGCTGAGTCAAACCCAGCCCTGGTTAGTGGACTTTCTGTAGTCTAGCAGCTCTATTTTCCTCTTGTTTCTTTTCTTTTTTTTAATTTGTCCTCTTCTTTTAACCCTCATGTTGTCCTCAAACACTTTTGACACTTGTTTGTCATTTTTTTGATGTTTTCACGACATCTTAACCCTCGTGTCGTCTTCCCGTCAAAATTAAAAAATAATTAAAAAAACACTTTTATTGACGCTTTTTTGACGTTTTTAATTTTTTCTCACGTTTTCGTCCCTTTTTTTTCAAGACTACGTAACACTAACTTATTAACTTTAGTTTTACAGTTATTTTTGGAATTCATTTATAGGAAATTATACCTAATGTTTGAGTTAGAAAAGCAGAAATTAGGAATTATTTAGACTAAAATTAAAGGAATGGGTTTGATGATAATCAACAGACTGGAATATGTCAACTTTTACTCAATACTATTTCAAAAACACTTCCATTTGTTTTACAATGCTATAAAATTGAATAAGATGCCCCAAAATTAATGAAAGTAGAGATTTATACTTTTTTTTAATTTTTTTATTTATTTAACCAGGAAGTCCCTTGAGATTGAAGTCTCTTTTCTGAGGGAGACCTGGCCGAGACGGCACACCGGTTAAAGTTTAAACAGAAAAACGGCAGAGACAAAATCCCACATAGAGGAGAGGAACAGGTCACATGGGGCAGCTGCATTTTAACATGGCCTTAAACTCATTTAATGGGATTAGATCATTTGCTTGGCAAAGAGCGTTGTGTGGAATCAAACATGTTATTTTTGGGAATTAAAAAGAACATTAATATAGGACAACATGAGGACAACATGGGGACAACATGAGGTGTGTGGCAAGATGTCCCACAACCCTCTGACTGACTTAAACTCTGTCTATGAGACCAGGTCCCTCAAGAAGGCCTAGTCAGTCCTGGCCGTCCCTAGACAGGGATAGAGAGAGACAGGGATAGAGAGAGTCAGGGATAGAGAGAGAGAGACAGGGATAGAGAGAGAGAGAGAGGGAGAGAGAGAGAGAGACAGGGATAGAGAGAGAGAGACAGGGATAGAGAGAGAGACAGGGATAGAGAGACGGGGCTAGAGCAACAAGGAGAGAGAGAGACAGGGACAGAGAGACAGGGATTGTGCGACACAGAGAGGGAGAGGGGAGACAGGGATAGAGAGAGAGACATGGATAGAGAGACGGGGCTCGAGCGACAAGGAGAAAGAGACAGGGATAGAGAGAGACGGGGCTAGAAAGACAGGGACAGAGAGAGAGACAAGGACAGAGAGAGAGACAGGGACAGATAATGGGACTAGATCATTTGCTTGGCAAAGAGCGTTGTGTGGAATCAATCATGTTATTTTGGGGAATTAAAAAGAACATTGATTGAGGACAGCATGAGGACAACATGAGGACAACATGAGGGTTAAAAGGAATTTCAGTTTCAATTTCACGTAGTTTTGGTGTTGCTTGTGTGTCCGCCTGCAGGTTGGTGTCCACGGTGCACGCTCTGATCGTGGGGTTGTTCTGTCTGTACATCCTGTGGTTCGACGATGCGGTCAACGCCAACCCCGTCTGGTAAGAGCGACGCAAAGCTAACTCGTACACCAAGTATCCAACATCTGGGGGAACTCTATGCTCGATATCGGATAAGTTAATAATCGATAAAACAGAGAGACTGAAAGAGGACGAGATAATGGACAACAACTTAGAGTTTGGGCAAGAGTGCAGGCAAAAGGAAAAAACGTCTCGGGTTACGTATGTAACCCTTGTTCCCCGAGATAGGGGAACAAGGGTTACGTTTGTAACCCTCGTTCCCCGAGATAGGGGAACAAGGGTTACGTTTGTAACCCTTGTTCCCGAGATAGGGGAACAAGGGTTACGTTTGTAACCCTTGTTCCCCGAGATAGGGGAACAAAGGTTACGTATGTGACCCGAGACGATAGATAGTTTGAGTTCCCCTCAAGGGGAACTAAAAGTTATTTGTATATGTACACATGATCTAATGAGACATGCATGAAATAATTACTAAAAATATATAAAGGCTGTTGTTTTTTTATCACATTACATCGCAATTGTAATGTCGATAAGACTTTATGAGGATGTTTTATTGATGTTTTATTGAATCTATTCTTTCTTTTGCCTTTGTGAGCTGGTTTGAGTCCCTCACGCTTAAAAACAACAACCCTCTGACTGACTTAAACTCTGTATATGAGACCAGGTCCCTCAAGAAGGCCTAGTCAGTCCTGAACCGACCCGAGCCCCCCCCCGAGCTGTCTTAATAAGTCAGTGTGAGGTGTGGTCTTCAGTGTAGGACGTATTTATTTTTGTTTCTAGATGTACGGCTGTTGTCTTGGATAACCTGTGTGTTACATGCTGCTGCACAACAAATTGCCCCTCTGGGATAATAAAGACTCCTTGGACCTTAAACCTTGACCACCTCATGTTCTCCACCTTCAAACATGACTGAGCCTCTGAACATGGAAGATAATATATGGAATATATGGAAAAATAACGTATACTTTATTAGTCCCTCAAGGGGACATTACAATTTACACTCTGTTGTTTTTTGCACACAGGCCTGAACTACACACATGCTCAGGTCCTATACATGCGCTAATGGAGAGATGTCATGGGGGGGAGGGTTAGGGTAAGGGCCCCGAGCATGTTGGGGGTCACTGGGAGAGAAGGTGCCTCAGCATGTCGAAGGCTTAAAGTGCCCATATTATGAAGAAAAAAAATCACTTTTTTTGGGATTGGGGGGTTATTTTTAGTCTATGGTGTTTCCACACACATACACACTTGGAGAACTATCATGCTGTTTTGAGTGAGTTTTGGTTTCTGAATGTCCTCTGACTTCAGTCTCAGAGAGAGAGAGAGGGAGAGGAAGGAGAAGAGAGAGAGAGAAAGAGGAAGGAGAAGAGCAGGAGGAAGGAGCGAGTCTTATAAGAATGTAAGGGAGGAGTGAGAGACAGACAGCTGAGTAGAAATGCTATTAAAAGACTGGGTGAGATATTGGAATGGGGAAAGAAATAGGAAGGCATAAAACCTTATTTATATTTTATAGAACTCATTCATGCAAGAAAACACTAAGTCAGCAGCAGAGGGAGACACACAGAGAGAGAGACAGGGATAGAGAGAGAGAGACGGGGATATAGAGAGAGAGATATAGGGATAGAGAGAGAGACGGGGATATAGAGAGAGAGACAGGGATATAGAGAGAGACAGGGATAGAGAGAGAGACAGGGATAGAGAGAGAGAGAGACAGGGATAGAGAGAGAGAGACAGGGATAGAGAGAGAGAGAGAGAGAGAGACGGGGATATAGAGAGAGAGACAGGGATATAGAGAGAGACAGGGATATAGAGAGAGACAGGGATAGAGAGAGAGAGAGACAGGGATAGAGAGAGAGACAGGGATAGAGAGAGAGAGAGACAGGGATATAGAGAGAGACAGGGATATAGAGAGAGAGAGACAGGGATAGAGAGAGAGAGACAGGGATAGAGAGAGAGGGATAGAGAGGGATAGAGACAGGGATAGAGAGAGAGAGACAGGGATAGAGAGAGAGAGACAGGGATAGAGAGAGAGAGAGACAGGGATAGAGAGAGAGAGACAGGGATAGAGAGAGAGAGAGGGATAGAGAGAGAGAGAGAGGGATATAGAGAGAGAGACAGGGATAGAGAGAGAGAGAGACAGGGATAGATAGAGAGAGAGAGACAGGGATAGAGAGAGAGAGACAGGGATATAGAGAGACAGGGATAGAGAGAGAGAGAGAGACAGGGATAGAGAGAGAGAGAGACAGGGATAGAGAGAGAGAGAGACAGGGATAGAGAGAGAGAGACAGGGATAGAGAGAGAGAGGGATAGAGAGAGAGAGAGAGGGATAGAGAGAGAGAGAGACAGGGATAGAGAGAGAGAGAGACAGGGATAGAGAGAGAGAGACAGGGATAGAGAGAGAGAGAGACAGGGATAGAGAGAGAGAGAGACGGGATATAGAGAGAGAGAGACGGAGATATAGAGAGAGAGAGAGACGGGGATAGAGAGAGAGAGAGAGATAGGGGATAGAGAGAGAGAGAGACGGGATAGAGAGAGAGAGAGAGACGGGATAGAGAGAGAGAGAGAGAGACGGGGATAGAGAGAGAGAGAGAGAGGGGATAGAGAGAGAGAGAGAGAGACGGGATAGAGAGAGAGAGAGAGAGGGGGGATAGAGAGAGAGAGAGAGAGACGGATATATAGAGAGAGAGAGAGACGGGGATAGAGAGAGAGAGAGAGAGACGGGGATAGAGAGAGAGAGAGAGACGGGGATATAGAGAGAGAGAGAGAGAGGGGATATAGAGAGAGAGAGAGACGGGGAGATATAGAGAGAGAGGATATAGAGAGAGAGAGAGAGAGAGACGGGGATAGAGAGAGAGAGAGAGACGGGGATAGAGAGAGAGAGAGAGACGGGGATAGAGACAGACAGGGACAACATGGTAAAGATGTTAATCAGAGGCTTAATCCACTCAATCAACAAACTTCCTGGAGACTCCGCTGACATTGCATCCGTCCTCTCGCTGTCCCTCTTTACCCCTTCATCTGTCTCCTCCCTTCCCTCGTGAGCCTATCACGGCTGCCCGTCTGAAAAAGCAGATATGAGGAGACAGATTTCTCCTAAAAGACTTCAGATACAGTATTAGGGGACCACTAAGGTCTATATAAAGAGACTTCAGATACAGTATTAGGGACCACTAAGGTCTATATAAAGAGACTTCAGATACAGTATTAGGGACCACTAAGGTCTATATAAAGAGACTTCAGATACAGTATTAGGGACCACTAAGGTCTATATAAAGAGACTTCAGATACAGTATTAGGGACCACTAAGGTCTATATAAAAGAGACTTCAGATACAGTATTAGGGACCACTAAGGTCTATATAAAAGAGACTTCAGATACAGTATTAGGGACCACTAAGGTCTATATAAAAGAGACTTCAGATACAGTATTAGGGGACCACTAAGGTCTATATAAAAGAGACTTCAGATCCAGTATTAGGGGACCACTAAGGTCTATATAAAAGAGACTTCAGATACAGTATTAGGGGACCACTAAGATCTAAAAGCATCCAAAGAGCACCATGGGACCTTTTTAAAAAAGAGTGACCAGAAAGCCAGAAAAAGCAACAAAAAAACGTTTTTAAAGGAACAAAAACTTAAGAAAAAGCCCAGTTCTGATCCCCCCACCACCACCCTGCGGAACGGACTGAGTCCAAAACGAAGTATATCTAATCTAACTATGGTTAGTTGCAGCCCTGATAATCTCGGTGTTCCAGCGTGAGCCTTGAACTTTGCTATGATTGTATTTTGTCCGCCTGTCCCCCAGCAGCAGCCAGCTGATCCCCATCAGCGTCTCACGCCTTTAAGCCCGTCTTGGTGCAGAGCAGAGTCCTGCAAGCCGTAATTCTCCCGTCAATCTCATTATATTACGGCATCGGTAAGACCTGTCACGCAGCAGCTTTGTTAGGGACCGGCTCTGCTTCCAGCTGCGTCTCTGTCCCCGTGTCTCAGGCTCTCTGTCCCCGTGTCCCAGGCTCTCTGTCCCCGTGTCTCAGGCTCTCTGTCCCCGTGTCTCAGGCTCTCTGTCCCCGTGTCTCAGGCTCTCTGTCCCCGTGTCCCATGCTCTCTGTCCCCGTATCTCAGGCTCTCTGTCCCCGTGTCCCAGGCTCTCTGTCCCCGTGTCTCAGGCTCTCTGTCCCCGTGTCCCAGGCTCTCTGTCCCCGTGTCCCAGGCTCTCTGTCCCCGTGTCTCAGGCTCTCTGTCCCCGTGTCCCAGGCTCTCTGTCCCCGTGTCTCAGGCTCTCTGTCCCCGTGTCTCAGGCTCTCTGTCCCCTTGTCCCAGGCTCTCTGTCCCCTTGTCCCAGGCTCTCTGTCCCCGTGTCTCAGGCTCTCTGTCCCCTGTCTCAGGCTCTCTGTCCCCGTGTCTCAGGCTCTCTGTCCCCGTGTCCCAGGCTCTTAATGTCCCGACATGTCTCAGGCTCTCTGTCCCCATGAAGTCTCAGGCTCTCTGTCCCTTGTCCCAGGCTCTCTGTCCCCTTGTCCCAGGCTCTCTGTCCCCGTGTCTCAGGCTCTCTGTCCCCGTGTCCCAGGCTCTCTGTCCCTACATGTCTCAGGCTCTCTGTCCCCGGAAGTCCCAGGCTCTCTGTCCCCGTGTCTGAAGGCTCTCTGTCCCCGAAGTCTCAGGCTGTCCCCATGTCCCAGGCTCTCTGTCCCCTTGTCCCAGGCTTCTGTCCCCATGTCTCAAGGCTCTCTGTCCCTGTCTCAGGCTCTCTGTCCCCGGTCTCAGGCTCTCTGTCCCTACATGTCCCAGGCTTACTCTGTCCTGTCCCAGGCTCTCTGTCCCCGGTCCCAAGGCTCTCTGTCCCCGTGTCTCAGGCACTACCCCGAAGGCTCTCTGTCCCCGGTCTCAGGCTCTCTGTCCCCGTGTCCCAGGAAGGTCCCCCCTTTCTCCTGGGAAGGAAGGTCTTAACATCTGCAGGGGAAGTGAGTAGAACTCTACCAAAAGCAGCTGTGGAAGGAAGGGAAAAGAAAGAAAGATGTTAATGCACGACATGAAGGAAGGAAGGAAAAAGTTACTGCACTACATGAAGGAAGGAAGGAAGGAAGGAAGGAAGGACTACATGAAGGAAGAACTCTACCAAGGAAGGAAGGAAGTTACTGCACTGCACTACATGAAGGAAGGAAGGAAGGAAGCAGACTGTTACTGGAAGGAAGGAAGGAAGTTACTGCACTACATGAAGAAAGGAAGGAAGGAAGGAAGTTACTGCACTACATGAAGAAAGGAAGGAAGGAAGTTACTGCACTACATGAAGGAAGTAAGGAAGGAAGGAAGTTACTGCACCACCTAAAGGAAGGAAAGAAGTTACAGGAAGGAAGGAAGGAAGGAAGGAACAGAACTCTACCAAAAGCAGACTGTGGACTGAGGAAGGAAGGAAGGAAGGAAGGAAGGAAGAAGGAAGTGAGTGATGAGTTAATCACTACGTTCATATGAGTGGTGCTTACACACGGAGTCAGAGACACTGCAGCACTTCCTGTGTAAAGGGCTCTCTCTCTCTCTTCCCTCTTCTCTCTTCTCTCTCTTCCTCTCGTTCTCTCTCTCTCTTCCCTCTTCCTCTCTCTCTCTCTCTTCCCTCTTTGTCTCTCTCTCGCTTCCCTCGCTATATCTCTCTCTTGTCTCTCCCTCTCTCTTCCCTTACTCACCCTCTCATTCTCTCTTCTCTCTCTCTCCCCCTCTCTCTGTCCCTCTCTCTTTCTTCCCTCTCTTTCTCTCTCCCCCCCCCTTTCTCTCCCTCCCTCCCCCTTTCTCTCTCTCCGTCCTTCTCTCCCTCCCCCTCTCTCCCCTCCCTCTCTCCCTCCTCTCTTTCTCTCTCTCTTTCTCTCTCCCCCCTTCTCTCTCCTCCCCCCTCTCTTTCTCCCCCTCTCTCCCCCTCCCTCTCTCTCCTCTCTCTCTCTTTCTCTTTCTCCCCCTTTCTCTCCCCCTGTCTCTTCTCTCCCCCCCTCTCTTTCTCCCCCTCCTCCCTCCCTCCCTCTCTCCCTCCTCTCCCTCTTTCTCTTTCTCCCCCTTCTCTCTCTCCCCCTCTCTCTCCCCCCCCTCCTCCCTCCTCTCTCTCTCTTTCTCTTTCTCCCCCCCTGTCTCTCTCTGTCCCCCCTCTCTTTCTCCCCCTCCCTCCCCCCTCCCTCTCTCTCCTCTCCTCTCTCTCTTTCTCTTTCTCCCCCCCTTTCTCTCTCTCCGTCCTTCTCTCCCTCCCCCTCTCTCTTTCTCCCCCTCTCTCTCCTCTCTCTCTCTTCTCTCCCCCTTTCTCTCTCTCCCCCCTGTCTCTCTCTGTCCCCCCTCTCTTTCTCCCCCTCCCTCCCTCCCTCCCTCTCTCTCTCTTTCTCTTTCTCCCCCCTTTCTCTCTCTCCGTCCTTCTCTCCCTCCCCCTCTCTCTTTCTCCCCCTCTCTCTCCCTCCCTCTCTCTCTTCTCTCTCTCTTTCTCTTTCTCCCCCCCTGTCTCTCTCTCCCCCCTCCCTCCCTCCCTCCTCTCTCTCTCTCTTTCTCTTTCTCCCCCTCTCTCTCTCTGTCCCCTTTCTCTTTCTCCCCCCCTCTCCTCAGTCCCTCCCCTCCCCCTCTCTCTTTCTCCTCTCTTTCTCTTTCTCCCCCCCTTCTCTCCTCTCTCTCTCTTTCTCTTTCTCCCCCCTGTCTCTCTCTTTCCCCCCTCTTTCTCCCCCTCCCTCCCTCCCTCTCTCTCTCTCTCTTTCTCTTTCTCCCCCCTGTCTCTCTCTGTCCCCTCCCTCTTCTCCCTCCCTCCCTCCCTCCTCCCTCCCCCTCCCCCTCCCTCCCTCTCTCCCTCCCTCCCTCTCTCCCTCCCTCTCTCGACCATGTTCCAGTCTGATAACCTGTATCTGGATGCCGCTGATGAGATTATCATGAAGCCTTTGGACTCGACGTCTCAGATTGGTTTTCTGTCAGAGTGGTAAAGTTATATATAACATATAAATAATAAAGTTATATATAACATATATAATAAATAATAAAGTTATATATAATAAAGTTAACGGATCCGTGTCTGATTAGATCAGGGGTGTCAAACCGTTGCGTGGACGTGTTGTCACAAAATCTCAACAAATCTCAAGGACAAATTATTATTATCATATTATTATCATTTTAGAGAGAACTCATAAATAACTACAAATAGATTTCTGGATTTAAAATATATATATATATATATGTATATATTGGCCAATATATCGGATTTTTAAATAACCAAATATTGGTATCGGCCTTTAAAATCCTTTTATCAGTCGGGCTCTAGTGTCTCTGTTTCAATAGACATCTGATCCTGGCGTCAGTCACGTGTACTCACACACACACACACACACACACACACACACACACACACACACACACACACACACACACACACACACACACACACCCTGAGATCCTGCAGAGTTCACCTGACAGCGTTCAGAGTGTATGACGTGGGGCTGTGCTTGAAGAAAAGACAGTTAACCCTCCTGTTGTCCTCGAGTCAAAATAAAATATAGAAATAAATATAGAAATAAATATAGAAATATGGGTTTTTTTACAACCAAATTGCCCCACTCTGACATCTCTCCATTAGTGCATGTATAGGACCTGAGCATGTGTGTAATGACAACAGAGTGTAAAAAAATTTAATTTCCCCTTGTGGGACTAATAAAGGATACATTATTATATTATTAATTATTATAAAATGACTTGGATGCATGCATGTATGTTGCATGGAACCCATACAGCATATACTGTACATTCATGTTCTTCGAAGGTAAAATTAAGGATTACTTCCATTGATTTTTGTTTTAATTTCATAGCATTTACATTTTTTTTAAAATAGCTTTTATTATAGTATCCAAACTTTGACATAAACTAGCCTGTGATCTCCTCAAAATAATTAATAATTTCAGCTTTTTTTCAAAACTCAAAAAATAGGTATAATGTCACTTAAATTAGGTTTATTGACCATGAATAAAAAAAACTGTTTAAAAGCGCCAAAAAGCAAAAAAAGTGACCCGGAAAGGAGGGGCAACATGAGGACAACATGAAGACAACATGACGTGTTGTCCTCATGTTGTCTTCATGTTGCCCTCATGTTGTCCTCATGTTGTCCTCATGTTGCCCTCATGTTGCCCTCATGTTGTCCTCATGTTGTCATCATGTTGTCATCATGTTGCCCCATGTTGTCTTCATGTTGTCTTCATGTTGTCTTCATGTTGTCTTCATGTTGCCCTCATGTTGTCCTCATGTTGCCTTCATGTTGTCCCCATGTTGTCCCCATGTTGTCCTCATGTTGTCCTCATGTTGTCCTCATGTTGTCCTCATGTTGCCTTCATGTTGCCCTCATGTTGTCTTCATGTTGTCTTCATGTTGTCCCTCATGTTGCCCTCATGTTGTCCTCATGTTGCCCTCATGTTGCCCTCATGTTGTCCTCATGTTGTCCTCATGTTGCCTTCATGTTGCCCTCATGTTGTCCTTCATGTTGTCTTCATGTTGTCTTCATGTTGCCCTCATGTTGTCCTCATGTTGCCTTCATGTTGTCCCCATGTTGCCTTCATGTTGTCCCCATGTTGTCCCCATGTTGTCCTCATGTTGTCCCCATGTTGTCCTATATCAATGTTCTTTTTAATCCCCCAAAATAACATGATTGATTCCACCCAACGCTCTTTGCCAAGTACAAATCTCTACTTTCATTAATTTTGGGGCGTCTTATTCAATTTTATAGCATTGTAAAACAAATGGAAGTGTTTTTGAAATAGTATTGAGTAAAAGTTGACATATTCCAGTCTGTGATTATCATCAACATCCATTCCTTTAATTTTAGTCTCAATAATTCCTAATTTCTGCTTTTCTAACTCAAACATTAGGTATAATTTCCTATAAATGACCTTTATTGACCATAAATTCCAAAAATAACTGTAAAACTAAAGTTAATAAGTTAGTGTTACGTTGGTGTTAAACGTCAAAAAAAGGGAAAAACATTGAAAAACGTGTTGGGGAGAAAAGGACTAAAAGATAAAATCATTGATTAAAAAGCGTCAAAAGTGTTGATTTTCAATTTTGACGGGAAGACAACACGAGGGTCTCTGATTACGTATCTAATCAAGAGGTTCAAGTTCCACTTTATTTACCCTTTTAGAAAAGGAAATTTAGTGTGGACACATCATCGGTGGAGACATTCAACGACAGGATCCACTCAGTACGTCATAATGAACAATGACAGGAATAAACTAGAAAATTCCACAGAAATCACATCATAATCACAATAACACTAAAAATAATAAAAGTATTACGTGTCTTAACCCTTCAGATGGAGAGACCTTTTCTCAACTCTCAAATCAGCCAATTGAGCGATGTTGAGCGATTTTCCCGAACATTTCCGCCGTTTTCGTGAAAACCGCGCGGCAAATCTCTTAGAAAAGTCATAGCACGCCATTCCCGATCATTACACACGATTTGATGTATTTTGTGTGCACGTGTTGGCGACGCTCTGGGACTAGTAGCGGGACGAAAATGTGGCGGAAGATTAATAATAAGTATGACAAACAATCGTCATTAATAAACACACACACACACACACACAGCTTAGGACTTCAAAGTTCTTTTGTACTCAACACAAAACGTCAGTAAATAAAAGTCTTGAATCCAAAGTTCTTCGTTTGATTGTTTACTTAAAAAATTTCAAAACATAAAATACAAAACTTAGGATCTTTACTTTTCTTATAAATTTACTGTAATTCCGTGTAGGTCAAAAGACTGTGTGTATATATATATATATATATATATATATATATATATATTTATGTATATATATATATATTTATATATATATATATATATATATATATATATATATATATATAATATATGTAGTGTTGAAGCCATTTCCATGGAAATAATCTTTTGAGTTTATTTTTGTAATACCTGACAAAACCTGTGTTGAAAATCGAACGTAGAAATTGGAGTTTCCCAGTGACCTGGAATAATGTAATTTGATTGGCTGCTAGATGTAGTATAAAAAGAAATAGTACCCTGCGAAACAGCCAGAAGCCACTGGACTTTGGAGCAACACGGTCTTTTGACCTACACGGAATTACAGTTAATTTATAAGAAAAGTAAAGATCCTAAGTTTTGTATTTTATGTTTTGAAATTTTTTAAGTAAACAATCAAACGAAGAACTTTGGATTCAAGACTTTTATTCACTGACGTTTTGTGTTGAGTACAAAAGAACTTTGAAGCCCTAAGCTAGTGAGTCAGCTTGTAACACTCACATGTAGTACAGGCCAAACATTTTAACACACCTTTTTTTTCTGTTAAGTCCATAATTCCACATGTTTTCATTCATAGTTTTGATGTCTTCAGTGATACTCTACAATGTAAATAGTCATGAAAAAAAGGAAAGTGTGTGTGTGTGTGTGTGTGTGTGTCCGTGTCCACTGGATGACTTTGTCAAAATGGCACAGCAGGCATTTATTCTTTGACCCATTTAAAAAAAAAATGGAAAAAAAAAAGTGGTCATATCCAGAATAATTTTCTGAATTGGGGGGGGGTACATGTTTATCACAGAAAATAAGGAAAGGTCGTTGATTTTCAGGTAGAAAAAAATGTAACTAAAAATTTAAAATGGGTCAATTTGACCCGAATACCGGCGGGGGGTCAGCGCGGCGTGTGCGGCGAGATGACGCAGGTAGGGATTAGAGCCCGACCGAATAGAAGGATTTCTAAGGCCGATACCGAATATTTGATTATTTAAAAATCCACAAACACGTTACTAAAACAAACAGATTTCCCTAACATTAGTTATTTGTAGTTAATTATGAGTTCTTACTAAAATATGGGTAAAAAATAAATATAATACATGATAGGTACTGAGCATGTGGGTGTAGTTCAGGCCTGTGTGTAATGCAGGGCTGTAGTACTTGAGTCCGGTCTTGGACTCAAGTCCGGACTCGAGACTCAGTCTCAGACTTGTCTCGGCCACTGGTCTTGCCCAATATGGCCTTTGGTCTGGACCGAGTCCAGGTGTCTTTATTATGTTGATGATAATATTGGAGGGGAAGTGAAACCCAAAATGATTGTCTTGATACTGTCATGCATAAGACCTTTTTCTGTCCTGGACTCGGTCTTGACTCGGACTCGAACCTTTTTGACTTGGTCTTGACTTGGACTCAAACCTTTTTGGACTTGGTCTTGACTTGGACTCGAACCTTTTTGGACTCGGTCTTGACTTGGACTCAAACCTCTTTGGACTCGGTCTTGACTCAGACTCAAACCTTTTTGGACTCTGTCTTGACTTGGACTCGACTAGTCCTGGTCTTGGACTTGTCTTGGACTCGACTAAGGTGGTCTTGACTACAGCCCTGGTGTAATGTGTGTAATAACAGAGTGAAAATTGTAATTTCCCCTTGTGGGACTAACAAAGTATTTATTATTATTATTATTATTGTTATTATAAGTATACATTATTATTAAATAATAGGCCACTCATGAACCAGGTTTTAGCTCGTTAGTGGCGGGTCGGGATGGGACTTGCAGTTATGTCTTTGTGGGTTTGTGTGTGTTTTATTTACGCTGTGTTCTTCGCTGTTTTGCAGGGGTGACCCCAGTCTGGTCAAGCTGAATGTCGCCATAACCTGTGGTTACCTCCTTTACGGTGAGATATTTCAGTTAGGCCTTGGAACAGAGTCCATGAGGCCGTGAGTCCATGTGTCCATGTGGCCGTGAGTCCATGAGGCCGTGAGTCCATGTGTCCATGTGGCCGTGAGTCCATGTGGCCGTGAGTCCATGAGTCCATGCCGTGAGTCCATGTCCAGTCCATGTGTCCATGTGGCCGTGAGTCCATGAGGCCGTGAGTCCATGTGTCCATGTGGCCGTGAGTCCAGTCCATGTGGCCGTGAGTCCATGTGCCCGTGAGTCCATGTGGCCATGAGTCCATGTGGCCGTGAGTCCATGAGGCCGTGAGTCCATGTGTCCATGTGGCCGTGAGTCCATGTGTCCATGTGGCCGTGAGTCCATGATGTCCATGTGTCCATGTGGCCGTGAGTCCATGTGGCCGTGAGTCCATGTGCCCGTGAGTCCATGTGGCCATGTGAGTCCATGTGGTCCATGTGGCCGTGAGTCCATGTGGCCCTTGAGTCCATGTGGCCCTTGAGTCCATGAGGCCGTGAGTCCATGAGTCCATGTGTCCATGTGGCCGTGAGTCCATGAGTCCATGTGGCCATGAGTCCATGTGGCCGTGAGTCCATGAGGCCGTCCATGAGGCCGTGAGTCCATGAGGCCGTGAGTCCATGTGTCCATGAGGCCGTGAGTCCATGTGGCCTTGAGTCCATGAGGCCATGAGTCCATGTGGCCGTGAGTCCATGAGTCCATGAGTCCATGTGTCCATGTGTCCATGTGGCCCTTGAGTCCATGTGAGTCCATGAGTCCATGTGTCCATGTGGCCGTGAGTCCATGAGTCCATGAGGCCGTGTGTGTGCTGCAGACACACAAAGGAACGGACGTTAATCTGAAGTCACTTGATCATCGTTAGAAACACGAATCGATGCCGAATATACGACGCGTTGATCCAAAGACAGTCTTCAGACACCAAAGGGAACAGTATAAGTGAGTCCATGTGTCCATTGATCCAAAGACAGTCTTCAGACACCAAAGGGAACAGTATAAGTGATGAAGGGATAATTCAGAATAATATGACTTTAAGTAAAAGTAAAACTAAAAAGTATTCATCCAAATAATTACTTCAGTAAGAGTAAAAAATACTATTTATTATTTATATATTATTCTGACATTTGGACAGACTATGCAACGCCATCACTAACAGGGACGTTGTAGCCGTGAGTCCTCTGGTGGACAGATGAGTCCATGAGGCCGTGTGGCCGTGAGTCCATGAGTCATGAGGCGCCATCACTAACAGGGACGTTAATAAGCACTCTGGTAGAAACACTATGCAACACTTATGATCCATCAGTCTAACAGGGGACAGTTAAGTGATGAAGGGCGTGTTGGTGGAGTATTTTATTATTATACGTCCTCTGGTGGACAAAATTGTACTATGCAACGCCATCACTTAGGACGTTTCATCCAAATACAGTAAGAGTGGACAGACTATGCAACGCCATCACTAACAGGGACGTTGTAGAGCGTCCTCTGGTGGACAGACTATGCAACACTTATAGACATAGACTACACATATTAGACCTATATGTAACTGTTAGACTTATAGACATAGACCACACATATTAGACCTATATGTAACTGTTACACCTATAGACATAGACTACACATATTAGACTTATATGTAACTGTTAGACTTATAGACATAGACCACACATATTAGACCTATATGTAACTGTTAGACTTATAGACATAGACCACACATATTAGACCTATATGTAACTGTTAGACTTATAGACATAGACTACACATATTAGACCTATAAACATAGACTGTTTTTAGAAATTAAAGGTCTTTTGCTAATGTTCTCTTTTACATTTAACCTTTCACCTATAGACATAGACCCTTGGCTGCTGCTAGACTTTATGCCTTTTTAAGATGTAATCCTCCTATATGTAACTGTTAGGCGACATAGACTATGTATGTAACTGTTAGACTTTCTAGACCAACCTGTCCCCCTTGTCCCCCTTGTCCTCTGTCTAGACCTTGTGCTGCTAGCGTGTAACTGGAGCACCATGGGGGACAGCTTTTTTGTCTGTCACCACTTGGTCTATGCATACGTAACTGGATATGTGCTGGTGAGTCTCTCGCTCTTCAAGACCCAGAGTGTATGAACTTATCCCTCATGTTGTCCTCATGTTGTCCTCATGTTGTCCTGTCATGTCATACGGATATGTGCTGGTGAGTCTCTCGTCCCCATGTTGTCCTCATGTTGTCCTCATGTTGTCCTCATGTTGTCCTATATCAATGTTCTTTTTAATTCCCCAAAATAACATGATTGATTCCACCCAACGCTCTTTGCCAAGTACAAATCTCTACTTTCATTAATTTTGGGGCGTCTTATTCAATTTTATAGCATTGTAAAACAAATGGAAGTGTTTTTGAAATAGTATTGAGTAAAAGTTGACATATTCCAGTCTGTGATTATCATCAACATCCATTCCTTTAATTTTAGTCTCAATAATTCCTAATTTCTGCTTTTCTAACTCAAACATTAGGTATAATTTCCTATAAATGAGCTTTATTGACCATACATTCCAAAAATAACTGTAAAACTAAAGTTAATAAGTTAGTGTTACGTAGTAGAACATTGATATTGGAAAATTTAACCCTCGTGTTGTCTTCCCTTTGATCAGGAAATACGTTTTTGCTGCTTTTTACAAAGTTTTTTTATTTTCAATAACATTCTTTCGATGTCTTTGTCCCTTTTTTTTGACATTTTGTCAGCATTTATGGAGCTATTTTTGTTGTTTTAGACACTTTTTCCCAACGTTTTTGACTCTTTCTTCCGGTATTTTTGATTATTTTTTTATTTATTTATTTTTTCTTCTAACATTTTTCACCCGTTGTTCGATTTCTTTTGTTTCGGATTTCTTTTAAAACGGGTCAAATTTTGACCATGAAATACGTTTTTGTTGCTTTTTACAAAGTTTTTTTAGGAAGTTTTTGTGTTCTTGTCACTATTTTCAATAACATTCTTTCAATGTCTTTGTCCCTGTTTGTTGACATTTTATCTGTATTTATGGAGCTATTTTCGTTGTTTTAGACTCTTTTTTTTTCCCCCTACATTTTGTCACTTTTTCCTGTATTTTTTTTATTTTAATTTTTTTTCTTGGAACATTTTTCAAGCGTATTTCGATTTCCTTTATTTCCAAGTTTTAAAAAAACTTTTTAAAAACGGGTCAAATTTGACCCTTTGTCCTTTGACCAGGAAATACGTTTTGTTGCTTTTTACAACGTTTTTTTAGGAAGTTTTTTGTGTTGTTTTAACGTTTTTGTCACTATTTTCAATAACATTCTTTCAATGTCTTTGTCCCTGTTTTTTTGGACATTTTGTCTGTATTTATGGAGCTATTTTTGTTGTTTTAGACACTTTTCCCCTACATTTTGTCACTTTTTTCCAACATTTTTGACCCTTTCTTCCGGTATTTTTGATATTTATTTTTTTCAACATTGTTCACCTGTAGTTCGATTTCCTTTTTATTTCGGATTTTAAAAAAACACGTTGAAAACGGGTCAAATTTGACCCGAGGACAACATGAGGGTTAAAACGTCCCTTTAGAGACACTGGATTATTCAGATATCTTAAATGTATTTGTGTCATTTTGTCCGTCTGTGTTTTTGGGTCTTTGCAGACACGCGGCGTGCTTCCTTACTTTGCCAACTTCCGCCTCATTTCAGAGTTATCCACGCCGTTTGTGAACCAAAGGTGAGTGACCAATCCCTCCATTCGTCGACATACCCCCCCACCCCCAACCACACATGGGTCAAACTAGGGCTGTGCAATTAATTGTGATTATGATTTCTGCTCCGAATGATCACAAAACAGAATAATTGAGAATAACAATTATTTATCTCATTATTTTCTTATTCTTATTTCATCTCATTTGTCTTTTTTTTTTTTTCGTTTGCATCATCTGTAACTTCTTTTGGTAGTTTGTGGTATTTTCCTGCAAATGTACCAAATATTTGCTGTTTCCACTTTAACAAATGTGAGGAGCTGCTTTCTTTGTCTTCTATGATAGTCAACTCAATATTTTGGTCTCTTTATCAGACAAAACAAACCTTCAAAATTGATTTTTGACACTTTTTATCAATGTTTTTAACTTTTTCTTATGTTTTTGTCCCTTTTTTTTTATGTTTTCAACACTACGTAACACTAACTTATTAACTTTAGTTTTAAGGCAGTTATTTTTGGAATTTATGGTCAATAAACCTCATTTAACATAGGAAATTATTATCCACTAGATGTTTGAGTTAGAAAAGCAGAAATTAACTTTGGAATTATTGAGACTAAAATTAAAGGAATGGATGTTGATGATAATTTCACAAACTGGAATATGTCAACTTTTACCAATACTATTTCAAAAAACACTTCCATTTGTTTTACAATGCTATAAAATTGAATAAGACCCCCAAAATTAATGAAAGTAGAGATTTGTGTAACTGGCAAAGAGCAAAAGGGTGGAATCAATCATGTTATTTTGGGGAATTAAAAAGAACATTGATAAAGGACAACATGAGGACAACATGGGGACAACATAGGGACACCATGTTAAGGCAATTTTCACAGTTATATTTTTTTTATTGTTGATTTATTTAACATTTTCCAGTTTTTGAAGTTCAATAATTGCAACATCTTTCAAGTAATCAGCAAGTCATCGTGTTTTAATTATATTAATAATATTGACCAAGATAACACCCAATTGACCAAGTTTTTTTTGAATAACCGAAAATTAATGAAAGTAGAGGTCAAACTCATCATTCCTATTGGTAGAAAAGATTTGTTAACAACAATCAAAACTATCTATCTATTTTTTTATTGTTGATTTATCTAACATTTCTATCTATCTATCTATCTATCTATATTATCTATCTATCTATCTTTTTATCTATCTATCTATCTATCTATCTATCTATCTATCTATCTATCTCTCTATCTATCTATCTATCTATCTATCTATCTCTTATCTATCTATCTCTTTATCTATCTATCTATCTCTCTATCTCTCTATCTATCTCTCTATATCTATCTATCTATCTATCTATCTATCTATCTATCTATCTATCTATCTCTTTATCTATCTCTCTATCTATCTATCTATCCATATGGCTGACAGATCTTCCCCTTCTCCCTCCAGGTGGTTCTTTGAGGCATTAAAGTACCCACGCTCGCACCGGTTGGTGGTGATAAACGGCGTTGCCATGGCGGTGGTGTTCTTCCTGGTGCGTACCGCTGTCATGCCGTCGTACTGGGCCAGTGTTTTCGCCACCTTCGGCACTGCGGACTTTGAGCGTCTGGGCTTGGGCGCCCAGGTGGCCTGGATCACCTCCTGCATCGCCCTGGACATCTTGAACGTTATCTGGATGTATAAGATCGCCCGCGGGTGCTACAAGGTCTTGACCGGGAGGGTGGGGGCGCGGAAGGAGAAGGAGTCTCCGTCGGACGGGAAGCACGTCAACAACCACACGGATTAAAACATAAATTTAAACAAAAGACGTAGAGCAAATGGGTATGTAGACACGGGACAGGCGCAGGAAGGGAGGCTGGACCTGGTCCAGGAACCTCGCAGCCTCTCTCTGTCGCTGTAGCCTCAGCGTCCCTCCCTCCAATCCCCGAATCTCAGCCCTCGACCCCCCCTTGTAGTTGGCTAGCGGACCGGGCCAACCGTCCTCAGGTCCGGACCCTGACACAAGACAGAGACCCGGGTCTTTGACTCACTCAGGCCCCGGCCTTTGCAGACTCAGTGTTAGCCTGCTGGGCTAGCGTTCAGTCTCGGTGGCAAAGCAAAGCTCACAAGCACACTTTTTAACTCCATCTCTCCTTCGCCTCGTTCGTCCCGTCCCGTCCCCCGTCCCCCGTCCCCCGTCCCCCTTCGTGCTCAACTTCAGCCAAAGCCTGATCCTGTGAAGTGCCTGTGAAAGACAGGAAAAAGCAATAATTGTGGAGGAAGCGAGAGTCACGAAGTCTCACCAGAGCTTAGCCCTCCAGACGGCGACCATCTCCAGATCTGCTCCCGAAAAACTACGACTGGAGGTTTCTTCTGGCATCCGTCCGCCGATGGGGAGACACGGCCCGCAGGGCGACGTCCTCTCACATCAGACCCGTACAGTGTTTGTGAACCTCTAGGGCTCTTGTCTTAATCACATCAGACCTCACAAAAAGAGACAGAAAAACCACCACAATGCCTCTTCTGCAGTATCACCTGCTGTGGCCTCCTACCTGCCTAGATCACCAGCCACGCCCCCTTCTCCAACGCCGTGCAAATTGGATTATATTTAAAATACCAAACCGAGAATATTCACGCAGGAGAGAGAAAGAAAGACGCTCTCCGACATCCTGAGCTTCTCGCAGGACAATTTCTCTTTTTTGGCCTTTTCACCATTTGTTGTGTTGGCGTCGCTGAGCGGCAGACCCAACACGGAGTCCGCCGATGTCTTCACTTTATTATTACATTTTATTATTACACTTTGTTTTAATCGATCCACCGGAACCCGAGCGTTAAAACTTCTTTGCAGATGTTTTTTATTTTATTTTTTACAGTTTTCAGTCATGATCCAGGATGAAAATCTGCAGGATTTAGCGGACTGTTTTTCTGCTTTTGGGGGTGGGAATGTGGTAACGTTACGGAAAGTCTGCAGGGGGAAGTACGTGCGCTAGGGCTGCACAATACGAAGTAAAAAATATGCGATATGCGACAACATTGCCAAATATCACGATAGAGATATTACTTGCGAGAAATAAACCGATATTAGAGGGTTCTCAGTTCTGCTGCTTTCAGTGTTCTTCTAAAATACAACAAACTGCTTGTTGCATTGAAACCTACAGACGTGTAAAAGTACACGTGATAAATGGTATATTGTAATAATAAAAACATTTTCTTATAACTTCATAATTTCTATGTTGTAATAACGTGAAAATATCTTATATCACATTTTTTCACGCAATGAAGTGTGGCAGCACTACGCAACAAAAGTAAATAATTTCTTTTTTGAACAAATTGAACATTGAAGGCAGCGCTAGATTTTTTTAAAGTGCAATTTTCTACCAACACTAAAGTCTCTGAGTGTCTTTCGCAAAGTGTCTCAGCTAGTGATGTCCAAATGAAGCTTCGCGAACCAGTGTCTTTATTTTCTGAGCCCAATAGATGGCGCTCTTTAAGAGAAAGACCTAAGACGTTGCAATTAAGTATATTCTCAACCCTTTGTGGAAGAGAGCGCCATCTAGTGGCTCATAAAACAAAGACACTGTTTCGCAAAGCTTCCTTTGGACATCACTAGTCTCAGGCTATCGCGACCTGTCTCAGGCTATCGCGACCTGTCTCAGGCTGTTGCGATGTGTCTCAGGCTATCCCGATGTGTCTCAGGCTATTGCGATGTGTCTCAGGCTATCGCGGCTATCGCGACGTGTCTCAGGCTATCGCGACGTGTCTCAGGCTATCGCGATGTGTCTCAGCCTTTCCGATGTGTCTCAGCCTTTCCCGATGTGTCTCAGGCTATCGCGACGTGTCTCAGGCTATCGCGACGTGTCTCAGGCTATCGCGACGTGTCTCAGGCTATTGCGACGTGTCTCAGCCTTTCCCGATGTGTCTCAGCCTTTCCCGAGCCTTTCCCGATGTGTCTCAGGCTATCGCGACGTGTCTCAGGCTATCGCGACGTGTCTCAGGCTATCGCGACGTGTCTCAGGCTATCGCGACGTGTCTCAGGCTCAGCCTTTCCCGATGTGTCTCAGGCTATCGCGATGTGTCTCAGGCTATCGCGATGTGTCTCAGGCTATCGCGATGTGTCTCAGGCTATCGCGATGTGTCTCAGGCTATCCCGATGTGTCTCAGCCTTTCCCGATGTGTCTCGGCTATCCCGATGTGTCTCAGGCTATCCAGCCTTTCCCGATGTGTCTCAGGCTATCGCGATGTGTCTCAGGCTATCGCGATGTGTCTCAGGCTATCGCGATGTGTCTCAGGCTTTCCCGATGTGTCTCAGCCTTTCCCGATGTGTCTCAGCCTTGTCTCAGGCTATCGAGGTCCTTTCCCGATGTGTCTCAGCCTTTCCCGATGTGTCTCAGGCTATCCCGATGTGTCTCAGCCTTTCCCGATGTGTCTCAGCCTTTCCCGATGTGTCTCAGGCTATCACGATGTGTCTCAGCCTTTCCCGATGTGTCTCAGCCTTTCCCGATGTGTCTCAGCCTTTCCCGATGTGTCTCAGCCTTTCCCGATGTGTCTCAGCCTTTCCCGATGTGTCTCAGGCTATCCCGATGTGTCTCAGGCTATCGCGATGTGTCTCAGGCTATCGCGACGTGTCTCAGGCTATCCCGATGTGTCTCAGCCTTTCGCCATGTGTCTCGGCCTTTTGCGATGTATTTATCGCGGCAGTTGATATCAAGATGGCGATAAAACAGCGATTTATTGTGCAGCCCTACCTCCGTTGCGGCCCTGCTGAGCAGTCCCAACTACATGTCTGATTCATTTTACATCCATTGCAACCCTCTGCCTCACTGGATAAGCCTCCACTGTCCAGCCTGAACGTTTTGGTTTTGTTCTACCTCCCCCCCGCCTTACAGAGACTTCGTCAGTACCGTCGTCATGAGTTAATCAAGTTTTTTTTTTTGTTCTTTCTACTGTAAAGAGTGATTTTAGCCTTTAACATGTTATCTGTTGTGATATCGCTGATTCAGAGGGACGCTCTGTCTCTGTCTGTATGTCTTGCTCTGTTTCTATCTCTGTCTTTCTCTCTCTCTCTCTGTTGGTCTGTCTCTCTCTCTTTTTCTGTCTGTCTCTCTCTCTTTCTCTGTCTGTCTCTGTCTCTCTCTGGTTTTCTCTCTCTGTGTCTGTCTGTCTCTCTCTCTCTCTCTCCTTCTATGCGTCCCACCAAACTGTTTGCCATCAGCGTTTCTTTCTTATCTCCTTTTGTTGTCATTGACTCTACGAACCTAATTTCGCAAGACGACGCACACTAACTGATTATTTTAAATGTCGATTAATCTGTCGATTATTTTCTGGATGAATGGATTAGTCGTTTTGGTCTCTAAAATGTCAGAAAATTGTGAAAAATGTGGATCAGTGTTTTTCAAAAAGCCCAAGAAGACGTATGACATATGTCTCGTTTTGTCCACAACTCAAAGATATTCAGCTTACTGTCCCAGAGGAGAGAAGACACTAGAGGATATTCACATTTAACGAGCTGACATCAGAGAAGTTTTACTTTTTTCTTCATTAAAAAAATGGACTAAAACCAATCAATTGATAATCAAAATAGTTGCAGGTTAATGTAACAGTTAACTAATTGATTAATCAATGCAGCTCTAACTGACATGGTGCTCTTCTTTGTGCAGAATGTCAGCTGTATGATTGCACGCATTATGGCATTTTTGAGAAGTTAATTCATTTGGATGTATCTGTGAGAAAAGGCTGTCGCTGTGCGGAGCGACGCGGCGATCTGCATGTGTTTTTGTTTCCTGTATAAACTGTAAATCATCACTACAGAGCATGGTAAGAGTTACATATTCCTGTGATGCCTTAGTGGATAGTCGAGATAGATGATTAATCTAAATGTGAATGCATTTTAAAAGGGGGTTTATCTTCCAGAGCAGTCAATGTTTCTGCCTCAGGCTGCATTTACATCACTACGTTTTGGTTTTTAAATGTTACGTTTTGAGCCAGAAGCGATCTCCGTGCACGCAAGTGTTTTTATCTCCAGTAGAAGAACTAATCTCCGTTTTTTAAAGTGACGCGCCCAAACCCAAATATCTCATCATCCTCCTGGTATACTGGAGATAAACAGCAGGCAGCGTGGAGACACCGCCTGCTGCTGGTGGTTGCCATGGTAACAGTAGTATCTTAGTCTCAGAGAACGAGACGTCGTGGCCGATGAGACCCAATCAGGCGGAGAAACGTCGGTGTTGCCGACGGTCTCGTTAGCGACCGTTGAGACGGCAACGACCCGTAGATTCATAACCAAATCGGGTCAGAAGTGTTTCCTAATGTCTCTGATTTAGGGGCTTAGAAATACCAGAGCAGGGGGAATGAGAGGGGGAAACACCAGAGCAGGAGGAATGAGAGGGGAAACGCCAGAGCAGGGGGAATGAGAGGGGGAAACACCAGAGCAGGAGGAATGAGAGGGGAAACACCAGAGCAGGGGGAATGAGAGGGGGAAACGCCAGAGCAAGGGGAATGAGAGGGGGAAACGCCAGAGCAGGGGGAATGAGGGGGGAACACAAGAGCAGGAGGAATGAGAGGGGAAACACCAGAGCAGGAGGAATGAGAGGGGAAACGCCAGAGCAGGGGGAATGAGAGGGGAAAACGCCAGAGCAGGAGGAATGAGAGGGGGAAACGCCAGAGCAGGGGAATGAGAGGGGAAACACCAGAGCAGGGGGAATGAGAGGGGAAACGCCAGAGCAGGAGGAATGAGAGGGGAAACGCCAGAGCAGGAGGAATGAGAGGGGAAAACCAGAGCAGGGGGAATGAGAGGGGAAACGCCAGAGCAGGGGGAATGAGAGGGGGAAAAGGCCAGAGCAGGGGGAATGAGAGGGGGAACACCAGAGCAGGGGGAATGAGAGGGGAAACACCAGAGCAGGGGGAATGAGAGGGGGAAATGCCAGAGCAGGGGGAATGAGAGGGGGAAACGCCAGAGCAGGAGGAATGAGAGGGGGAAACGCCAGAGCAGGGGGAATGAGAGGGGGAAAAGGCCAGAGCAGGAGGAATGAGAGGGGGAAACGCCAGAGCAGGGGGAATGAGAGGATGAAACACCAGAGCAGGAGGAATGAGAGGGGAAAACGCCAGAGCAGGGGGAATGAGAGGATGAAACACCAGAGCAGGAGGAATGAGAGGATGAAACACCAGAGCAGGGGGAATGAGAGGGGGAAACGCCAGAGCAGGGGGAATGAGAGGGGGAAATGTAGCAGAAACCTTTTTAAACCAAAACGTAGCGATGTCGCTGTAGCCTCACGCTGATTTCCTTTCTCCTCCCTGCATGGCGGTGCAGAATACAACGTACGTTGCCACGTTCTCCGTACGCCGGCCGGACATTACTCGGTTTTTACAAACTTCATAAACTCTTCTCGCCGTACAGTCTGCTGCTAGCGAACACTAACGACCACATAGCTGATATCAGGACTCACGACCGAGACGATGATTCAGTGTCTTCTACTAGAAATCTACAGCTGTGCACTTCTGTTTCCTTTTTGCTGAAAAGAGGACTCGACCGATTTAAGCATCGCACTCCTGTAACACCGGGACCTCCTTGCTTTATCTTTTCATCCTGCGAGCTGTTACCATCAGCGGGAAAACGCTGTTAGTATCTCCAGCCGGACAACTAGAGAAGTCCCGTGGATATCACACACGGCAGGGCTGCACAATATCACCTAGACATGCGCTAGTAGGGCTTAATACCGCAACAGCGATATATCTTTGCAATAAATAAACAGATGATTTCAGTATTGGGCTAAAATACAACAAACTGCTTGTTGAATTTGAAACAAATGAAAGGAAATCATGTCCAACTTTCTTTTACTGAACAAATAGACACTGAATTGGATATAAAAGGCAGCACTAAAAAAAAGAACGACTGGTACATTTTAAAGTGCATTTCCCTACAGTTTAACACTAAAATCGCTGAGTTCGCAGTGTGTCGCATTCTTTCGCAGTGTTTATTGCTCCAGTTGATATCGCCATGGCGATAAAGAAACGCTATATTGTGCAGCACTATCGCACAACGACTCTGTGATTTTGTGTATCTCTGTCCCTCCCCGATGTGAGTCGAGCGCAGATTTGAGTCACGTAGCGTGACTTTGCGACAACTAGCCTCCGAGATGCTAACGAGAGACTTCTGTAATGTCAACACAGTAAAATGGACCTACTTAACCAAGTTGGTTCACTGCTAGCTTAGCTCTAAGCTAGGTTAGCTACAAGTTAGCTTAGCTACAAGTTAGCATCAAACACAACAAAGGCTGTCAGGTGAATGGTGTTTTAAGCTAACATTAGCATCAACCAACCATAGCTAGCTACAACGTTTCTGAAATGATTTCCATCTTCTGTTATTGTTCATAATGAGAAAAGTTCATTATTTCATGGATTTCACTAATTTCAGTATGACAGTTATCTCTAAACTGTTTAAATCTGAGCATGCGCGACTCACATCTGCACTCGACTCACATCGGGGGGGACAACCTCTGTCTGCCGCCACAGCGGACGGGCTACAGCATCTCGTGCCTTCCCACTAACGGTGGAAGTGATGCAGCCAGGTTTGGGTTTGCATGGTGTTGTGATGTAATATCTCCTCTGTATTCCATATGTATACTCTGTATACTCTGTATATACTTTTATAATCTGCCTGCACAATGATTAATCCGGCCAAGTATTATAATCTGAAACTGGTCCCTGTCGGGGGGGAGCCTGTTTTGTGTTGATTTTTGTGCTCTCCCGACTGCAGGGACTATATCTCTGTGAATATTGTTATGAGTGATTTAGTGGCATTAAGACGAGCGCACAGTGTCCGAAGCGAATGCAAACTACGTATTTTTTGACGTTGGCGCTTTAAGTCGAACAGAAAGTTGACCCCTGAACTCCTGAAGTTGTAAACTAGGGCTGCAAACTAATGAATACTTTCATCGTTGATTAATCTGTCGACTATTTCCTCCATTTACGGAGGAGTTGCTTGGTCTTGGTCTCTAAAATGTTGATCAGTGTTTCCCAAAAAGCCCAAGACGACAAACGTCCTCAAACGTCTCATTTTGTCCACAACTCAAAGACATTCAGCTTCCTGTCCCAGAGCGGAGAAGACACTAGAAGATATTCAAATTTAACAAGTGGACATTCATTTAATAGTCGACAACTAAGTGATCCTTGCAGCTGTACTTTGAATATATATATATAGAGTAAAACTATAATGTGGATTGAACTGTAATGATTGGAGTACGCTGCTGGAGATGTACCGAGATGTACGCTGCAGCGTCCCGAGCTAACGACCGATGGATTTGAATGAAGGCCGCTAATGTATCAGGACAGAACAACCACATTGCCTTTGGCCAACATTCATTATATCATATAATGGATTTAAATAAAATAGAAAAGTATACACGCGTCTGTATATATCTCTGTGATCAAAGCAGTGCAACCAGACGCACGCTGTGCTAACTGAACCTTTGTTTTGGGCCTTGTTCGTGTTTCATTTGGATGACAGGAGGCCTCTTCTTTCTTTCTTTGGTACTTTCTGACGGAGCAGCATCACAATGTGGTACTATTAAGGCGACATCTACACCGCTATGTGTTTTTGTTTTATTTTTTTTAGAAAGGAACATCTCCAGCTACGTTTACGCCCCAGCGTCCACACTACTGCGCCGTTTCCGAGCCCTAAAACTTCAACATTTGGAAACATGACGCACGTCGGTCAGTTTTATCGGTTAGGTAGCTTATGGCGTTTTTACACTACATGGTTTTTGGTTTTCCATTATTCTAAAAAGTCCCTGGTACCTGCTAACAGGAACTGTATTTATTACCACCAAGCGTTGAGTTTTGAGCCAATAAAAACAATCTCGGTGCACTGCGTGTTTTTATCTCATCGTACTGGTATCGACTCTACTCGCCTTGTTTGGTTTTCCATTACAAAACAAAAACTCCCTGGTACCTGCTAACAGGTACTTTATGTAGTACTACCTCAGTCGAGGTTCCAAGCGAGTTGAGGCGATACCAAAAGGTGACGTGAAAACCTGCAGACTGCTGATTGGTCGGAGAGAATCCTCACTAATCACTGCAGAGTGCTGATTGGTCGGAGAGAATCCTCACTAATCACTACAGACTGCTGATTGGTCGGAGAGAATCCTCACTAATCACTGCAGACTGCTGATTGGTCGGAGAGCAGACTGCTGATTGGTCTCACTAATCACTACAGACTGCTGATTGGTCGGAGAGAATCCTCACTAATCACTACAGACTGCTGATTGGTCGGAGAGAATCCTCACTAATCACTGCAGACTGCTGATTGGTCGGAGAGAATCTTCACTAATCACTACAGACTGCTGATTGGTCGGAGAGAATCCTCACTAATCACTGCAGAGTGCTGATTGGTCGAAGAGAATCCTCACTAATCACTGCAGAGTGCTGATTGGTCGAAGAGAATCCTCACTAATCACTGCAGAGTGCTGATTGGTCGAAGAGAATCCTCAGAGCGTCCAGGTTCATTAGAAACTAATTTCAAACACACCATCCATGTTGTCTGTGTGTGTCCCGTTAGGTCACAGCAATTTGTTGCTATGACGATATGATGATCTGCAATGGAGAAAGGAGGCGTAGCATGTAATGGAAAAACACCATGAGTCGTTGAGTTTGCCGTTACCATATGGCTTTTTTCCATTACATGGTACCTGCTCGACTGAAAATGTCACTTTATGAGTTTTTTTAACATTAATATGCACCCCCAGGGGCTGGAAATGGTGATAGGTGTAAACCGGGCCCTGGGGATCCTGCTCTGCCTTTGAGGAAATGAAACCTCGTCCTCGCTCCGAGATAATAACTCCCGTCCCCCTACTTCTCCAAAGTACTGTCTGTGTTTTTAACTTCTACATCCGTGATTATTAACCACAGCGTGACGTCAGACCATCTGCTTCCTGCTCACACCGCCACGCACATGCCCAGTGTGTGTGCCATGTGTTGTCAGACGGAGATTGGTTCTGCTGCTGGAGCTTGTGGACAAAAAAAATGCCGCTTGGACATCCACGTAGCAGCGTAGATGTCGCCTCGACGCTGCACGCCGTACCTTGGGCTACTTTTATTGTTGGCCCCATTTCTGTTGGTAACCCTTGTGTTGTCTTCCCGTCAACCATTAAAAAAAAAAAGTGTGGCATTTTCTGAAATTTTTGTCACTTTTTCAATGTAGGGGGTCCTTTTTTTAATGTTTTTTCCTAAGTGGTTTGACATTTCTAATGATGACATTTTCAGCTTATTTCGAAGGCCCATTTTATGTGATGAAAAAAATGAAAAAATGGGTCAAATTTGACCCGAGGACAAAACAAGTTAAGTATGTGATGTCAGGTTTGATCCTGGGAGAAATCAGAGGGATGGAATCTGTCTTGAAGATGCAAAATTTGTATAATGACTTAAGAATGATGACTGGAAAAAAAAAATTGCAGACAAATTGAAAACTAATGTATTTTTTGTTTCTTTTGAATGACTTGCCTTTATGGCTTGTGTTGTTTCTCTGTTTTTATTTTTTTTTTTGTCTTTTAATGCAACGTGTTGTTTTTGATCTGCGTTTTGTTTTTCTGGAGATTTTTAATGTGAAGCGGCCGACGCGGGGACCCCCCGGGGGGTCCCTGGGGGGTCCCCGGGGGGTCCCTGGGGTCCTCGTCTCGGCGTCGGCTAGTGACTCGGATTGTCGTCGTCGCCCTACAATGACCACTACTAATGACCGTGTAATCGTAGTGCTGAAAAGCTGAGACTTACTTGAAAGTGTTGCTCTTCAATAAAGTTGAAGACGAGAGAAGACAAGTCGCTTGGGTCTTTCATTTGACTTAAAATTTCTTTCATTTTTGTTGTTTAAGACTGTGTTTTGGGCTTTGCAGCCTTTATTTTATAGGACAGCTAGGGGGGAGGGGGGGGACATGCAAGAAACTGTCACAGGTCAGATTTGAACCCTGGACCTGGACCTGGACCTGGACCTCTGCGTCGAGGCATAAACCTCCCTGTATAGGTGCGCCTGCTCTACCCACTGAGCCAACCCGGCCACATCTTTTAAATATTTTGGTTTCTTTCAAGCAAATTGCCCAAAAAATACATAACGTGGATGGTTCCCTACAACGCTCATCACAAGTTAAATAAATTATCAGTTCACTACTTATATTGAATTTGGATGTTTCATTCATTTATGAAACAATGACGCCTTTCTGTATTGTTTATGTATCGAGGAAGACTTCACAACATTTGCCCTATGAAGCACTTTGGGTCCGCTTTAAATGTGCTGTATAAACAAAGATGACTTCACACACACACACACACATACAGACACACACATACCTACACACACACACACACACACATACAGACACACACATACAGACATACAGACACACATACACATACCTATATACACACACACACACACACACACACATATACAGACACACACACATACATATATATACACACACACACACATACCTATATACATATACACACACACACATACAGACACACACACAGACACACACAGACATACACACATACATACACACACATATATATACACATAGACACACACACACACATATACACACACACACATACATACACACATACATACACACACATTTATATACACATAGACACACACACACATATACACACACACACACACACATACATACACACACACACATATACACACATACATATACACACACACACATATATACACACACATACACACACATATATACACACATATATACACACACATTTGTTTTTTCTTCGTTTGAAGCGAGAGGATGTGAAGGAGAGAGAGATTTGGAGGAAAGGTCTGAGCCACGATAAGTCTGATTGAAACCACCGTGTGTGTGTGTGTGTGTGTGGGGGGGGGGCGTAGAGTCCGTGGCTGAAGAGTTTTACCAAACATGGTCACGTAACAGAGACTCAATGAAAAGCTCCTCTCGCTAGACAGCAGCACACACTCCCAGTGCAGACTGCACGGGGCGAACATCATCGCCCTGCACACACACACAAACACACCTGCAGACACACAAACACACCTGCAGACACACAAACACACCTGCACACACACACAAACACACCTGCAGACACACAAACACACCTGCACACACACACAAACACACCTGCAGACACACAAACACACCTGCAGACACACAAACACACCTGCAGACACACAAACACACCTGCAGACACACAAACACACTGTCTGTCGTCAGCCAATTCAACACCATTACTATCTCATCACAGACACGGAGAAGCATGTGTTGATCGGAGCGCCGTGGTTACCTTCGGTCAGCTGTGTTTGTGAGACATTTCAAATGAGAGTGTCCTCTTCCTCTCCAGTATCTCCATTTCAGTTTGTACCTCGCAAGGTTTTTTTTTTTTTACGTATATGCCTATTTCAGGAGGAATTCATGCTGAAGACCTTTTCCCAGACGTGCGGAAACAAAAACACACCGAAAAATCCACATTCCAGCCTTTGCAGAGGCTATAAACGGAGCCGATTTGACAGTGTAGGCCTGCTTAAAGCCTTGGCCAGAGGCGATCGGGAAGACTTTTTAAACCCATTTGTTAACAAGCAGCAGATTACTGTTGGCACCTTCTCAGCCGAAGATGTCATGAGCCCGTCCCAGCCGCCGAGTCAAGAACAAAAAGACACGGAAACAACAGGCCGACTCGTCAGGCTGGCACAAAGGTGGAGGGATGAGTTCAAGTTCAACTTACTTTATCGTCCCCATGGGGCAATGTGTTGCGCAGCGGATAGTTTAGCACAAATCACACAAAATACAGAGATCACCTATTTTGCAGGCATAGTTAAAACATATTAAAAAAAAAACAATCAACAAATAAGTAAGTCATCTATGGTTCTATCTATGAATACCTGCAGGTACAAAAGAGTTGCCTGTTGGTTGAGTTTTGGGCGTTTACAGCGTGAGCCACATGGCAACACCTCTCTTCTTCTTGTGTCTATGTATAGTTCAGTATTGATTATTCTATTTTTGATATATTGTGTATCCTGTTCTACTTGAAGATGTATAGTATACATGCTTGCACTATGATACCAGTGCACCATTCTGCATTTTCTCCACACCGCTCCTTTAAACATGCTACAACCAGACTTCACTGTAAGGGCATACTATTGATATCATCCTTTGTATTTTTGTACTGTTTACTATATGTGTGTGTGATGTCATATGTCTGTGTGCCTATGTGTATGTTGTGTATAAGCTATTGGACACCTTTATCTATCTATGTATGTATGTGATTATGTATGTATTTATGTAAGTATGTATGTGAGTCTATATGTATGTACTGTATGTGTGAATGTGTATGTGAGTATGCATGCATGTATGTACAGTATGTATGTATGTATGTATGTGAGTGAAATCCACCTGTAAGGGATAAAAACGATCCGACAGGATGGATTCAACCCTTCTTGGCATCTGCTTCTGAAGAAGCTCCTCCGGTCCTTTCTGCTTAGCTCCTGTGATGCAGCTGCTCACCTTAATTAACCTGGAGAGGGAGTTGTGTTTGTTTTAGAGTAATGGAGCCATCACAGCAGATTAAGGAGAAGGTGACAACTGACTCAACACAGGACCTGTAGAAAAGGGTGGTCCGGGTCTTGTCCACGCTAAACTTGGCCAGCTTCCTAAGGCAACACAGGCGCTGCTGGTCTTTCTTACCAAGCAAACTGGTATTTGGCTCAAAACGCAACTTCAATAATCAAAAATGAATCCCAAGATGGCCGGGTTGGTTCAGTGGGTAGAGCAGGCGCACATATACTTCGAGGTTTATGCCTCTGTCGGTACACGATCCGACCTGCCTGCACGATCCGTTCTGCACATGTGCAATATGTTAGCACTCGCGCAGATGATGTCATGATGTACGAGGATTTACAGCACTGCATGATCCGTTCCACAGTAGCGCTCTGCTGTTAGCCTCCACCGGAAAGCTAACGACGCTAGTTTAGCTAACAGCTAATTCGGCAGCTTGATTCAGCCTAAAATATCGTTACTCAAGCTAACCAGAGGGAAAGCAGCTACAGCTAAATTAAGATTTTACAGTAATAATAAAGACAAGTATTGAGTGATTGTGTTTTAAATTAGCACAAGTAAAGTAGAACTGACGTAACAGCTGTTATATATTTAAACGGTTATTTTCATTCATTCATTTTACATGCTGTCTCAGCCTTATATATAGACACATATATATGTCTATGGTCTCAGCTAGCGGTTAGCCAAATTAGCTGTTAGCTAAGCTAACGTTAGCTTCCCGGTGGAGGCGAACAGACTTTCTTTAACTGCCTATGGGAACAGATCGTGCAGCGTCGTAAATACGCGTTCATCATGATATCATATACGCATGCGCGAACATCTTGCACATGCGCAGAACGGATCGTGCAGGAAAGACGGGTCGTGTACCGACAGCCTCGATGCAGAGGTCAAGGGTTCGACTCCGACCTGTGGTGATTTCCTGCATGTCTTCCCCCTCTCTCCCCTTTCTCACCTAGCTGTACTATAAAATAAAGGTGGAAAAACCCAAAACAATATCTTTAAAAAAATCAAAAATGGATCCTAAGTGCTTGTATGAGAGCATCGTCATCACATCGTCAGGCGGCTCTGACTAGAGAAGGACCATGTGTCTGAAGAAACCGTGTCTGAAGAAACCGTGTCTGAAGAAACCGTGTCTGAAGAGACAGTGTCTGAAGAGACAGTGTCTGAAGAGACAGTGTCTGAAGAGACAGTGTCTGAAGAGACAGTGTCTGAAGAGACAGTGTCTCTTGGTATAACAGTGCAGATAGGAGGACGGGAGCGCGCTGACTTGTGACTGAGCAGGTTTGAGTCCCCCTGTAACGACAGGATGGAGTTATGATGACCTCACAACTCCTCGGAGTAGGGTTGGATCCTCGAGGACTTCTTCCATAAATAGCCAGGCGGAGTGAGGAGAGGGGTCGGGGGGGTGCAGAGGGGAGAAATGCCCTTCTGAGTTCCAGAAACGGCACTAATCTCCCTCTCGGGCTTCTCCCTCCCTTCCCATTAATTTAATATTTATTTAGCATCTTTCTTCAGTTTCAACAGTTTAAGTCCTCCGTCTGCAATTTGTCAGATTTCATGACTCATCATATTGCCACACGTCTCTATTAGTATGGATCTTTTATTATAAAACTGAAATGAGATGAACAAATAGAGAAGTGTTTCTTTGTAGATGAAACCGATGTCAAATGACGAGGTCAGTTGGAACTTGGAAAAAAAAAAGGTAATAAATTACAACATATCGCAGAATATTGCAATTGTGTGCCCGGGGTGGCCCAGTGGGTAGAGCAGGCGCACGTATACATAGAGGTTTATGCCTCGACGCAGAGGTCAAGGGTTTGAGTCCGATTTCTGACGATTTCCGGCATGTCTCCCCCCTTTCTCACCTGTATGTTGTGTACACCTTTATCTATCTATCTCTCTATCCATCTATCCATTAAAGGCGGAAAAGCCCCCAAAAATAATCTAAATAAAAGAATATTGCAATATGTTTAAAAATCACAATAACATTATATCGTGGCATAAGTATCGTGATGATATCGTATCGGGAGGCGTCTGCTAACCCCCCCGTCTCTATTTTCATCCTGGAGCTTCCCTCCCCCCCTGTCTGCTGATGTAGCTCTTCACTCTGACAGTGTGCCATATGTGCATTGTAAAAACCATAATTGTAAAATCGTATTCCCGTGGTCTTCATCCACGACGCTCCACTTCCGGGATTGCTCTGCTCCCCCGTCCTCTGTCTCTGTGTCGGCGCTCTAACCTGCGGATGATTTCTGAGGACTATGGTTACCTGGTCCTCAGGTCTCTGCAGGGTAGATCCGCCTTTTTGTTGCCTTTTCATGTCTTGCACAGCTACCAGAAGACTTCCAGATTCCAGACAGGTTGCTACGTCACATCTACGTCTTCAGGCTCGGTAACGCTCAGCATCCCCGGGACAGAGCTCCTAGTAGACTCCTCTGGTCTCCGTCCAGAGCAACTAGTTTACATATGTATATACGTAGATGCACCAGAGTACAAGCGGCCAAAATGGGTTTCCTCAGGATGGGGGGGGGGTCTCCCTTAGAGATAGGGTGAGAAGCTCAGTCATCCGAGAGGAGCTCGGAGTAGAGCCGCTGCTCCTTCGCGTCGAAAGGAGCCAGTTGAGGTGGTTCGGGCATCTGGTAAGGATGTCTCCTGGGGGGTCCCTAGGGAGGTGGTCCAGGCACGTCCAGCTGGGAGGAGGCCTCGGGGAAGACCCAGGACTAGGTGGAGGGACGTCCAGCTGGGAGGAGGCCTCGGGGAAGACCCAGGACTAGGTGGAGGGATTATAGGTCTGGGAGGAGGCCTCGGAGAAGACCAAGGACTAGGTGGAGGGATTATATCTCCAACCTGGCCTGGGAACGCCCCCCAGTCGGAGCTGGTTGATGTGGCTCGTGAAAGGGAAGTTTGGGGTCCCCTACTGGAGCTGCTGCCCCCGAGACCAGATACCGGATAAGCAGTTCAAGATGGATGGATGGATGGATATACGTAGATGCTCTTAGGACTGTGCACCAGGTCCCGTCCCGTCCCCCCCCCTTTTTTCTGCACTACCTATACTTTATATTTTATATTTTTACATTTCATGTTGACACTGTAAAGGTTTTGCTTCAGTCTCGTTGCATATGTACTGCACTTGTGTATAATGACAATCAAGGCTTTCTATTATATTTCTAGTCTATTCTATTCTATTTCTATTCTATTCTAATCAACGGGATCTGTTGGTCCATTTCTTTAACTGTCTATGAGTTTACACCTATCTCCATTTCTAGCCACAGGGGGTCCATAGGCCGGCTGGGGGAACTCGTATTAATGTTAAAAAACCTCATAAAGGGACATGGGACCTTTAAATAATGTTAGATTTCTCATTCTGAAGGTGCATTGTTGACCTGCAGCGTCAGTCAGCTGACGTAGCTCCTCCCTCTGACGTACTCTCACTACGATGTGTCTGTAACATGTCTCCCATTAGAAATAAGCATTAGTAAATCACCAAGCGGTTCCACTGTCCCTTTGTTTGGACATCCGAAAGAAACGTGCCCCCCTAAGACACCAGCAGCATGTAAGTACGAAGCCCATTACCGCAGACCTCCTCCCTGCTGCAGGCGATGGAACCGGGACACGTTGACTGTCTCTCCCTGAACCAGGTCTCGTTACTCATCAGCCCAGAGGCGTACCCAGAAGCCCCGGGGGCTGATTAACTGGGGGCCAATGTAAACCGCGGAGCCCACCACGCAGTAAATAATGTCTCTGGTTTTAGCTGTGAGGGATTCTTCTTTCACGAGACATTACATCTCCGTCCCTCCCGCTCAGGCCCGTCCCTCTCCCAGCATGCCCAAATAAAGTGTCCACATTCCATGTGTGTGCTTCTTGTTCTCGCCGTGAAATGTTTATAAGACCCTCGCTTAGTGTGTGTGTGTGTGTATGTGTGTGTGTGTGTCTCTCTGCATGTGTTTGTCTGTCCTCGCTTAGTGTGGCTGTGTGTGTGTGTGTGTGTGTGTCTGCGTATGTATGTGTGTGTGTCTGTGTGTGTGTGTCTGTCTGTCTGTCCTCCCTTATTCTGTGTGTGTGTGTCTCTGCAGGTTTGTGTGTGTGTCTGGGTGAGTGTGTTTGGTCGGGACTATTGGCGTCCCTTTTGACATCTTGGTCGGGACCAATGGGCGTCCTTTTTGACATCTTGGTCGGGACCAATGGGCGTCCTTTTTGACACCTTGGTCGGGACAATGGGCGTCCTTTTTGACACCTTGGTCGGGACCAATGGGCGTCCTTTTTGACATCTTGGTCGGGACCAATGGGCGTCCTTTTTGACACCTTGGTTGGGACCAATGGGCGTCCCTTTTGACACCTTGGTCGGGACCAATTGGGGGACCAATGGGCCCCTTTTGACACTTTGCTCCTTTTTGACACCTTGGTCGGGACTATTGGGCGTCCTTTTTGAAGTGCTTGGTCAGCACCTAGGGACTATTAGCCTTTTTTGGTCGGGACTATTGCGCATCAGGGCGCTTTTTAACACGCTGTTTGAGACTATTGGCGTTTTTGACACTGTCCAATGGGCGTCCCGTTGACAGGTTCACCTTGGTCAGGACTGAGGACTATTGGCGACACGCTTGAAACCAGTCAAAGCTGTGAACAAACTACCTATGTTGGCGTTTTTCAGCGGAGGACAGTCTCAGGAAGAGATGGTCCCGGGACCAGCAGATCACCATAAACAGCCTGCTGGAGTATGAGATTCTGCAGAAAGATTTGCACAAGTCATGCTCATTTAGACACACACACACACACACACACTACGCAAGGACAGACAGACAGTCATACAGAAAGACAGACAGAGACACACACACACACACACACACAAATACACACTCACACACACACACACACAAATACACACACACTACGCAAGGACAGACAGACAGTCATACAGAAAGATAGACAGAGACACACACACACACACACACACACACTACGCAAGGACAGACAGTCACACACACACACACACACACACACTACGACAGACAGTCAGACACACACACACACACACACACACTACGCAAGGACAGACAGTCAGACACACACACACACACACACACACACTACGCAAGGACAGACAGTCAGACACACACACACACACACACTACGCAAGGACAGACAGACAGTCATACAGAAAGACAGACAGAGACACACACACACAAACACACACAAATACACACTCACACAGACAGGCACACGCACACACAAACACACACACACACACACACACATACACACACACACTAAGTAAGGACAGACAGTCAGACAGACACACACACACACACTCACACAAATACTGTACACACTCACACAGACATACAAACACACAGAGACACGCGCACACACACACACACGCACACTCACACACACACACACACAAACACTCACACACACACACACACACAGTGAGAGGGTGAATCATGCTGTGTGGGGGAGCCCCCCTCCTCTGAATCAGCTGCGTTCCTCTCTTCGTCATCCTTGGGGGGGGTGACGTCAGAGTGACGTCAGACGTTTACGGTCCACCCAAGATGTCACCCATGCTGCGTCAGAGGATATAGTTAGAGCTCAGAGATTGGTCCGCTAGTTATTAATTATTATATGGATCTATTTGGATCCATTCATTTGAGCTATTGTTGTTGTTTTTTTTAATAAAAGACAGTAAAACCGTTGTGATGTCAGCTTGTTAGATGTGAATACCTTCCACTGGGACAGTAATATCTTTTTGATCTATTTGAGGATATATAGCCTGCCCATTATTATTATGATTATTAATTATAATAATATTAATATTATTATTGGCAGTGGTTGTACATCACTATTTGTTCAGTGTTTGTATGAAATTAAAATTAAAATTTGATCCCAAAAAAATAAATAAACGTGGACAACACAAGGGTTAATTGATTTTTATTTCTATTTTTTTTAATTTATTTTTATCTCTGCCGCTAATTCCCATACCCGAGCGGTGACATCACTCCCACCAATGAGGAGGCTGCGTCCGGATTGGCCGTCGGCGCCAGCCAATCAGAGAGCACACACACACGGGAAGAGTTTAAAAAAGATTGAGAAAAGTGTCGGAAGGTTGTCTGAGAGCCTCGCGAGCAGGTCCGAGCACGAGGGCGAGATAGAAGAGACAGCCGGGGATCTTTTGGGGACTGTGCGCGTGCTTTCCCGTTCCCGTTTCCTCCATCTTTAAAGCGCAGACAGGATGGCGACGCATTTCAGGAGCGGACCAGCCTTCGGGCTCTCTGCAGAGGTCAAGAGTAAGGTAGGTCCCAGCTTGGTGTGGGCTCGAACATGGCACATGTGTGCAGAGGTTTAGGGTTCGGGTCCGACCTGGGGTTTTAATGCCTCGACGCAGAGGTTTAGGGTTCGGGTCCGACCTGGGGTTAATGCAGGGTTCGGGTCCGACCTGTGGTTAATGCAGGGTTCGGGTCCGACCTGGGGTTAATGCAGGGTTCGGGTCCGACCTGGGGTTAATGCAGGGTTCGGGTCCGGGTAAATGGTGAAAATGTGGATTAGTGTTTCCCAAAAAGCCCGAGAAGACGTCCTCAGATGTCTCGTTTTGTCCACTACTCAAAGACATTCAGCTTCCTGTCCCAGAGGAGAGACTATTTATTTGAACTGCGATGCCAACACGTTTCATTCATATATTTATAGATATTAATGTTACACAGATCTTTACTTGTTGATGGTTTTATTTCACACTGCTCCCCGTGATAATAAAGCTCCATTCAAATACATTGAGAGAGAGACACACACACACACACACACACACACACACACACACACAAAGATGCAGAGAGACAGACACACACACACACACACACACAGAGAGAGATGCAGAGAGACAGACAGACACACACACACACACACAGACAGACACACAGACAGAGAGAGACACACACACACACTCAGAGATAAAGAGAGAGACACACACACAAAGAGAGACATAGAGACAGAGAGACTTACAGACATAGAGAGACATAAAGACACATAGAGACAGAGACACAGAGAGAGACATAGAGACAGAGGGACTGGGTATTGCCACTGATTTCCTAAATTGATTCAGCCGAACGTTGCAGCGTTATATATATATATATATATATATATATATATATATATATATATATATATATATATATATATATATATATATATATATATATATATATATATATATATATATATATATATATATATATATATATATATAATGTATATATATATATATATATATATGTATGTATGGAATGACATGATGCTACATTAACAGTAAAGATAAATAATAATACTAGTACATGTGAATATCTTCTAGTTTCTTCTCTCCTCTGGGACAGTAAGCTGAATGTCTCTGAGTTGTGGACAAAACGAGACATCTGAGGACGTCTTCTTGGGCTTTTTTGGAAAACTCTGATCCACATTTTAGGACATTTTAGAGACCGAATGGACGCAGCGACCGCGGCTCTGCTAATTAGTCTCAGGAAGGAACTTGTTCTGGCGGAACATTTACACCCCGCCAAAATAAAACTCCACATACAATATTAAAGCTCCCATGGCATGAAAATGTCCCTTTTTATGAGGTTTTTTAACATTAATATGTGCCCCCCCCCCCCAGCCTGTCTATGGTCCCCCAGTGGTTAGAAATGGTGATAGGTGTAGACCTGGGTATCCTGCTCTGCCTTGGAGGAAATGAAAGCTCAGTTGGGCCGATCTGGAATCTTCCCCTTATGAGGTCATAAAGGGGCAAGGTTACCTCCCCTTTCTGTGCTTTACCCGCCCAGACAATTTGCCCCCCCCCTGAGAGAGAGAGACATCATGGCTTTCAAACAAGCAAAGTGGCAGCTGGTCAAGGACACCCCCCCAAAGCCTTCAGATACAGTATTAGGGACCACTAAGGTCTATATAAAAGAGACTTCAGATACAGTATTAGGGGACCACTAAGGTCTATATAAAAGAGACTTCAGATACAGTATTAGGGACCACTAAGGTCTATATAAAAGAGACTTCAGATACAGTATTAGGGGGACCACTAAGGTCTATATAAAAGAGACTTCAGATACAGTATTAGGGACCACTAAAAGTCTATATAAAGAGACCACTAAGGTCAGATACAGTATTAGGGACCACTAAGGTCTATATAAAAGAGACTTCAGATACAGTATTAGGGGACCACTAAGGTCTATATAAAAGAGTCTTCTCAGATACAGTATTAGGGGACCACTAAGGTCTATATAAAAAGAGACTTCAGATACAGTATTAGGGACCACTAAGGTCTATATAAAAAGAGACTTCAGATACAGTATTAGGGGATATAAAAGAGACCACAGTAAGGGGACCACTCTATATAAAAGAGACTTCAGATACAGTATTAGGGACCACTAAGGTCTATATAAAAGAGACTTCAGATACAGTATTAGGGACCACTAAGGTCTATATAAAAGAGACTTCAGATACAGTATTAGGGGACCACTAAGGTCTATATAAAAGAGACTTCAGATACAGTATTAGGGGACCACTAAGGTCTATATAAAAGATACAGTATAAGGGACCACTAAGGTCTATATAAAAGAGACTTCAGATACAGTATTAGGGACCACTAAGGTCTATATAAAAGAGACTTCAGATACAGTATTAGGGACCACTAAGGTCTATATAAAAGAGACTTCAGATACAGTATTAGGGACCACTAAGGTCTATATAAAAGAGACTTCAGATACAGTATTAGGGACCACTAAGGTCTATATAAAAGAGACTTCAGATACAGTATTAGGGACCACTAAGGTCTATATAAAAGAGACTTCAGATACAGTATTAGGGACCACTAAGGTCTATATAAAAGAGACTTCAGATACAGTATTAGGGGACCACTAAGGTCTATATAAAAGAGACTTCAGATACAGTATTAGGGACCACTAAGGTCTATATAAAAGAGACTTCAGATACAGTATTAGGGGGGTCTACTTCAGATACAGTATTAGGGGACCACTATCTATAAAAAGAGACTTTTATATATGTGTGTCTGTGTGTATGTATGGATGGCCAAAAGTTTGGAACCCCCTTCTCATTCAATGCGTGTCCTTTATCTTCATGACTTTTTCCATTGTAGATGATCACTGAAGGCATCAGAACTATGAATGAACACATGTGGAGTTATGGACTTAACAAAAATGTGAAATAACTGAAAACATGTCTTATATTCTAGTTTCTTCAAAGTACCCCCCATCTCTGATTACTGCGTTGCACTCTTGGCATTCTCTTGATGAGCTTCAAGAGGTCTTCACCTGAAATGGTTTCCTAACAGTCTTGAAGGAGTTCCCAGAATGCTCAGCACCTGTCGGCCCTTTTGCCTTCACTCTGTGGTCCAGCTCTCCCTAAACCCTCTGGACTGGGTTCAGGTCCGGGGACTGTGGAGGCGCAGCACCCCATCACTCTCCTTCTGGGTCAAACAACCCTTACGCAGCCTGGAGGGGTGTTTGGGGTCATGGTCCTGTTGGAAAATAAATGATGGTCCAACTAAACGCAGACCGGATGGGATGGCATGCCGCTGCAGGATGCTGTGGTAGCCATGCTGGTTCAGTAGGCCTTCAGTTTGGAATAAGTCCCCAACAGTGCCCTCCCACACCCTCACACCTCCTCCTCCATGCTCCACGGTGGGAACCAGGCATGTAGAATCCATCCGTCACCTTTTCACCGTCACAAAGACACGGCGGTTGGAACCAAAGACCTCCAACTTGGACTCATCAGACCAGAGCCCAGATTTCCACTGGTCTAATGACCATTCCTTGTGTTTCTGGTCCAAACAGATCTCTTCTGCTTGTTTCCTCTCCTTAGCCATGGTTTCCTAGCTGCTATTGGACCATGAAGGCCTGATTTAGTCTCCTACCAGTTGTTCTAGAGATGTGTCTGCTGCTAGAACTCTCTGTGGTATCATCTGCTCTCTGATCTGAGCTGCTTTAACTTGTGATTTCTGAGGCTGGTGACTCCTCAGCAGCAGATCTTCCTTTCCTGGGGGGGGGGGGGACTCTGGGTCTTCCTGGGGGGGGGTCCTCATGTGAGCCAGTTTCGTTGTAGCACTTGATGGTTTTTGCAACTGCACCTGGGGACACATTCAAGGTTCTCGCAATTTTCCGGACCGACTGACCGTCATTTCTTTTAAGTAATGATGGCTGCTCGTTTTTCTTCTCTTAGCTGATTGGTTCTTGCCATAATATGAATTCTACCAGTCGTCCAATAGGCTGTCGGCTGTGTATCAACCTGACTTCTGCACAACACAACTGATGGTCCCAACTCCATTAATAAGGAAGAAATCCCACTAATGAACCCTGACAAGGCCCACCTGTGAAGGGAAACCATTTCAGGGACTACCTCATGAAGCTCATTGAGAGAACACCAAGAGTTTGCAGCGCTATTTAAAAAAAAAAAAAAAAAAAAAAATAAAAAGGGGGGGGTACTTTGAAGAAACTAGAATATAAGACATGTTTTCAGGTATTTCCACTTTTTAGTTAAGTCCATAATTCCACATGTGTTCATTCATAGTTTTGATGCCTTCAGTGATAATCTACTATGGAAATAGTCATGAAGATAAAGGAAACGCATTGACAAAACGCATTTGTATAATATCATATTGTTGACCGATATTAGGCATTTCCCGATCTATCGGTATTTATAATAATAAAAAAATATATTTTTTCATCAGAATCATTTATAATGACAAATGATTCTGATAAATGAATATTTAAAAAATAAAAACGGACGGTCAACCATGTTATGAGTGTTGCTGTTGAAATGTGTTTTTAATAACTGGAATTGTTGGGGTTTTTGTAAATTATAGAGTCTAGACCTGCTCTATCTGTAAATTATAGAGCGGTCTAGACCTGCTCTATCTGTAAATTATAGAGCGGTCTAGACCTGCTCTATCTGTAAATTATAGAGTGGTCTAGACCTGCTCTATCTGTAAATTATAGAGCGGTCTAGACCTGCTCTATCTGTAAATTATAGACCTGCTCTATCTGTAAATTATAGAGAGGTCTAGACCTGCTCTACCTGTAAATTATAGAGTGGTCTAGACCTGCTCTATCTGTAAATTATAGAGTGGTCTAGACCTGCTCTACCTGTAAATTATAGAGCGGTCTAGACCTGCTCTACCTGTAAATTATAGAGTGGTCTAGACCTGCTCTATCTGTAAATTATAGAACGGTCTAGACCTGCTCTACCTGTAAATTATAGAGTGGTCTAGACCTGCTCTAGCTGTAAATTATAGAACGGTCTAGACCTGCTCTACCTGTAAATTATAGAGTGGTCTAGACCTGCTCTATCTGTAAATTATAGAGCGGTCTAGACCTGCTCTATCTGTAATTATAGAGTGGTCTAGACCTGCTCTATCTGTAAATTATAGAGAGTGGTCTAGACCTGCTCTATCTGTAAATTATAGAGCGGTCTAGACCTGCTCTATCTGTAAATTATAGAGTGGTCTAGACCTGCTCTATCTGTAAATTATAGAGTGGTCTAGACCTGCTCTATGATTTACAAGGACCCAACAGTCCTAATTAGCAGTTGAGTTGACTGTACACGTTGGTGAACTGAGAGGATGCTGGTGTCGTTTCGGCTGCTTTACCTGAACACCTCAGCAAGTCCGTATTGTTAATTGTATTAATTTATTATTATTTATTTCTGTTGTTATGTAATGTTTGTGTTATATGTCGGCACCCCCTCGAAAAAGAGAGGATTCATCTCAAGGACTTTATTCTAATAATGAGTGAATTTGAAGTTGCATATTTGATTTAAAGTACAAAAAAAAAAAAAAAAAGTGCATTACAGTAGTCCAATCCAGCTGAGATGAAAGCCGAGTTTTGGGGCTTTGTGGGTCATCGTTCCAGCAGCATGACATCAGAGAGCAGCCGAGAGACAGACAGGTACATCAGCATCCTCTGCTCGTCCACCACGGCCTTTTAAGGACAGACTGGGAACTGGAGAAAGTGTCTTTCTGTAAACAGTTTACATTGTCCTGACGAGACACAGGAGACGGATGGCGAGACAAAGCCGTTCCACAAGACTCGGTGTCTGTGGAACTATTTCTTTGTTTGTGTGTGGAGGGATCTCCACTTATCGGTTGCAAACAGCTGGACAGGTAGATGTATGTTCAGGGTCTTCTCTCTGCTGGCGGACCCCACATGGTAATGGGAAGAAGACTGAAAATGGCCGCGGGCCAAAACTTCACCGTCCTGTTGTCCTCGGGTCAAATTTGACCCATTTTCAATCAGGAATTTGGGTTTTCTTTCAGATAAATTGTCCAAGTGGCCAGGTTGGTTCAGTGGTAGAGCAGGCGCACATGAACTGAGAGCCTCCAGGGTTCAAATCCGACCTGTGACCATTTCCTGCATGTCTTCCCCCCCTCACCTAACTGTCCTAAAATAACCAAAATTAACCAAAAATAATCTTAAAAAAAAAAAAATCTTTAAAAATAAATAAATTAATTGTCCAAAATTTAATAACGTGGATGATTCACTACAGCGCTCATAACAAGTTAAATAATATGATGAAGTCACTACTTTCATTGAATTTGGGTGTTTAAGTCAATTTTATACTATTTGAAGAAAAATCTATTGATAAAAGAAATTGACAATCGTCAAAAAATTGTCACAAATGTTAAATAAAAAATACAGCTTTAAAAATTTGGGCAAACAAATTCAAAAGGCTCAGAAAAAGTCGACACACGTTGAAAAAAGTGACCAAAACATCGGGGAAAAGCCACAAAAGTTAAAAAGAAATTAGAATTAATTAATTTAATTTTTTTATTTTTTGGATTATTTTTTGGGGCATTTTTAGGTCTTTATTGACAGGACAGCTGAAAACATGAACGAGGAGAGGGGGGGGGGGGGGTGACATGCAGCAAAGGGCCGCAGGTCGGAGTCGAACCCCGGCCCGCTGCGTTGAGGAGTAGACCTCTATATATGGGCGCACGCTCTACCGACTGAGCCCTCCGGGCGCCCTTCCACGTCAAACTTTGACTCAGAAAAACCAAAAGTTGCACACGAGGGTTAAAGTTAAAACGACACGTTGCTTCGTGTTTATGAATGAATCGTGTTGTCATGACATCATCAGACGACCAGCGGCCGCTCGGACTCAGTTTAGATATCTCGACCGGAGGAGGAACCGGTCGATGCTTGTTAAATAGTCAACTCGCTGTAAAAGGGAAGAATCTGGAAAACCCAGAGGGGAGAGAGCCTAAAAGAGAGGGAGAGGGGGAGAGAAGGAGAGAGGGGGAGGTGGAGGTGGAGAGGGGAGAGAGCCTAAAAGAGAGGGAGAGGGACAGGGGAGAGAGGGGGAGAGAAGGAGAGAGGGGAGGTGGAGAGGGGAGAGAGCCTAAAAGAGAGGGACAGGGGAGAGAGAGGGAGAGGGGGAGAGAAGGAGAGGGGAGAGAGCCTAAGAGAGAGGGAGAGGGACAGGGGAGAGAGAGGGAGAGGGGAGAGAAGGAGAGGGGAGAGAGCTCTAAAAGAGAGGGAGAGGGACAGGGGAGAGAGAGGGTGAGGGGGGAGAGAAGGAGAGGGAGAGAGCCTAAGGGAGAGGGAGAGGGGGGAGAGAAGGAGAGAGGGGAGAGAAGGAGAGGGGAGAGAGCCTAAGAGAGAGGGAGAGAAGGAGAGAGGGGGAGAGAAGGAGAGGGGAGAGAGCCTACAAGAGAGGGAGAGGGGCGAGAGTCTACAGGGGAGAGAGGGAGAGGGGAGAGAGCCTAAGAGAGAGGGAGAGGGACAGGGGAGAGAGAGGGAGAGGGGGGAGAGAAGGAGAGAGGGGGAGGTGGAGAGGGGAGAGAGCCTAAAAGAGAGGGAGAGAGAAGGAGAGAGAAGGAGAGAGGGGAGAGAGCCTAAAAGAGAGAAATGTAAGCCAGCCCAATGGGAGAGGGAGGGAGGAGTGTTTGGGGAAGCTGTTTCTCCCAAGTTTGGTGTGACGGCTGGAAGCTGCTTTTGAAATACGTGTTTGTGTTGGCTGCACACACACACACACACACACACACACACACACACACACACACACACACACAGCACAATGAAATTCAATCTCTGCAGTTAACCCGCTGGAGGATATGTCCAAAATATTACATCCATACATGCTATATCTCATGTTTTCTGGTATTGAATAAATAAACAGTCTATATGGATATACAGTACATGGTAAACAAGTTCAGCTGAAATTATAGAGAAGAACAAAATGAATGAAGAACTACATTCAGCTATACACTAAAACATGCACACAAAAATAACTCAAATCATATTTCACAACAGATAATGAGTTAGTACTGTACGTGCTTGTTATTATCAACATAATTAATATTATTAATATCACGATATCTTAAACCTCGTGTTGTCCCGTCAAAATAAAAAATCAACACATTTGTTGACTTTTTTTATCGGTTTTTAACTTTTTCTTACGTTTTTGTCCCTTTTTTCAACACTTAGGGTTAGGGATGCTTTTTTCAATGTTTGACTTTTTTTTTCACTACGTAACATTAACTTATTTTAGTTATTCTTGGAATGTATGGTCAATAAACCTCATTTATAGGAAATTATACCTAATGTTTGAGTTAGAAAAGCAGAAATTAGGAATTATTGAGACTAAAATTAAAGGAATGGATGTTGATGATAATCACAGACTGGAATATGTCAACTTTTACTCAATACTATTTCAAAAACACTTCCATTTGTTTTACAATGCTATAAAATTGAATAAGACGCCCCAAAATTAATGAAAGTAGAGATTTGTACTTGGCAAAGAGCGTTGGGTGGAATCAATCATGTTATTTTGGGGAATTAAAAAGGACATTGATATAGGACAACATGGGGACAACATGAGGACAACATGAGGACAACATGAGGACAACATGAGGGCAACATGAGGGTTAAGATACAGTTATATATGTGTGTGTGTGTGTGTGTGTGTGTGTGTGTGTGTGTGTGTGTGTGTATACTGTGAGGAAAATAAGTATTTGAACACGCTGCTATTTTGCAAGTTCTCCCACTTAGAAATCATGGAGGGGTCTGAAATTGTCATCGTAGGTGCATGTCCACTGTGAGAGACATAATCTAAAAAAAACATCCAGAAATCACAATGTATGATTTTTTTATTCTTCTTCCTCCAAACACGTTTAGTGGAATTATGACCAAAAAGTTCTATTTTGGTCTCATCTGACCACATGACTTTCTCCCATGTCTCCTCTGGATCATCCAAATGGTCATTGGCAAACTTAAGACGGGCCTTGACATGTGCTGGTTTAAGTTCTGGGCTTAGTGTATTACCAACACCTTTCTTCCCAGTTTTCAGGTCATCATGGAGTTCTGGGCTGACCCCTTTCTTAGGATCAGGTGAGAGATCTTGCATGGAGCCCCAGTCCGAGGGAGATGGACAGTCATGTTTAGCTTCTTCCATTTTCTAATGATTGCTCCAACAGTGGACCTTTTTTCACCAAGCTGCTTGGACATGTCCCCGTAGCCCTTTCCAGCCTTGTGGAGGTGTACAATGTTGTCTCTAGTGTCTTTGGACAGCTCTTTGGTCTTGGCCATGTTAGTAGTGTGATTCTTACTGATTGTATGGGGTGGACAGGTGTCTTTATGCAGCTAACGACCTCAAACAGGTGCATCTAATTTAGGATAATAAATGGAGTGGAGGTGGACATTTTGAAGGCAGACTAACAGGTCTTTGAGGGTCAGAATTCTAGCTGAGAGACAGGTGTTCAAATACTTATTTTCCTCACTGTATATTCCATTGAAATTATATTATAATAGTTCAAATAGAGACATATTCTGAGACCAGCACTTGTGGACCAGAGAGATATGACGGGAGACAGGCAATAGTCAGCTGAAAGACTTTGATTTTAACCCCCCCACCCCTCTCTCTCCTCAGCTGGCGGGGAAGTACGACCCGCAGAAGGAAGAGGAGCTGAGGCTGTGGATTCAGGATGTCACGGGCAAAAGGATCGGGGACAACTTCATGGAGAGTCTGAAGGACGGAGTCCTGCTGTGCGAGTGAGTGACGGGACACACGCTAAGTCTCCATCCACCTGTCAATCAAATTATCTGAAGTTTGGTTAAAAAACTCCTGGTAATAAATCTGGTGAAAGTGTGTTTCCATCCAACGGCTGTACAGCCGATAAGAACCTGGAGATGACGTTTTAGGGTCAGACTGGTATATCGGAGATGCAGAAGTCTGGCTCTCTCTTATATATAAAAAGCTTTATTGCAGACACAAGTCCATATTACACATCATACAGTATAAAAAGTATAAAATGGAGATAACATACACAGTAATTCCATAATCGCCTATAGGATATACAGGCTACTGCACCAATGGTGTCTTAGACTAGAAGTGTGTCTATAACAATGTCTCAGTCCACTTAAATTACAAAAAACTAAAAGAGGATCTGTATTTTTATTGTTTGGAGGAAGAACAACAGTGAAAAGTAAGAGCAGGGATGATTATTATCTTTAAAAAAAATTCTGAATTTTTCCATTTTAGGAGCTCGTTAACGCCGCAGTAATGTGGAAGCGAGACATAAACATGGCAAGAGATATTCGTCTTTAAAGCAGTATAGATAGATAGATAGATAGATAGATATTGATCCCTATTAATAGTGTTGCAGCAGCAAAATCAGTCACACTGCACAGAATATAAATATACATGAAACAGCAGGATACATTTTATATATAATATAATGATAATGTATGTATATAATAACAATATGATCTGACACCGGACAAGGAAAGCACAAAGACTATAAATACAGGAAAACACCAGAAGTAGAACTAAATACCAGACGAGACAGAGACTTGACTTCAAAATAAAACAGGAAACAGAACATGGACAAGACCATAGAGAGAGAGAGAGAGGAGAGAGGGGAGAGAGACATAGATAGATACTGATCCCAATAAAATGGGAAATTATAGTGTTTCAGCAGCAAAATCAGTCACACAGCACAGAATATAAATGTAAGACTACAACATACACTACCGGTCCAAAGTTTGGGGTCACTTATACATTTCCATACCACTCCATTATAGACAGAATACCTGCTAATTTGGGTGGGGGGGCTGATCTTTAATGCAATATCTACATTGCCCATTACCAGCAACCATTCATCCAATGTTCCAAAGGCACATTCTGTGTACTAATCTATCATTTAAAAATAAAAACTAGAAAAACATCGGAGAACCATTTTACTATTATGTAAGCACATAATGTAATCTGATTACTGCCCTGGTTAAAAAAACAATGCAACTGATCTCAGCTGGCATTCTGTCTACAATGGAGTGCAATGGGGATTTCTATGGGACCCCAAACTTTGGACCTGTAGTGTACATGCAGTACATACAATATACATGAAATACTAAAATATCATCGAAGCTGTCGGAGCGTCTTAGAGAAGCTGCTCCTCTGTTGGACCAATGGGTCCTCTGTTGGACCAGTGGGTCCTCTGTTGGACCAGTGGGTCCTCTGTTGGACCAGTGGGTCCTCTGTTGGACCAGTGGGTCCTCTGTTGGACCAATGGGTCCTCTGCTGGACCAGTGGGTCCAACAATGGGGGGGGTTTATCTCTGACTGTCCTTCTGGTTTCTTCCTCGTGGGTCCCTCTCTGCGTAGACTCATTAACGTGCTCCAGCCGGGCTCCGTGAGGAAGATCAACCGGTCCAGCCAGAACTGGCACCAGCTGGAGAACATCGGCAACTTTGTGCGAGCGATCACGGAGTACGGCCTGAGGCTGCCCGACATCTTCGAGGCCAACGACCTGTTCGAGAACAGCAACCACACGCAGGTCCAGTCCACACTCATGGCTCTGGCCGGGATGGTGAGGACACACACACACATACACACACACATACATACACACACACACACACACACACACACACACACACACACACATATATACACACACACACACATACATACACACACACACACACACACACACACAGGGTCCAGTCCACGCTCATGGCTCTGGCTGGGATGGTGAGGGCACACACACAGTCTCTATTTATTTTGCCTTGTATTGTGGTATGAGAAGTCTCTCTCTCTCTCTCTCTCTCTCTCTCTCTCTCTCTCTCTCTCTCTCTCTCTCTCTCTCTCTCTCTCTCTCTCTCTCTCTCTCTCTCTCTCTCTCTCTCTCTCTCTCTCAGGCCAAGTCCAAAGGTTTCCACTCCAAGTACGACTTAGGAGTGAAGTACGCCGAGAAGCAGCATCGCCGATTCGCTCCGGAGAAGCTCCGGGAGGGTCGGAACATCATCGGCCTGCAGGTCAAGAGCTTCTGATCTGCTTCTTTATGTCCTCTCATGACCTGCCTGTGGGATTGTAGGTCCATGTGGTTTTATGACCTCTTATGACCTGCCTGTGGGATTGTAGGTCCATGTGGTTTTATGACCTCTTATGACCGGCGTGTGGGATTGTAGGTCCATGTGGTTTTATGACCTCTTATGACCGGCCTGTGGGATTGTAGGTCCATGTGGTTTTAAGACCGGCCTGTGGGATTGTAGGTCCATGTGGTTTTATTATGACCTCTTATGACCGGCCTGTGGGATTGTAGGTCCATGTGGTTTTATGACCTCTTATGACTGGCCTGTGGGATTGTAGGTCCATGTGGTTTTATGACCTCTTATGACCTGCCTTTGGGATTGTAGGTCCATGTGGTTTTATGACCTCTTATGACCGGCCTGTGGGATTGTAGATCCATGTGGTTTTAAGACCGGCCTGTGGGATTGTAGATCCATGTGGATTATGACCTCTCATGACCGGCCTGTGGGATTGTAGGTCCATGTGGATTATGACCTCTCATGACCGGCCTGTGGGATTGTAGGTCCATGTGGATTATGACCTCTCATGACCGGCCTGTGGGATTGTAGATCCATGTGGTTTTAAGACCTGCCTGTGGGATTGTAGATCCATGTGGTTTTATGACCTCTCATGACCGGCCTGTGGGATTGTAGATCCATGTGGTTTTAAGACCTGCCTGTGGGATTGTAGATCCATGAGGTTTTCTCATGACCGGCCTGGCCTGTGGGATTGTAGATCCATGTGGTTTTATGACCTCTCATGACCGGCCTGTGGGATTGTAGATCCATGTGGTTTTAAGACCTGCCTGTGGGATTGTAGATCCATGAGGTTTTATGACCGGCCTGTGGGATTGTAGATCCATGTGGTTTATGACCTCTCATGACCTGCCTGTGGGATTGTAGATCCATGTGGTTTTAAGACCTGCCTGTGGGATTGTAGATCCATGTGTCCACAGACGTTCTGCAGGCCGATACATGTGGTTTTTATTGTGCTGAAAGCTGAATCTTCCCAGAAACCTCTTCATTGAGCCGTCTCAGTGTGCTCTGCTTTGGATCATTGATGTCAGGGGTTCATTCATTCATTCATTCATTCATTCATTCATATTTATTATACAGGAAAGTTAAAAGTAACATTACATTACAATATAATTTTCAGCAGGTTCCTGTTCTGGAGAAGCATAAAACATGGTTACAGCACGTCGGGACAGACATTTGTATGGGACATTGATATGGACTAGACACATCTAGACCACTAAAACAACAACACACAAAGATATTAATGCAAGACGAGGGTTTCTTATCTTTATGAAGTCCAGTTCAGACCAGAAACCCTGAGTGGCATCGAGCCGGGCTGCTGAAAGCTGCTAGCTTACGCCAACAAGACAACACGGTGGTATCATCAGCATACAAACGTCCCAATTCTTTTGGCTTTTTCTGTGGCTGGATTTCATTTTATTATCTTTTTGTAGCGTTCGGTTATTTACAGCTATGTTATTTATTTTTATATTCTGTGCTGCGTGACTGATTTTGCTGCTCTAACACTATAATTATCTATCTATCCATCTATATATTGGTCCCCCAGTGGACTTCTGCAGCAGGCTTTTTATTGTTTATTAATCTGCTCCAGCTTTTCCAACTTTTTATACACAGATATGGTAATGATAATGGTTCAAAATGACGTGACGTTGCTAGGGCCGTCCCCTAATTTCTTTAGTTAAGTCATTTTTTATGCTTATTCATGCTTAATTACCCATTTCCAAGAAACGTATGAGCACATTGCTGGTGAAAACAAGATTTAAAGTGGTGCTTTTGCAGGATTAATTGTGTAGAAACTCAGTTTCACAGATGGTTAATTAACATTTATATTGAGCTTTTCTAGTCTTAACCACCTCTCACAGCTCTGTCGATTAAATCAACGAATCGATAAGTCGCCAAAATCATGCAAGTGTTGGTCAACTAAGAATTACTTTAGTCAACGACAGCCATAGAAATTGCATATTTTGTATTGAAAAACAGGTAACTTTTAGGGAGGGTCCCTAAACCTCCCCCCACCAAACAGTCTAAGCCAGTCTTCTCCAAGGAGATGACAGATTTCGGGGCATTTTGCCATCATAGGTGTGATCTTAAATCCCATGTCCCCAGACTGAGTGTGTGTTTTCAGATATTTAACTTGCTCCATGTTACATCCTGTCTCTAGATGGGAACCAACAAGCTTGCCAGCCAAAAGGGCATGACTTCTTACGGCACACGACGCCATCTGTATGATTCCAAGATGGCGATGGACACTCCTCTGGACCAATCAACTATCAGCTTACAGATGGGCACCAACAAGGGAGCCAGCCAGGTGAGATCCATCGATTTTAAAGGGTTAGGTAGCCTACATTCAATACTTTACATTCATGCTATGTATCCTGATAAATTTCCCTTGGCCTTTGGAATTAAAATTCCCTAGGGGGTGTATACTTAACCCTAGGGGGTGTATACTTATGCCCCCTGTATTTTAACATTGTATACTTATGCCCCTGTATTTTAACATAGGGGGTGTATACATATGGGGGGGTGTATACTTATGCCCCTGTATTTTAACATAGGGGTGTATACTTATGCCCCCTGTATTTTAACATAGGGGTGTATACTTATGCCCCTGTATTTTAACATAGGGGGTGTATACTTATGCCCCACAGGGGTGTATACTGTGTATTTTAACATAGGGGGTATACTTATGCCCCTGTATTTTAACATAGGGGGTGTATACTTATGCCCCCCTGTATTTTAACATTGTATACTTATGCCCCTGTATTTTAACATAGGGGTGTATACTTATGCCCCCTGTATTTTAACATAGGGGGTGTATGTATTTTATTTTAACATAGGGGGTGTATACTTATGCCCCTGTATTTTAACATTATGCCCCCATAGGGGTGTATTTATATTTTAACATAGGGGGTGTATACTTATGCCCCTGTATTTTAACATAACATAGGGGGTGTAACATACTTATGCCCCCTGTATTTTAACATAGGGGGTGTATACTTATGGTATTTTAACATAGGGGTGTATACTTATGCCCCATGTATTTTAACATAGGGGGTGTATACTTATGCCCCCTGTATTTTAACATAGGGGGTGTATACTTATGCCCCCTGTATTTTAACATAGGGGGTGTATACTTATGCCCCTGTATTTTAACATAGGGGGTGTATACTTATGCCCCTGTATTTTAACATAGGGGGTGTATACTTATGCCCCTGTATTTTAACATAGGGGGGTGTATACTTATGCCCCTGTATTTTAACATAGGGGGTGTATACTTATGCCCCTGTATTTTAACATAGGGGGTGTATACTTATGCCCCTGCATAGGGGGTGTATACTTATGCCCCCTGTATTTTAACATAATACTTATGCCCCTGTATTTTAACATAGGGGGTATACTTATGCCCCTGTATTTTAACATAGGGGGTGTATACTTATGCCCCTGTATTTTAACATAGGGGGTGTATACTTATGCCCCTGTATTTTAACATAGGGGGTGTATACTTATGCCCCTGTATTTTAACATAGGGGTGTATACTTATGCCCCTGTATTTTAACATGTGTATTTATGCCCCCTGTATTTTAACATAGGGGGTGTATACTTATGCCCCCTGTATTTTAACATAGGGGGTGTATACTTATGCCCCTGTATTTTAACATAGGGGGGTGTATACTTATATGCCCTTATGCCCCCTGTATTTTAACATAGGGGGTGTATACTTATGATTTTAACATTTATTTATTTATGATACCCCTGTATTTTAACATTCATTCCCCCCTGTATTTTAAAAAATGAAACAAATACTTATGAAGTGTATACCCCCTGTAAAATTGGTGGCCCCTTAAACATAGGGGGTTGGATTTTCCTAAATCTTTTTAATTAAGGCATTAAGATACATTTTTTTAACATTTTAATCAAACTTTATACTTATGCCCCTGTATTTTAACATAGGGGGTGTAAACTTTCTCCTGTAAGACACTGTAAACATATCTGCTGAGACTATTTACTTATGCCCCTGTATTTTAACATGGGGGTGTATACTTATGCCCCTGTATTTTAACATAGGGGGTGTATCTTATGTCCGGCTCTTATTTTAACATAGGGGGTGTATACTTATGCCCCGTATTTTAACATAGGGGGTGTATACTTATGCCCCTGTAAACATAGGGGTGTACGATTTTAACATAGGGGGTGTATTTATGCCCCTGTTTTTATAAAGAAATGGCAATGCCCCCTGTAAACCAGGGGTGTATACTTATGTTTTTCCCCCATCCCCTGAATGCTGTGTGGGGTGTACTTATGCCCCTGTATTTTAACATAGGGGGTTTATTTATACCAGACCCCTCCTCCCCCTGTATTTTAACCATAGGGGGTGTATACTTATGCCCCCTGTATTTTAACATAGTGGAGGAAACATAGGTCTGGCAACCCCCTGTATTTTAACAAGACGATACTTATGATTGGGGGTGTATACTTACCCCCTGTAGTCCCGGGGTGCCAGGTTGCCGGGTGGGTTTTCAAACCCTCCATGTTGCTCTGTGTCCGGCAGGCCGGCATGACGGCCCCGGGGACCAGGAGGCACATCTTTGACAGGAAGCTGGACCTGGAGAACTGCGACACCACCACCATCTCTCTGCAGATGGGAACCAACAAGCGGGCGTCCCAGCAGCGGCACCGTGTGGAGGGCATGACCACCCTGTACGGCCTGGTTGCCGGGTGGGTTTTCAAACCTCCATGCCAGGCCGGCATGACACCAACAAGTACTGCACCAACCCCACCGAGACCTTCAACAACGGCAGCGAGGCCGAGTTCGATGGCTACAACCAGTACGACGACTAAGAGAAGGCCAGACGGCCTCGCCCCCCCGCCCCCCCCCCTTTGCTTTCTAACCTCAGACAACCGACCGCGACTGTCTTAGTGACGAGCAAAACCTCCCAGACTCTAATTTATCGCCAGGCCCTAACGGATTTTGTTTTTTAAAATGTGATCCACAATGAAAATCGGTGGAATTTAGTGTTTTTTTTTCGGTTTGTGGTGGAGATGTGTTAACGTTCTGAGTCTAATTTTAATCTTTTTTTTTTTTTTTTTTAATCTGCGGAGAACTTTCAGAGAATCTGCAGAGAATTCTGAGTCTGTTTCTGTAGATTGCGCGGCCCTGTGCATCGCTGGTTGACGTCATTGTCGTCTTCGTTGTCCCCATTATTTTATATTTTCCTAAACCTATTTTTACTCTGACTGTGCGTTCACACCGCCGCCGACTCGAGCTTCTAAAGTTACCGATTCATCTTCAATGGAAGCTTCTCTCAGCTGCAAGGAGGCAGATCTGTCGGCGTTTTGAGCGTGTTGAGGGTCGATCAGAAAGTTGAAAGTTGCTCAACTTTATGCTAATGAGCTATGACGCGGTTCAGCGGCTAACGCCAATCGGAAAATAGACGTCCTTCGCGCTGGCTGATTCTGGAGAAACATACGATGTGAACTTTGGTTCCTACCAAAACATTCATTCTGAGAAAATGGAGGAAAAGTTTAATAATTGCTTGGTTATCTATCATTTATAATATAACGTTGTTAGCACATTGGGACCAGTTAGCGTTAGCTGGCAGCCACATGTTCTCCAGTTAGCCTAGCTGCCGGTCACATGGTCTCCATTTAGCCTAGCTGCCGGTCACATGGTCTCCATTTAGCGTTAGCTGCTGGCCACATGGTCTCCATTTAGCGTTAGCTGCTGGCCACATGGTCTCCAGTTAGCGTTAGCTGCTGGCCACATGGTCTCCAGTTAGCGTTAGCTGGCAGCCACATGGTCTCCAGTTAGCGTTAGCTGGCAGCCACATGGTTTCCAGTTAGCGTTAGCTGGCAGCCACATGGTCTCCAGTTAGCGTTAGCTGGCAGCCACATGGTCTCTAGTTAGCGTTAGCTGGCAGCCACATGGTCTCCAGTTAGCGTTAGTTGGCAGCCACATGGTCTCTAGTTAGCGTTAGCGGCCGGTCACATGGTCTCTAACGATCCCTTACAGTGAATCCTGCACGGATCAGCAGATGTTAGTCTGGCGGCTGCTCGCTCTGCCTGCACACCGCAGCGGCTTAGCCGCTAACGAGCGAGCTAACTGCTAACAGCAAGCTAACCGCTAACAGACACCGCTGCGACCAACAAACAATACAAATCCTGTCATTATATATGTAATGTATATATTTTCAGGAGACTTCACATGAAAGACTTAATGCAGCGGCCAACCTCTGTATCTCTGCTGAGTTTTAATACCGCTAAAAAAAAAGCAACGCTCATTTGCTATTTATAGATCTTTATTATTATTATTTTATTTAGCGTTGTAATTAGAGATTTATAGCTGTTAATACCCCTGACCTCACCCGTCCAGTCCAGTTTTAAGCACTGACTACAGAATGTAAAGTTCCCTCGTTGGTGCTATTGAACTTTGACCCCGTCGGAGCCGAGTCCGCGTGGGGTTACCACTCGGACGTCCATCAGGACGACGCGTCCACGCTTTCGCTTTGTGAGCACCTGGCATGTTCACGGGCATGCCGAATAACATCACGCCGTTTTACGGGGCTAATCACGTGGCTTTGTGTGCAGAGTAGTGTTTTTTCATAACCCTCGTGTTGTCTTCCCGTCAACAGGAAGTTTTTCTGGGTCAAAATATTAAGTTAAAACCTCCCTCGTGGTGTCCTTCTGTCAACCATGAAAAAAAAACATTTTGGTCTCTTTTTTTTTCCCAACATTATTATCGCTTTTTCCAACATTTTTGTCACTTTTTCAATGTTGTGGGTGCTTTTATTGATGTTTTTAGATATTTTTAATGTTGACATTTTCAGAACTTATTTCAATGGCCCATTTTTTGTGACAATTTTTTATTTTTTTTTTACAGAAAATGGGGTCAATTTGACCCAAGGAGGGTTAAGACACTTTAGACACTTTTCCCAAAAGTTCTTTGTTGATTTTTTTTTTTTGGAACATTTTTGTTGATTTTTGAAGTTTTTGAAGCTTTCTCCGACATTTATTGTCACTTTTTCACGTTTTCTAACCTTTCCTGAAGTACTTTGTCGATTTTATTTTATTTTTTTGGGACATTTTTGTTGTTGTTTAGAGGTTTTTGAAGCTTTCTCCGACATTTATTGTCACTTTTTCACGTTTTTTAACCTTTCCCGAAGTACTTTGTCGATTTTTTTTATTTTTATTTTTTTTATTTTGGGGACATTTTTGTTGTTGTTTTTTGAAGCTTTCTCCGACATTTATTGTCACTTTTTGACTTTTTAACCCTCGTGTTGTCTTCCCGTCAACAGGTAGTTAAAACCTCCTTAAGACACTTTAGACACTTTCCCCAAAAGTTCTTTGTTGATTTTTTTTGGGACATTTTTGTTTATTTTTTTTGTAAGTTTTTGAAGCTTTCTCCGACATTTATTGTCACTTTTTCACATTTTTTAACCTTTCCCGAAGTACTTTGTCGATTTTTTTATTTTTATTTTTTTTAATTTTGGGGACATTTTTGTTGTTGTTTTTGAAGTTTTTGAAGCTTTCTCCGACATTTATTGTCACTTTTTGACTTTTCCCAAAGTTCTTTCTCACTTTTTACAATATCTTTGTCGATGATATCTGTGTTTTTGGGGATGTTTCTGTTGTTTTTCCCTACATTTCTGTCACTTTTTTCAGTGTTCAGTCTTTTTTTTTTTTTTTTTTTTTTTTAATTAAATAAAACACCCAAATTCACAATCACAACCGCAGTTATCTCACTGCGCTTTTCATTAATGTGAACTCACCAGTTATTTAACTTATGACGAGCGTCGTATGGATCCATCCGCGTTATTTTTTTTTTATTTTTTACAATTTGGTTAAAGGAAACCCAAATTTCCAAATTTTAGAAACTTTTTGAAAATGGGTCAAATTTGACCCTGAGGACACCAGGAGGGTTAACCCTTGTGTTGTCCTCCCGGGTCAAAAAAGGACCAAAATTTGACATTTTTGTCAATTTTTCCGACTTTTTGTTTTTTTGTTTTCACTACCACCACCTTACTAGTTTTACTACTTTTTGTAATTCATGCTCAATAACCCTCATTTTATATAGAATTATACCTATTATTTGAGTTTAAAAACGTCTTGTTCTCGGCTTTTTGAACTTTTGGCTGTAGTGCTGTTGCTCCGTTTGCACTTTAACTGGCGTCACCTCGGGGGCAGTAAGCCGTGATATAAGTACACATGATATAAGTACACATGATAAGTACATTCGCTCAGAAATTGTACTTAAGAACAAATCAATGAGGTACTTTGCTTGAGTATTTCCATTTGATGCCACTTTATACTTCTACTACGCTGCAATTCAGATTCTTTTATTTGGAGTTTATTACTCCACTAGTCATTGTCAGTTTTTTTTTTTTAAACCTATATTCAGACTAGAGCCCGACCGATAAAGGCCGGTTATTTGGTTATTTAAAAATCCGATTTTATAAATGCCGATACCGAAGATTGGGAAATGCCTAATATCAGCCGATAATATCAGCCAATAATATCGGTCGGGCTCTAGTGTGTAAAAACGCGAATCTGAGTCAGATCATCACTGGATGTAACATGTTTAAAGTCCGTTATTGTTACTTTTAGGAAAAAAGATTTTACAGAGGAGGTTATGGGGTAAGAGTAGGTAATAATATATTAATCTATATTTAAAACGCTGGGGCTATTTTACGGCATTGAGTATTTTCAGGTACATTTGGTGATGCGTACGTACTTTTACCTAATTTTTCACACGCAGGACTTTAACTTGTAAATGTTTTGGATTTTTCCATTTGTCGTATTGCGACTGTTACTCAAGGAAAGAATGATCCATCGCTGTCGGCATGTCGCCTTTAGTCCCTGCTAACTAACGGGAATCACGTTAAATACAGACGAGACTCTCGTTTTCTCTGCGTCGTACTGTTGTCGAACAATCTGAATTTGCTCAGCGAGTCACTCTGGCATCGAGTAATGCTGCTCATTAACTATGCCCTCGTAGCCGAGCTGCACCAATCACATCGGGGTATCAGATGTGGGCGGGGCCAAAGGCTAGCTGCGCCAATCACATCGGTGTATCTGATGTAGGCGGGGCGAGAGGGGAGCTGCACCAATCACATCAGTGTATCTGATAAAGGCGGGACCAGAGGCTAGCTGCGCCAATCACATTGGTGTATCTGATGTAGGCGGGACCAGAGGCTAGCTGCGCCAATCACATTGGTGTATCTGATGTAGGCGGGGCCAGAGGCCAGCTGAACCAATCACATCGGTGTATCTGATGTAGGCGGGGCCAGAGGCCAGCCTGAACAGATGACTAAGCGTACGGGGCTCTGGATACGTCCCCCCCGTGTGTTGCTGTAATTGGTCGTAGTGTTATCCAATTGCGTGCAGTGAGATTTTCAAATGCCCCGCCCCTCGAGATGGCCGACTTTCATTACTCGATGTCAGACCCTTAATCTCTCAGATCGTAGCCTGGAAATCCAGACCCAGATCCAGACCCACCAAATGTTTTGAATGCAACGCTAGAAGTTATCGGCTACTCCAGTTTCACCTGCACGTTTAGTTCCCCTGCTTCAGTTTTCAATTTGGCGGGAACCAATCACAAACCGGCTAATCTACCTGCCGCTATTGGTGTTTGACACCATGACGATGGAGAAGCGACCAAGCAGCTTCTTCTTTACGTTCAACGTAGCGGCCACCGGACGCCACCGACGCACAGCAACCCATTGATGCCGCCGTCGCTGCTACGTCACCCGGATCGTTGCTCTGATTGGTTGAAGGACTATCCAATTGCGTGCAGTCATTTGAGCTATGCACGTTGGTCCCGCCTCTTATGCAGAGAAGATACAGAGCAGACTCCCCAGACCAATCAATCAATCTCAGATCTGTTTTGGACTGGCTTGGTCTGGTGACCGCCAGACGTGCTCTTTAACCCTCGTGTTGTCTTCCCGTCAAAATTGAAAATCAACACTTTTGTTGATGCTTTTTAGCAATGTTTTAACTTTTTCTCACGTTTTTGTCCCTTTTTTCAACACTTTTGACGCTTTTTATCCAATGTTTGTCACTTTTTTTGACGTTGACACTGCAGAAATGAGGAATTATTGAGACTAAAATTAAAGGAATGGATGTTGATGATAATCACAGACTGGAATATGTCAACTTTTACTCAATACTATTTCAAAAACACTTCCATTTGTTTTACAATGCTATAAAATTGAATAAGACGCCCCAAAATTAATGAAAGTAGAGATTTGTACTTGGCAAAGAGCGTTGGGTGGAATCAATCATGTTATTTTGGGGAATTAAAAAGAACATTGATATAGGACAACATGAGGGGACAACATGAGGACAACATGACAACATGAGGGTTATGTTATGTTAATGTCAAGACTTCTTGGGCATTTTTAAATATCTTCTTCAATTCTCCTTTTAAGAGTTGTTGCATATAACTTCTCTCTGTGTGTTTCATATGAAAATGTTAACAACAAACTCCGCTTTCTGTACAATGACGCCCAAATGTGTTCCAGAGCAATGTGCAAAGACATAATTTGGCTCTAAATCTGAAAAGGTGTTTTTGCTTTGTGAAATTTCTCAAATCTCTTGTAAAGAAAAACTAAACTCAATTGTTTTGGAGCTTGAAATGAGTAAACAAAAGTATTGGGTTCATAAAAGTAGCGTAATATAGGAATAAATTAGTAAATGAATTCCTAAAATGACATTTTGTAACATCACTTTTTGAGTAGGAGTGTTGTCAAACATCGCTTGGACCCTCCGGGGTGTCTTTAAACCCTGAAAGCACCACGGTTACACATCAAAACCTCTGTGATGCTGTGTGAAATATTCATGTTTATTGACTTTGAATCGCTGTCATAGCAATCTTTTAAATAGGCGTCATGTTTGGGTTTTATGTGCTGAAGAGTATTTGACAGATTGAAGATCTTAAATTGTTCAGCACCAAAAGCATCGCAGACCTGTAGCAGTGTGCCATCTACAGGGGGGGAGCGCATGTACACGTCCTGGATTATCAGTCCATTATAGTTCATTAAAGGTGCTGTAGCAGAATGGTGAAGATCCAGGACTTAGCCAAAAAATGTGACCATCAACAACTTCTCAGTCTCTCCCCCTCCCCCCTTCTGCTAAAACCCAAAACTGTCTCCTAAGCCCCTCCCCTCACAAGGGAGAATGAATGCACGTGCATGAGCAGTGATTTGATAAGCAGTTAGACCCTCCCCGTCCCTGATTGGTGCATCTGAACAGGGAGTGCTGGATTTTTGCAAATCACACTACAGGCTGTAGGTGGAGTCAGAAAATAATCTGTTTCATGTTGGCCTGACCAGCCAGACCCACATCATCCAGATGTTGGGTCTGGGAGCTCCCCATTGGCTGGGCTCAATCCGAGGGGCGGGACAAACGGTTGTCTTTCAAATTCCCCTCTGCGCGCAATAGGACAGCGCTCCGGCCAACCAGAGCAGCGCTGGCTGATAGATTCAACTTTAACCCCCGAACACGTCTTCCTTCTTTAAGAAAGACTTCAGATCTTCACTCCAAGTCTTCAGAGACGATTGGACAGGCCGCTGTTCTCCAGCAGCAGCCATCTTCTGTGTTTTCAAGTAGCGGGGAATTCACGCAGAAACATCGCAACTCTGCCGTCCTTACGTTAAGCCCCGCCCACCGACTCTAAACACGATGTGATTGGCCTGACCAGAGTTGGGTGTTTCCAGCTCCCAAGCCAACGGAGAGTTGCCAGACGACCCTGGCTGCAGATCACATGTACCTGCCGCTAGCGTGCGTCTAGATTTCTAGGCTAGCTTCGTGTAGTTCTACTCAGACATGCGGTCATTTCAGCAGATATGACAGAAAGTTAGTTTTATAAGGCTTACCTACTGCACCTTTAGATCAGATGTATGTAGTTTTTTGTTCCCTGTGATTTCCAAAAAAGCTAAAAGGTTTAAAACATTTCACCTAAATGTGTTGGCTTTGTCTCAACGTTGTCCAAACTGAACACTTTGCTTACTTCCTTGTTGTTTTTTCTATATGCGTTTCACTAAACATGACATTTGTGCAATAAAAAAAAAAACACTTGAAAAATATGGCTCTGAAATTAATTTATTCATAACTGTCATTGCCTAAAAATACACAGTATATGTGAAATACACAGAAGTAGTGTAATACAAAGCACATGATTGTGATTTACAAAAGGAACTAAATAAAATCCAGCATTGTGTGTGTGTGTGTGTGTGTGTGTGTGTGTATATATATATATATATATACATATACACACTGGTCTGAGAAAAGCAAAGGTTTGGCATTTTAAAACAATTGTCAACCAACAAAATGTTTCAGTGCATTAGAGTCGGGGTTGAAAACTAAAAAACTACTTCCACTAAAGTAACGCAGGACGTCGGCGTGTCTTCGTCTTCTCATCACAACCCGAAGATGAGAATAATCACAACTTCTTCATCTGTTAAACTAAGAACACCAGGAATGTTTTCACACTGATGGAAGTTACATTCTAAACTTAAAATATAGTCTAAAACAAAGAAAACATGATATTTAATCATTGGAAGTAAAGAAACTATATGACATAATCATTAGGAAAAAGAAAACACAAGACAATGTATTCTAGGCTAATCACTGACGTATGAAGACGTTGACATTGACACAAAATGGCGTCCGTCCGGCCCAGCCGGGGGACGCGCCGGGCTCAGCGGGACACGCTGTGGCGAAAATTAAAGTTAGCGTCCGTCGTGCAAAAAGCGTGTAACGCTCCGATCGTCTGGCGAGATTTTGCTGCGTTGCGCCGGCTGAACAGAAGCTGAGTTAGGCGACCAATCACGGGGCTGAAATGTGAAGAGAGTGAGGTTAGAGGGAGGGGAGGGGGGGTCACAGGGCGGTAACAGGACTACTGATTGGCTGCTTCACAGGCGTCGATCCAATCGCTGTAGACGTCCACTGGTTCGGACAGATCTGACCGGGGGGGGGGGGGGGTTAAGGGGCATTCCCACGTGGTCCTGACTAGCTAGAGTCCTGTTCATAATGTTCCACGCCCAGGTTAAAGCTGACTAAAAAGAGGATATGCATCCTGATTAAGATCAATTCCAAAAGTTGATTTTTTTTTTTTTTTTTTTACTCCATTTTTAGTCAACTTTAGCCCGGGTGTGTAAACTTACACTAAGCATTGTACACAACTTTTTCGTTCAACATTTCACAAAACTAAATATACAATTCAGTGTCCCATTTTTCAACACTAATGACGCTTTTTTTCAATATTTGTCACTTTTTTTTGACGTTTTCTTAACTTTAGTTTTAGTTATTTTTGGAATTTATGGTCAATAAAGCTCATTTATAGGAAATTATACCTAATGTTTGAGTTAGAAAAGCAGAAATTAGGAATTATTGAGACTAAAATTAAAGGAATGGATGTTGATGATAATCACAGACTGGAATATGTCAACTTTTACTCAATACTATTTCAAAAACACTTCCATTTGTTTTACAATGCTATAAAATTGAATAAGACGCCCCAAAATTAATGAAAGTAGAGATTTGTACTTGGCAAAGAGCGTTGGGTGGAATCAATCATGTTATTTTGGGGAATTAAAAAGAACATCGATATAGGACGACATGAGGACAACATGAGGACAACATGTGGACAACATGGGGACATCATGAGGACAACATGAGGGCAACATGAGGACAACATGAGGACAACATGAAGACAACATGGGGACAACATGAGGACAACATGAAGACAACATGGGGACAACATGAGGACAACATGGGGACAACATGAGGACAACATGAGGACAACATGGGGACAACATGAGGACAACATGAGCTGTTATTTTGGGGAATTAAAAAGACCATTGTTTTCCTTCGCTTTGTGGAAGACTCTGGGCTGCGTGGTGTGAGCGTTTTTATTTTTATAAAATTTATTGACTGACAGCTGAAGTCACGAGGACGCACGAGATCTCGCAAATTCCCGTAGAATAGAACCACAACAACAACAACAACAACAACAACAACCTCTTCCCTTCCCATCCTGCAACAACAACTGGCTCCCTGGCAGGTGTTTGGTCGTGACGGGCACACGACACGCTGTGTTTTGGGGTAAAAGGATACAGGTTATAGGCGTCTGGAACTCCTCCAAGCAGACGCTGCACGATATGATTCCTGTGTTTCGGGTTCGTTCCCTGGAAAGACAAGTTAGCACGTCAGCGATGTTGTTCACGGTGCGTTTCTCTGTTTCTTTCTGAGGTTGCTTACATTTTGACGTCGCAGGATTTCTCGTGGTTACAGAACGGGCACGTGAACTGGACGTCCAGGTTACCCGTCATTTTTTTCTTCGGAGGCGGCTTTCTCTTTGACTTCCTGCGCCCCATTTGTAATGCTGTTTATCTGCAGGAGAAAAAGGGACAACGCGTGGACGTTACCAGACACTTCCACACTCGGTTTAGACGGAAGCGATCTGAAGAGAGAGCGCAGTAGCGGCGTAGCGTTCTCACTTTTTAGACGGGGTCTGCGAGGGTACGCCGTTGATTCCACGCAGCAGCGTAAAGCGGCCTTAACCCTAACCATTGCCTAATCCTAGCGCCTGGCAGGCAGCGCTGCCTGGAAGGCGACGTTGGGGGCTTAAAACACAAAAACACTGAGAAATCAACAATACTAGATTCAGCTAACTGAGAAGTCTTCAGGCTTAATTTACATTTTTCATCCACTAAACAATAGAAAATGGATGGATGGATGGATGGATGATGGGTGGATGGATGGATGCATGCATGGATGGTTGGATGGATGCATGCATGGATGGTTGGGTGGATGCATGGATGGATGCATGCATGGATGGATGGTTGGGGATGGATGCATGCATGGATGGTTGGGTGGATGGATGGATGGATGGATGGGATGGTGGATGGATGGATGGTTGGGTGGATGCATGCATGGATGGTTGGGTGGATGGATGGTTGGGTGGATGGATGGATGCATGGATGGATGGTTGGGATGGATGCATGCATGGATGGTTGGGTGGATGGATGGATGGTTGGGTGGATGCATGGATGGATGGTGGATGGGTGGATGCATGGATGGATGCATGCATGGATGGTTGGATGGTTGGGTGGATGCATGCATGGATGGTTGATGGATGGATGGTTGGGTGGATGCATGGATGGATGCATGCATGGATGGTTGGGTGGATGCATGCATGGTTGGGCGGATGATGCATGGATGGTTGGGTGGATGGGATGGATGCATGCATGGATGGTTGGGTGGATGGATGGTTGGGTGGATGCATGGATGGTTGGGTGGATGCATGGATGGTTGGGTGGATGGATGGTGGGTGGATGGATGGATGGATGGATGGATGCATGCATGGATGGTTGGGTGGGTGGATGGATGGATGGATGGATATTTATTGATCCCAATAAAATGGGAAATTAGTGTTCCAGCAGCAAAATCAGTCACAGAATATAAATATAAATTAAATACTAGGATACTATATACATACATACAATATACATGAAATACTAACAGGATAAAATACAAGATCAAATATTTGAATATATAAGTTATAGTTGGGAATACAAAAATGTGCAGCTGCTGAGCTAGTAATGATAAATATGTAGATAAACCTGTTGTGCAGTATTGTGGTGTCTCAGGGTCTTATCTAGCACCCAGTGATGACGTGTTAAAAAGTTAAATAAAAGTTAAAATTAAATGCTTATATAAAAGAGTTTTAAGCCAACCGTGCGCGAGATGACTCGTGACCACAACACATTTGATTCGGCGCCAAACAACACGTTGAAAACGTCAAAAAAACGCAAAGAAACACGTCTTAGAAACTATCATGGACTTCAGCGGTGGCGGCTCCTTCGGAGGTAAACGTTTCCATGGTAACTGCGAGCTCCACCAATCAGAGACGTCGCTGTTCCGCTTGGTATTGTGGGTAGTGTAGTACAATCTCCGCGACATCGCGAATAAAACGTGTTTTTCTCAAAACTAAAGGGAGATTTCACGCGGATTTGCGGCTTCTACGGGAGCAGAAGACTTGGTTTCACAGCCTCGTAGCTCGAGGTCGGTGTAGCTCGGAGGATTTAGACATTATTACTAATAATCCCGACCAAACCCGCTGAACTACACGGCTTTTAATCACTGCACACCTACCATCGCTAGCAAGCTAGCTCGCTAACGGCCGCTAGCCTGCGACAGCGAGCGAGAGAAAGCTTTTAATTAACGAGTTTTGGGGGTAAAAGGTGAACTGGAGCGTGCGTTAGGGGTTTTATTAGCTCCTATTTGCGTAATGATGCGATCTGTCTCTTACCGATGGATGTCTCGCAGCGGAGGATGCTCTGTGGGCTCAACTTCATCCGGGTACCGCAGAGAGGGGCCTGGTGCATTTAAGCGTCGTCCAAAATAATCGGAAACATTAGTTCCCTACTGGAAATACTGAAGCTGATGCCTCTGTCGCTGCCCGGTGTGAGGAGAGGGCCGGTTTGAGTCGCGCATGCGTCACTTTGCGGCAAGTAGCGTACAGTGTTGCCAAGTCCGCTTATTATAAGCGACTTTGGGCTTGTTTTTCTGTAAAGTCGCTTACAAATATTGGTGGTCGCGGGTCGCGGCTTTCTGCGCGAGTAGCGAGTGATGGTGACTGGACTGGAGGAGAGTTTTTGGAGGAATAAATGCCCCGGGATAAAGTGGGTGAAATACGGGAAGAAATATAACAAAGACTGGGAGAAAGAGAAAGGAGGAAAAGAATGGATACAACCCGTCGTGGGGAACAACTCAAAATCACTGTGAAAACGTGTATATTTGATTTCCCATCAGTTTTCTGATGTTAAATAATGTTAAAAGGTGGTTTAACTCCCTCCTGTAGTGATTGTCCTGAAGCTCAGGGGAGAACATAAATAAACTCTACCGTGGGGACAGTTTACCAATCTGTCCACATGGATGGAAATGGACAACCCGTCCCCACAGATTGTAAAACCGTGCACACAGTTTATTTATTTATCTCTTCCTTTCTCTGTAGAAAAAGTCGCTTGTTTTCATAGGGCTGGTTGCTTATTTGTCTCGCGAGATCTGGCAACACTGCTAACGAGAGACTTCTGTAACGTCAACACAGTAAAAATGGAGCTACTTAACCAAGTTGGTTCACTGCTAGCTTAGCTACAAGTTAGCATCAAACACAACAAAGGCTGTCAGGTGAATGGAGTTTAGAGCTAACGTTAGCATAGCATCAATCATAGATAGCTACAACGTTTCTGAAATGATTCCCATCTTCTGTTATTGTTCATAATGAGAAAACTTTATTATTTTATGGATTTCATTAATTTCAGTAGGACAGTTATGTCGTAAACCGCACGACTCACATTAATACACAGTTACAGAAGTTAAAATAACCGTTTAAATATGTAACAGCTGTTACGTCAGTGACATAATAATCACAACTTCTTCATCTGTTAAACTAAGAACACCAGGAATGTTTTCACACTGATGGAAGTTACATTCTAAACTTAAAATATAGTCTAAAACAAAGAAAACATGATATTTAATCATTAGAAAAAAGACAATGTATTATAGGCTAATCACTGACGTATGAAGACGGTGACACTGACAAACGTTACCTGTGCTCATTTAAAACACAATCACTCAGTACTTGTCTTTATTATTACTGTAAAGTCTTAATTTAGCTGGAGCTGCTTTTCCCGCTGTTTATTTTGAGTAATGTTATTTTAGTTTATTTTAATTCAAAGCTAGCTGTTAGCTAAACTAACATTAGCTTTCCGGTGGAGGTGGAGGGTTGATGATAATAAACATATATATTATATTATATTTATGTATTTGTTACCTGGGATTTGTAATATGGGGTTAGTTTAGTTAGTAAGGTAGTTGCTGTGACTGTCCACGTAGATCGCACCTAGATGAGTTAGAACAGTTATTTATTAGCATTAACTTGATTAAAAAGTCAGACAAAGCAATAATTTAGTGGTTTTAGGCAACAAGTCTGGGATAAAATCACTAATAGGCTTCAAACTGGAAATAAATACTCATAGAAGCTCATAGACGTCGGTCAGAAGGTTGTCTGCTAAACTGGAGTGGGAACTTCCGAGGAGCACTTGAATGCAGCTCCTGTTTCAATGTTGGACTACTGCGTTAAAAAGTGTTTATTTATTAATGAAATTAAAAATAAGTAAATAATGTTGATTAGTGTGCAGTTTCCCTTCTTAATTAAACAAACAGACATAATTGGGTGGAAAGTAAACCGCAGGAAAAGGGACTATGAAAGAAGAACTATAGAATAGATGAATAGATGATATAACGTATTAATTTTCAAAGAATCCCATTGGTCCGTCTCGCCTGAGGGGGCGGGGCTTGGTGACGTATGATGAACCTTGGTCTGCTTATGTTCTTAGCTTGCGTTTGGGATTCTTCATTCATAAATACGGACAGGAAACGGAAGGAGAGGTACGTGAACGTGT
>CM049385.1:1695693-1748193 GCA_026937815.1 Etheostoma perlongum | reverse complement strand
GGTCACCAACCCTCATTTATATCAAATTCTACATACGTTTTTAAGTTAAAAAGGCAGAAATGATGAATTATGTTGACTAATAGTTAAGATCAGAGGATGTTGAGTGGATCATAGACGGTAAATGTCAAAGTTTAGTCTGGATACTGGTTGGAAACCATTAAACAAATAATTCAAATGCTATAAGATTAAATAAAACACTGAACAAATTCCTTGAAAGTAAATATATGGAATCATCCATGTTATTTTTGGGCAATTTGGTTGAAAGAAATTTAATATTTCTGATATAAAACACTTAGAAACGGGTCAGTTTGACCGATCGAAATTTCAACATTTTGATGTTATTTTTCTACACTTTTCTCAACGTTTTTGTAGATTTCTTTTTCCAATTTTCTTTGTCACTTTTATCAAGTTTTTGTAGTTTTTTTAACAAGTTTTTTTCTCAAGTTTACCAATTTTTTTGTCACCTTTGGCGATTTTTCCCATTTTGTTTGGTCACTTTTTTCAGCGTTTAAAAATATATTTGTTGAACTTTTCCTGCATTTTTGAAGCTTTTTTCCAACATTTGTCACTTTTTTCAACATTTTTGGTCTAATTCTTTTGTAAAGGGGTCAGTTTGACCCCGAGGACAACAGGAGGGTTAATCCTTAGATTCCCATCGCTGAGTGAACACAGAGCCAACAGACAGTGCCTGAATTTAAAAGAAGCAGCTTTTAATTTAATTAGCAGTGACGCACATCAGGTTTGAGAGAGAGCACCGCTCTGCAGTCCGGCTGCAGGATCAGAGAGGCTCTCCTGGATTATGATGACGCATTTTAATATAAAAAGCCAGGACTGGAAGTACAGGGTTGAAGCTTTCACGAATGCAAATCATGTAGAAGATGTTTTCTCAATCTGTGATCGGAAATTTAGTAATCATTTAATGAGATTTTATTTTTCTGCTTTCAAAATACAGTATGGGAAAAAATTAGGGGCCACTAATGTCTAAAGAGACTTCAGATACAGTATTAGGGACCACTAAGGTCTATATAAAAGAGACTTCAGATACAGTATTAGGGGACCACTAAGGTCTATATAAAGAGACTTCAGATACAGTATTAGGGACCACTAAGGTCTATATAAAAGAGACTTCAGATACAGTATTAGGGACCACTAAGGTCTATATAAAAGAGACTTCAGATACAGTATTAGGGGACCACTAAGGTCTATATAAAAGAGACTTCAGATACAGTATTAGGGGACCACTAAGGTCTATATAAAAGAGACTTCAGATACAGTATTAGGGGACCACTAAGGTCTATATAAAAAGAGATACTTCCAGATACAGATACAGTATTAGGGGACCACTAAGGTCTATATAAAAGAGACTTCAGATACAGTATTAGGGGGACCACTAAGGTCTATATAAACTTCAGATACAGTATTAGGGGACTTCAGATACAAAAGTATTAGGGACCACTAAGGTCTATATAAAGAGACTTCAGATACAGTATTAGGGACCACTAAGGTCTATATAAAAGAGACTTCAGATACAGTATTAGGGACCACTAAGGTCTATATAAAAGAGACTTCAGATACAGTATTAGGGGACCACTAAGGTCTATATAAAAGAGACTTCAGATACAGTATTAGGGGACCACTAAGGTCTATATAAAAGAGACTTCAGATACAGTATTAGGGGGACCACTAAGGTCTATATAAAAGAGACTTCAGATACAGTATTAGGGGACCACTAAGGTCTATATAAAAGAGACTTCAGATACAGTATTAGGGACCACTAAGGTCTATATAAAGAGACTTCAGATACAGTATTAGGGACCACTAAGGTCTATATAAAAGCATCCAAAGAGCATCATGTAATGGGACCTTTAAACACGACGGGTTTGTTCAGGACACCAAAAATAATTCCAAATGATTCCAAAAATAACTGTAAACTAAAAGTTAATTAGTTAGTGTTACTTAGTGTTGAAAACGTCAAAAAATAGTGACAAACATTCAAAAAAGTGTTGAAAAAAGGTACAAAAACGTAAGAGAAAGTGTCAACAAAGGTGTTAATTTTCAATTTTGACAGAAAAACAACACAAGGGTTAAAAAAGTTTCTATATCAGAAATTTGGGTTTCTTTCAACCAAATTGTAAAACAAAATCACTACTTTCTTTGAATGTGGGTGTTTTATTCAATTTTATAGCATGTAAAGAGAAAGTGATGATAGAATGTTGAAAAACGTTGGAAAAAAAACAGAAAAAGTGACCATAACTTGGACAAAAAGTGACATGAACAACAGGATAATCTTCAAAAAACGTCAGGAAAACTCAAATTTGACCCATTTGCAAAAAACTTTCTATATCAGAACTATGACAAAAGAACGTTGAAAAAGTGGCAAGGTTGGAAAGAGCTACAAAAACGCAGGAAAAAAATCGACAAAACCATTTATTTTTAAAGATGCTGAAAAAAGTGACCAAAACAATCAGAAAAGGGGACAAAAAACAACATTGCCAAAAACATTATTAAAAATATAACCCAAAAAGAGACAAAGAATTGGAATACAATTGACAAAAATGTCAAGAGAAGTGTAGTAAAATAACAAAATGTTGAAATTTCAACCCGGAAAAACACAGAGTTGCAGGTCGATGGGAAGACAACACTAAAATAAACAAAACAAAAACAAACAAAAACAAAAATAGGACCGAAAAGGGTGTAAAAGGGCTGAAGGTTAAGGGTAAAAAAACTCCTGTACAAACAAACAACAAAGTGAGGATTATTTGGATCCGCCAAGTTCCGACATTAAATGTAATTTTTTAATTTTTTCAAGAATCAGTTTAGGAATCAGAATCGTTTTAAAAGTACCGCATCGGAATCGAATCGAAAAAATCGAAACGATACCCAACGCTAACGGTTGCCCTGCGCGTTCGGCGTGAGGTTAAACGTTTGTTTTGGATCGTCGTCTCGTTCCTCGAGGGGTGTGTGCGTTTCGATCTGGTGTCCGCGCGCTCGCGTGCGCATACACGCCCTGCGCACACAGCCCTCGAGCTGTGTGCGCGTCGCCCTGACGCAGCTTCTCCAGCGTCAGCCGCACCACCGAGACCCGGGAGCTGCTCCGCGTACACCGCGAACGAAGAACCGGGAAACAAGTCTCCTGTCGAGGGAAGGCGAGCAGAGCAGAGCCGGGCGGCCGCTGGTGCTCGTGCCCCGGCAGAAACGAGACGTTCAGGTGCTACCTGGTGCTTTCTCCCCGGTTACGCTGACCGTTTGGCAATAAGGAAGCTAAAAACCGGCACTACTAACGTCGGTCGGACGGGTGTTTTCTTTCAATCAAGGTAAGTTTCAAATGTCTCTTTCTGCTTCACGCTTCATTAAAAAAAACCCACCGTGTGCTAATTAACGTTAATTACCTCTTCACCCAGAGTCAGAAAGTTGGGACCTCCTAAAACGCTTAACGTGGTTTTAATGGACCTAAACACCGATCAATCATCACCATATTTACCATGGCCATATCTTGTCATAAACACTTAAACCTGTCAAAAAAACTAAGCTGAAATCCAACGATTATAGAAGTTATCTCACGGTAACTTCTTCATTGGTGTCTATGGCGGGGTAAAGGCTTAACGTGGTTTAATGTACCTAAACAATAATCAATTATCACCATATTTCTCTCACATATTGCTCCTTATAACCAGTAAAAACTGTCAAAAAATCGGAACCAAAATATGGTGATATTGATCGTTGTTTAGGTACATTAAGCCACGTTAAGCTTCTTCCTTACAATATCCCTTAATGAAGCAGACACGCTTAATGTCAGCTACCGTCCATAATAACAGGACTTTGGGTCCGATTTTTTTGACAGTTTTCACTGGTTATAAGGAGCAATATGTGAGAGAAATATGGTGATAATTGATTATTGTTTAGGAACATTAAACCACGTTAAGCTTTTTCCTCGCCATAGACACCAATGAAGAAGTTACCGTTAGATAACTTCTATAATCGTTGGGTTTCAGCTTAGTTTTTTTGACAGGTTTAAGTGTTCATAACAAGATATGGCCACGGTAAATATGGTGATGATTGATCGGTGTTTAGGTCCATTAAAACCACGTTAAGCCTTTTCACGGTAAGCCTTTTAGACCGTCCCAAAAAGTTCGGTTTCCTTCCTCCTCCCTGAGTGAGACCAGCGGCGGCTTTATAGTCCCAGTGGAATAAATGAGCCATTTTCCATTTAAGGGATGAAACTAATGTCGTGGTTTCTTATCGCCGGGCTGTGTTTGTGCTTCAGTCTTTTCCCCTAATGAAATAACCGATGTGGCAGCTGCCAGCTAATCAATACGGGTCACTTCCTGAACCCCCCCCGGTGTGGTAACCGTGCCAGCGGAGGGACTTTTATTTTTATTAGCTTTACTGGAGCTGTTACATGCTCCAGTGTGTTTTTAAGGAGCTCCAGGGTTTTTGGGCAAAAAGCCCAACATGACGTCCTCAAATGTCTCGTTTTGTCCACTATAATAATAATAATAATAATAATAATAATAATAAATTGTATTTATAATGCACTTTTCATCAATACATCTCAAAGTGCTACAGGTAAAAAAAAGAAAAGAAAAAGAAAACAAAAAAGTAAGAATTAAAAAAGAAAATAGAGCTATTCAAAGATATTCCGCTCACTGTCTCAGAGGAGAGAAGAAACTAGAAGATATTCACATTTAACGAGCTGAATGGGAAAGTAATGTCCTGATATCGTGTTAAAATAACATGAAAAACTGGTTATTGGTTGTACTGCACTTCTAAAAAGGCAGAATACAGCGTAGTATTGTGATATTTTCAGTGGCAATACTGTATTGATACACAGGCGCCAAGTATGGACTTATTATTATATATTATATATTATATATATTATATATGTGTTGGTCAGTTTGTCCCATTAATAACATTGAAGATGAACAAACAGAGAAATGTTTCTTTTTAGATGAAGCAGATGTTGATAAGTTTCCTTTTGGGGACATTGTTAGAAATTGGGAAAAATTAGAAGTTGGAAAAAAAGGTTATAAATTGCAAAATATTGCAGAATATCATATTGTGATGATATCACATGACTCAACCCGAAAAGTCATATAACCATTCCAATAACTCTTAAAGCTGTTCAGTGAATGTAAATTAGGCTAAAAAATAAAGGCGTAGTTTCCCTTTTTAACTGTTAACGCTGCAATCACTTTTTGGCAAGTGGGAAAAAAAGGATGGATTATAAACTTCTGTCACGTCAGCTCGTTAAATATGAATATCTTCTAGTGTCTTCTCTGCTCTGGGACAGGAAGCCGAATGTCTTTGAGATGTGGACAAAACGAGACATCTGAGGACGTCGTCTTTGGCTTTTTGGGAAACACGGATCCACATTTAAAAATTCTGACATTTTAATAATAGTGTATTCTTTTATTAGTCCCACAAGGGGAAATTACAATTTACACTCTGTTGTTATTACACACAGGCCTGAACTACACACACATGCTCAGGACCTATGCATGCGCTAATGGAGAGATGTCGGGGGGGTTGGTGCCTTGTGGACTTTAACCAGCGACCCTCCGGTTCTCAAAGACCAAACCCCAACCACCCCCAAAGACCAAACAACTAATCCATTCATCCAGAAAATAATCCACAGATTAATCGATAATGACAATAATCCCTACCGGCCAAATATGTGCGCCTGAGTCTTCCACCAGCGTAGACCTACCCCCTCTTCTTACTCCAGCTTTCCCATCAGCTGTGTTCAGGCCTGAGCTGACCCCGGTCCCGTGTGCTCCGTGTTGACCATGCTGCTCAGGGTGTCTGCAAACACAAAGTCGGCTCCCACGCCTCTACAGTTTACTAAAAACAGGTTTTAACAACTCTTAAAAACTACAAATAACTCACTGTATATGAGTTCTCACTAAAATAATATGATCATTTGTTTTATTGTCACAACAAGAGATTCAAATATATTAAAGTTCTGATAAATGAAATGTGTAAAAATACAAACTTGAGATATGAAACTTAAAGTCCTTTGAACAAAAACACATTAACAAAAAAATGATCAGTGTTGTAGAGCGTCCTCTGGTGGACAGACTATGCAACGCCATCACTAACAGGGACGTTGTAGAGCGTCCTCTGGTGGACAGACTACGCAACGCCATCACTAACAGGGACGTTGTAGAGCGTCCTCTGGTGGACAGACTACGCAACGCCATCACTAACAGGGACGTTGTAGAGCGTCCTCTGGTGGACAGACTACGCAACACCATCACTAACAGGGACGTTGTAGAGCGTCCTCTGGTGGACAGACTTTGCAACGCCATCACTAACAGGGACGTTGTGGTGGAGACTACGCGTCCTCTGGTGGACAGACTACGAACGCCATCACTAACAGGGACGTGGTAGAGCGTCCTCTGGTGGACAGACTATGCAACACCATCACTAACAGGGACGTTGTAGAGGCGTCCTCTGGTGGACAGACTACGCAACGCCATCACTAACAGGGACGTTGTAGAGCGTCCTCTGGTGGACAGACTTTGCAACGCCATCACTAACAGGGACGTTGTAGAGCGTCCTCTGGTGGACAGACTACGCAACGCCATCCTAACAGGGACGTTGTAGAGCGTCCTCTGGTGGACAGACTATGCAACGCCATCACTAACAGGGACGTGGTAGAGCGTCCTCTGGTGGACAGACTATGCAACGCCACCACTAACAGGGACGTTGTAGAGCGTCCTCTGGTGGACAGACTTGTACGCAACTGGTGGCAGACATCACTCACTAACAGGGACGTTGTAGAGCGTCCTCTGGTGGACAGACTATGCAACGCCATCCCTAACAGGGACGTTGTAGAGCGTCCTCTGGTGGACAGACTATGCAACGCCACCACTAACAGGGACGTTGTAGAGCGTCCTCTGGTGGACAGACTATGCAACGCCATCACTAACAGGGACGTTGTAGAGCGTCCTCTGGTGGACAGACTATGCAACGCCATCACTAACAGGGACGTTGTAGAGCGTCCTCTGGTGGACAAACTACGCAACGCCATCACTAACAGGGACGTTGTAGAGCGTCCTCTGGTGGACAGACTACGCAACGCCATCCCTAACAGGGACGTTGTAGAGCGTCCTCTGGTGGACAGACTATGCAACGCCATCCCTAACAGGGACGTTGTAGAGCGTCCTCTGGTGGACAGACTATGCAACGCCATCACTAACAGGGACGTTGTAGAGCGTCCTCTGGTGGACAGACTACGCAACGCGCCATCACTAACAGGGACTTTGTAGAGCGTCCTCTGGTGGACAGACTATGCAACGCCATCACTAACAGGGACGTTGTAGAGCGTCCTCTGGTGGACAGACTACGCAACGCCATCACTAACAGGGACGTTGTAGAGCGTCCTCTGGTGGACAGACTACGCAACGCCATCACTGTAAAACTAAAGTTAATAAGTTAGTGTTGAAAACTTCAAAAAAAGTGACAAACATTGAACAAGGGTTAAGTACACAATAAAGGTCCTCCGGAGACCCTCACGCAGCAGGGGCATCATGTGATTTGGGGTTTTCTCGGTCACATGTTCAGGGAGATTAGAGTTTGGGCTCGAGCGCACCCAGAGAGCTCCGGGCTCTGATTGGTTGGCAAGGTAACTGCGTTGTTGTTGTTGTTGTTGTTGTTGGTGAGCGGCGGCGGTTCATCACCCGAGGTTGCTCGGGCGACTGCGTGGAAACAGTTTCCTTTAACCCTCGTGTTGTCTTCCCGTCAACCATGACACATTATTATTGCTTTTTACAACATTTGTGACACTTTTTCAATGTTGTGGGTGCTATTTTCCAAAGTTATGTGATATTTCTAATGTTGACATTTTCAGCGCTTATTTCGAAGGCCCATTTTTTGTGATTTAAAAAAAAAAAAAAAAAAAACTGAAAACGGGTCAAATTTGACCCGAGGACAACATGAGGGTTAAGACTTTTATTAGCATCGGGGGCAGGTCTGCCCGAACAACAACCCGATACGAATGTTTGGTTATTTAAAAATCCAATATTCCGATATATTGATCGGGCTCTAACGCGGATCTGACCGTATTGTTTCCAGATGTTTGACACCGGGACGATGAGCTGACAGTTTGGTTATGTGTGTAGTTGCATAAGTTGAACGTTGTCCAATCAGAACGGACACACCGCGGTGATGTTTTGGTGGAGCTGCTGGTTTAACCCTCATGTTGTCCTCATGTTGTCCCCATGTTGTCCCATGTTGTCCTCATGTTGTCCCCATGTTGTCCCCATGTTGTCCCCATGTTGTCCTCATGTTGTCCCCATGTTGTCTTCATGTTGTCCTCATGTTGTCCTCATGTTGCCTTCATGTTGTCCTCTTGTTGCCCTCATGTTGTCCTTATGTTGCCCTCATGTTGTCCCCATGTTGTCTTCATGGTGTGTTCATGTTGTCCCCATGTTGTCCTCATGGTGTGTTCATGTTGTCCCCATGTTGTCCTCATGGTGTGTTCATGTTGTCCCCATGTTGTCCTCATGGTGTGTTCATGTTGTCCTCATGTTGTCCCCATGTTGTCTTCATGTTGTCTTCATGTTGTCCTCTTGTTGTCCTCTTGTTGTCCTCATGTTGACCTCATGTTGTCCCCATGTTGTCCTTTTGTTGTCCCCATGTTGTCCTCATGTTGTCTTCATGGTGTGTTCATGTTGTCCTCATGGTTGTCCCCATGTTGTCCCCATGTTGCCCTCATGTTGTCCCCATGTTGTCCTCATGTTGTCCTCATGTTGTCCTATATCAATGTTCTTTTTAATTCCCCAAAATAACATGATTGATTCCACCCAACGCTCTTTGCCAAGTACAAATCTCTACTTTCATTAATTTTGGGGCGTCTTATTCAATTTTATAGCATTGTAAAACAAATGGAAGTGTTTTTGAAATAGTATTGAGTAAAAGTTGACATATTCCAGTCTGTGATTATCATCAACATCCATTCCTTTAATTTTAGTCTCAATAATTCCTAATTTCTGCTTTTCTAACTCAAACATTAGGGATAATTTCCCATAAATGAGCTTTATTGACCATAAATTCCAAAAATAATTGTAAAACTAAAGTTAATAAGTTAGTGTTAAACGTCAAAAAAGTGACAAACAATGAAAAAAGGGACAAAAACGTAAGAAAAAGTTAAAACATTGATTAAAAAGTGTTGATTTTCAATTTTGACAGGAAGACAACATAAGGGTTAATAGAGATGACGTTGACCTTTTGTTTGCCTTATTTTTTTATTTAAATTTTTTTTTATTATTTTTTGGGGCCTTTCCCCTTTTATTAGAGACAGTGGATAGACAGGAATGGGGGAGGGGGGATGCCACGCAGCAAAGGACCGCGGGTCGGACTCAAACCCTCTTCTCTCCTCCTGTTTCCTCTCCTGTTTCCTCTCTCTCCTCTCCTGTTTCCTCTCCTGTTTCATCTCTCTCCTCTCCTGTTTCATCTCCTCTCCTGTTTCATCTCTCTCCTCTCCTGTTTCATTCTCCTCTCCTGTTTCCTCTCTCCTCTCTCCTCTTTCATCTCCTCCTCTCCTGTTTCATCTCCTCTCTCCTCTCCTGTTTCATCTCTCTCCCTGTTTCATCTCTCTCTCTCCTCTTTCCTCTCCTGTTTCATCTCCTCTCTCCTCTCCTGTTTCATCTCTCTCCTCTTGTTTCCTCACCTCTTTCCTTGTTTCTCCTCTTTCCTTGTTTCCTATCCTCTTTCCTTGTTTCCTCTCCTCTTTCCTTGTTTCTCCTCATTCTTTTTTCCTTGTGTCTCCTCTCCGTTTCTTCTGTTTCATCTCTTGTTTCTCTTCCTCTCCTCTCGACTTGTTTCCTCACCTCGTCTCTCCTCTCCCGTTTTCTTGCATCTCCTCTTGTTTCCTCTCCACTCAACTTGTTTCCTTTCCTCTTGTTTCATTTTCTCTCTTCATCGTGTTAACTCTCCTTGTTTCTCCTCCTGTTTCCTCTCCTCTTGTTTCCTCTCCTCTCCTGTTTCCTCACCTCGTTTCTCCTCTACTTGTTTTTCATTCCTCTTTCCTTGTTTCTCTTCCTCTCTCCTGTCTGCTGGTTCCGCTCCTCGTCTCTCGACTTGTTTCTCCTCCCTTTGTTTCTTCTCCTTCTTTCTCCTGTGCGTTCCTTCTCCCGTCTCCTCTCCTTGTTTCCTCTCCCGTCTCCTTGTTTCTCTTCTCTCTCCTTGTTTCCTTCCTTCCTCCTCTCTCTTGTTTCCTCTCCTTGTTTCTCCTCCTGTTTCATCTCTTGTTTCTCTTCCCTTCTCCTGTCTGCTGTTTCCTCGTCTCTCGACTTGTTTCTCCTCCCTTTGTTTCTTCTCCTTCTTTTCTCCTGTGCGTTCCTTCTCCCGTCTCCTCTCCTTGTTTCTCTTCTCTCTCCTTGTTTCCTTCCTCCTCCCGTCTCCTGTCCTCTTGTTTCCTCTCCTTGTTTCTCCTCCTGTTTCATCTCTTGTTTCTCTTCCCTTCTCCTGTCTGCTGTTTCCTCGTCTCTCGACTTGTTTCTCCTCCCTTTGTTTCTTCTCCTTCTTTTCTCCTGTCTCCTTGTTTCTCTTCTCTCTCCTTGTCCCCCCGGTAGTGTGATAGGTATCTCTCTCTCTGCGGACGTCCATCTGGCCGGTTAAAAGCTTCGTGAACAGACTGTTCAGACCACTAATGGGTCTTTCTGGAAGCCGGTCTCCATGGAGACCAGTCTGACCCCCCCCACCATGCTTTGATGGTTTAATGGTAATCTCACTTTTCGGAGAGATTACGCTCAGATCAAAGGTTACGATAAAGCAGACGGACAGATGGCTTAGCTTCCCGGTATTTAAAAGCAAGTGTTAGCTTTTCTAAACCGTTATCTTCTTCACTTTGATCTCTTAATGGAGTCGTAACAGCAACGCTAACAATTCGTTTTCATTATCTATCCATCTACCGGTTTATTTAATTTCATTTTCATTTTATCTCAAACAATCAACCTGTTGCAAGACAAAACAACATTTTAAAGCCATAAAATAAAACGCAAACAATCAGAAATTAACATAATATATATTATGTTAATTATACACATGCATGCATACAGTATAAAATCACATTTGGTCTATAAAATGTCACAAAATGGTGAAAAATAACGGTACGAAAATGTTACTTCACGGTCATAGTGGCCAAAATGATCACGTTTTTGTAATATCCAACACTAATAACATGGTTGACAGTCCATTTTATTCCAAGTATTCATTTATCAGAATCATTTATTTGTCATTATAATTTTTTTTATTATAAATCGGCCATTATAAGTGCCTATACATCGGGAAATGCCTAATATCGGCCCGCTGATATATATATCGGTCGGGCTCTAACCCCAAGGCGTTATCCTGTAAATGTACTTCTGTTGATCCAGACTCCAATAATCTCGACTCTCTCTCGGTTCTTACTGATTTCTTCTTCTGCTCCCTCTCTAGATGGCTTCCAGTGAGTCGCGTCTCCAGCAGCAGCCGTCCCCGAAAGACGCGGCCGACCAGAACTTTGACTACATGTTCAAGCTGCTGATCATCGGCAACAGCAGCGTGGGAAAGACGTCCTTCCTGTTCCGCTACGCAGACGACTCCTTCACCTCCGCCTTCGTCAGCACCGTGGGCATCGACTTCAAGGTGAAGACGGTCTTCCGCTACGACAAGAGGATCAAGTTGCAGATCTGGGTGAGTGGATGAAAGATGTGAACCTGACTGGCTAGTAGTCCTTACCTAGGTACTGTCAGGACCCTCGTACTCTGCTTCTGACTGGCTAGTAGTCCTTACCTAGGTACTGTCAGGGACCTCATACTCTGCTTCTGACTGGCTAGTAGTCCTTACCTAGGTACTGCCAGGGCCCTCATACTCTGCTTCTGACTGGCTAGTAGTCCTTACCTAGGTACTGCCAGGGCCCTCATACTCTGCTTCTGACTGGCTAGTAGTCCTTACCTAGGTACTGCCAGGGCCCTCATACTCTGCTTCTGACTGGCTAGTAGTCCTTACCTAGGTACTGTCAGGACCCTCATACTCTGCTCCTGACTGGCTAGTAGTCCTTACCTAGGTACTGTCAGGACCCTCATCTCTGCTTCTGACTGGCCCTTCCTGTACTGTCAGGACCCTCATACTTGCTTCTGACTGGCTAGTAGTCCTTACCTAGGTACTGCCAGGGCCCTCATACTCTGCTTCTGACTGGCTAGTAGTCCTTACCTAGGTACTGCCAGGGCCCTCATACTCTGCTTCTGACTGGCTAGTAGTCCTTACCTAGGTACTGTCAGGACCCTCATACTCTGCTCCTGACTGGCTAGTAGTCCTTACCTAGGTACTGTCCAGACCCTCATACTCTGCTTCTGACTGGCTAGTAGTCCTTACCTAGGTACTGTCAGGACCCCATACTCTGCTCCTGACTGGCTAGTAGTCCTTACCTAGGTACTGTCAGGGCCCTCATACTCTGCTTCTGACTGGCTAGTAGTCCTTACCTAGGTACTGCCAGGGCCCTCATACTCTGCTTCTGACTGGCTAGTAGTCCTTACCTTTACTGTCAGGACCCTCATACTCTGCTTCTGACTGGCTAGTAGTCCTTACCTAGGTACTGCCAGGGCCCTCATACTCTGCTCTGACTGGCTTATTAATCCTTACCTAGGTACTGTCAGGACCCTCATACCTGTTGACTGGCTAGTAGTCCTTACCTAGGTACTGTCAGGACCCTCATAAATCTGCTTCTGACTGGCTAGTAGTCCTTACCTAGGTACTGCCAGGGCCCCTCATACTCTGCTTCTGACTGGCTAGTAGTCCTTACCTAGGTACTGTCAGGACCCTCATACTCTGCTCCTGACTGGCTAGTAGTCCTTACCTAGGTACTGTCAGGACCCTCATACTCTGCTTCTGACTGGCTAGTAGTCCTTACCTAGGTACTGTCAGGGCCCTCATACTCTGCTTCTGACTGGCTAGTAGTCCTTACCTAGGTACTGCCAGGGCCCTCATACTCTGCTTCTGACTGGCTAGTAGTCCTTACCTAGGTACTGTCAGGACCCTCATACTCTGCTCCTGACTTTTTATAGTAGTCCTTACCTAGGTACTGTCAGGGCCCTCATACTCTGCTCCTGACTGGCAAGTAGTCCTTACCTAGGTACTGTCAGGACCCTCATCTCGACTCTGCTTCTGACTGGCTAGTAGTCCTTACCTAGGTACTGTCAGGACCCTCATACTCTGCTCCTGACTGGCTAGTAGTCCTTACCTAGGTACTGTCAGGACCCTCATACTCTGCTTCTGACTGGCTAGTAGTCCTTACCTAGGTACTGTCAGGACCCTCATACTCTGCTCCTGACTGGCTAGTAGTCCTTACCTAGGTACTGTCAGGACCCTCATACTCTGCTTCTGACTGGCTAGTAGTCCTTACCTAGGTACTGTCAGGGCCCTCATACTCTGCTTCTGACTGGCTAGTAGTCCTTACCTAGGTACTGTCAGGACCCTCATACTCTGCTCCTGACTGGCTAGTAGTCCTTACCTAGGTACTGTCAGGACCCTCATACTCTGCTTCTGACTGGCTAGTAGTCCTTACCTAGGTACTGCCAGGGCCCTCATACTCTGCTTCTGACTGGCTAGTAGTCCTTACCTAGGTACTGTCAGGACCCTCATACTCTGCTCTGACTGGCTAGTAGTCCTTACCTAGGTACTGTCAGGACCCTCATACTCTGCTTCTGACTGGCTAGTAGTCCTTACCTAGGTACTGTCAGGACCCTCATACTCTGCTTCTGACTGGCTAGTAGTCCTTACCTAGGTACTGTCAGGGCCCTCATACTCTGCTCCTGACTGGCTAGTAGTCCTTACCTAGGTACTGCCAGGGCCCTCATACTCTGCTTCTGACTGGCTAGTAGTCCTTACCTAGGTACTGTCAGGACCCTCATACTCTGCTCCTGACTGGCTAGTAGTCCTTACCTAGGTACTGTCAGGGCCCTCATACTCTGCTCCTGACTGGCTAGTAGTCCTTACCTAGGTACTGTCAGGACCCTCATACTCTGCTTCTGACTGGCTAGTAGTCCTTACCTAGGTACTGTCAGGACCCTCATACTCTGCTTCTGACTGGCTAGTAGTCCTTACCTAGGTACTGTCAGGACCCTCATACTCTGCTTCTGACTGGCTAGTAGTCCTTACCTAGGTACTGTCAGGACCCTCATACTCTGCTTCTGACTGGCTAGTAGTCCTTACCTAGGTACTGTCAGGACCCTCATACTCTGCTCCTGACTGGCTAGTAGTCCTTACCTAGGTACTGTCAGGGTCCTCATACTCTGCTTCTGACTGGCTAGTAGTCCTTACCTAGGTACTGTCAGGGTCCTCATACTCTGCTTCTGACTGGCTAGTAGTCCTTACCTAGGTACTGTCAGGGCCCTCATACTCTGCTTCTGACTGGCTAGTAGTCCTTACCTAGGTACTGTCAGGGCCCTCATACTCTGCTTCTGACTGGCTAGTAGTCCTTACCTAGGTACTGTCAGGGCCCTCATACTCTGCTTCTGACTGGCTAGTAGTCCTTACCTGTCAGGACCCTCATACTCTGCTTCTGACTGGCTAGTAGTCCTTACCTAGGTACTGTCAGGACCCTCATACTCTGCTTCTGACTGGCTAGTAGTCCTTACCTAGGTACTGTCAGGGTCCCTCATACTCTGCTTCTGACTGGCTAGTAGTCCTTACCTAGGTACTGTCAGGGCCCTCATACTCTGCTTCTGACTGGCTAGTAGTCCTTACCTAGGTACTGTCAGGACCCTCATACTCTGCTTCTGACTGGCTAGTAGTCCTTACCTAGGTACTGTGCATGTGTGATTCCCAACAAAGATGGAACAGAAGTGAGATGTCTCACTCTGGAGCTACAACAGAGAGGGTGAAACGAGGATCTGCAGCGATGTGCAGTACAACAAAAATATGGTGTTTTTTGACAATAATACCATGGAAACCTATTCTGATATAACCTCTAAATACATTCATGAACCTGAATATGAGCGGAATATGAGCTCTTTTAAGAAAAACAAAAAGTTAAATAACATGAGACATTCATGGATGAGTTGCTTGGTCTCTAATACGTGGCTCAGTGTCTCCCAAAAAGTCCAAGATGACGTCCTCAGATGTCTCGTTTTGTCCACAACTCAAAGACATTCAGCTCCCTGTCCCAGAGGGGAGACGAGACTAGAAGATATTCATCTTTGCAGCTTTACAAACAACTTATCAAGACGATAATGGGCAGATTACCGGACTATTTGAGCCTTCGTATATCTAACATCATACACCTCGAGCACCGGCAGACAGATGTCCGGACGGGTAGGCGAGTGTGTGTTTTGGTGTCCTCTGCTGCTGACTCACCTCCGTCACCGTTTAATCACACACTGTTGGTTCAAATGAATCATCTGTTTGAACAGCTTTAACTGTGAGGAGCGTGTGCTGGAGATAAATTAAGGATACAGCTCATAGTTCAATGCAAAAGCCCTGCGGTGGATGCCATGGTTACGCTTTTATTGAGACTGAGTGTGTTGATCCAGTGTTTTACAGGCTAAGCTAACCAGCTGTAACTTGATATTTCCCGTACAGACGTGAGAGAGGTACCGATCTTCTCATCTAACCCTCTGCAAGAAGAATAAGAGCTCATTTTCCCAAAAGGTCAAACCTTTTCTTTAAAGGGGCCAGGGGGTTTTTGGACACGTTAAAAAAAAAAAAAAAAAAAAAGTACTAAAAAATACCTTTTTTAAAGGAGAAACTTCTGCACTTCTGCACTTGCCAAAAAGGGATTTCTCTGGGTGCCTCAGCGATGGAGGAGCCGCTGGTTCGACTCCGACCTGCAGCTCTTTACTGCCTGTCATTCCCCCCCTCTCTCTCCCCTTTCAAGTCTAAGCTGTCCTATCCAAATAAAGTCAAGTTTTACCGGCCCCTATAAAATTATTTTATTCCAAAGAACGTTTAAAATTAAAAAAAAAAAAAAGTCAAATGTTAATTTAAAAAAAGCTTCAAAAGAAAAAATCAAAACCTCATGAAACAAATGTCGAAAAAAAAAAAAAAAAGTCAAAATCATCAAGCGCCAACTCAACTCCTGATTGGTCCATTCACATAAAAATGGCGTCTGGGTTGTAGCGCTGCACGATACTACGAGGAAAATGTGCGATTTGTGATAATGTCAGGCCTGTGTGTGATTACTAACAAAGTGTACACAGAGTTTAAATTGTAATAAAGTATAAATTATAAATTAATTATGGCGATAAAGATATTACGTGCGATAAATGAACAGATGAAAGTGTTCTCAGTTCTGCTGCTTTCAGTATTCGGCTAAAATAATAATAATAATAATAATAACTTTGACTCATATAGCGCCTTTCACAAACCCAAGGATGCTTTACAAACAGGGGGAGGAGGGGTTAAGAGGTGAAGGTGTGAGGCCATAAGCCTCAGTGAAGAGGTATGTTTTTAGCTGGTTTTAAAGGTTATAATAGAGGAGGCAGAGCCAATAGCAAGAGGAAGCTTGCACTGACACAGAAGGCTCTGTCACCAAATGTCCGGAGCCTGGTTTTAGGGACAGCCAGCAGGTCCTTGTCAGAGGACCGCAGGGACCGTGACTGAGTGTATGGGTGGAGCAGATCTGTTAGGTACTGAGGTGCAGGTCCATGGAGAGATTTGTATGTCTGTAGGAGAATTTTATATTTGATCCGGGACTTAATTGGCAGCCAGTGGAGTTTCTTCAGGATGGGGGTGATGGGAAGTCCAAGGTTTGTGTGGGTGAGCATCCTAGCCGCAGAGTTCTGGACATACTGAAGTCTGTCAGTAGACTTGCTAGGCAGACCAAAGAGGATACCGTTGCAGTAGTCAAGTCGGGAGGTGATGAAGGAGTGGATGAGGGTCTCAGCTACAGAATTGGAAAGCCACTGTTGAAGTCTGGAAATGTTCTTGAGATGGTAGAAGGCCGTTTTAGTAGTGTTTTTGATGTGCTGTTGGAAGGAAAGGGTGGAGTCCATGATGACGCCCAGGTTGCGTACTTGAGGGGATGCAGAGATTGAGCAGCCATCCACATCCAATGTGATGTCTCCAACCTTTTTGAGAAGTGACTGTGGGGCAAACACCATGAGTTCTGTTTTGTTGTTATTGAGTTTGAGGAGGTTACTGTCCATCCAGTTCTTGATATCCTTCAGGCAGTTGATGAGTGACACTGGTGGAAGGGGGGTAGATGGCTTAGTGCTGATGTAGAGCTGGATATCATCCGCGTAGCAGTGGAAGAGGAGTCCATGTTTCCGGATGATCATCCCAAGGGGTAGCATGTAGATGTTGAATAGTAGCGGAAAATACAACAAACTGCTCGTTGAGTTTAAAACAAATGAAAGAAAATCATTTTCAACTTTCTTGTCAGAATCAGCTTTATTTGCCGGTTTGAGGAATTTTGGGTAATATTTGCTCCCAAAGTACAACACTGACTTAAAGTGCCCATGTTATGAAAAATCCCCTTTTTCTGGGTTTTGGGGGGTTATTTTGTGTCTCTGGTGCTTCCACACGCATACACACTTTTGAGTGAGATCCGGTTTCTGAATGTTTGTTGGCGTCTGCTTCTTTGATGACTGATTAATGAGTGTAACACCTTTTACGCACAGTCACACCTGTTCATGACTTTATTAAGGGCTTCACTGTCTTTTATCAATAGTGATTATTTACATGGAGTCTGGTGGAGATATGCTGCTCTATACACGCTAAAAGTAGTGATATTTACATGGAGTCTGGTGGAGATATGCTGCTCTATACACACTAAAAGTAGTGATTATTTACATGGAGTCTGGTATGCTGCTCTATACACGCTAAAAGTAGTGATTATTTACATGGAGTCTGGTGGAGATATGCTGCTCTATACACGCTAAAAGTAGTGATTATTTACATGGAGTCTGGTGGAGATATGCTGCTCTATACACGCTAAAAGTAGTGATTATTTACATGGAGTCTGGTGGAGATATGCTGCTCTATACACGCTAAAAGTAGTGATTATTTACATGGAGTCTGGTGGAGATATGCTGCTCTATACACGCTAAAATCACTGATTATTTACATGGAGTCTGGTGGAGATATGCTGCTCTATACACGCTAAAAGTAGTGATTATTTACATGGAGTCTGGTGGAGATATGCTGCTCTATACACGCTAAAATCACTGATTATTTACATGGAAAAGTGCTAAAAGTGATTATTTACATGGAGTCTGGTGGAGATATGCTGCTCTATACATGCTAAAAGTAGTGATTATTTACATGGAGTCTGGTGGAGATATGCTGCTCTATACATGCTAAAAGTAGTGATTATTTACATGGAGTCTGGTGGAGATATGCTGCTCTATACATGCTAAAAGTAGTGATTATTTACATGGAGTCTGGTGGAGATATGCTGCTCTATACACGCTAAAAGTAGTGATTATTTACATGGAGTCTGGTGGAGATATGCTGCTCTATACACGCTAAAATCACTGATTATTTACATGGAGTCTGGTGGAGATATGCTGCTCTATACACGCTAAAATCACTGATTATTTACATGGAGTCTGGTGGGTTTGGTGATGGAGATTTTGGAGCCGTTGGATCTTACACTTTAACTAAAAGGTCTCTCTCTGTGGGGATCCTTAACATAATGTTGTCAGACACTTAGAATAATAATCTGAGTTTGTCAGCGGCAACAACACAACTTTTAGTGGACGTAAACGCACCGTGAACATTCATACTGTAGGGTTACATTGCAGCCCGGGTTGCGGCACCAATTTCAGATTTTTGAGGAATTGAAAAAAAGGAAATTCAAGTCTTGTATACATGTATATTAACACTTAGAACACCAGTAGGTACGGAGGGCGAGTAAGAATGTGTGAAACCATGAGGAAGTCGTGCCTTTTTTACATTTCTTGCGCAATTCACATGCTAAACTTGCACAAGGTTCCAAACCCACAATTGTAGACACACCTCGTCTTTAAAAAGGTCTTCTGGTAAGCCTTGTACCTCCAAACAACTCATCCATTCACGGAGAACATACTCAACAGATCAATGGATAGTGAGAATAATCGTGAGTTACGGACTTAGATGTCTTGGTCTCTAAAACGTGGATCAGTGTTTCCCAAAAAGCCCAAGACGACGTCCTCAAATGTCTCGTTTTGTCCCCAACTCAGAGATATTCAGCTTCCTGTCACAGAGCAGAGAAGACACTAGAACAGTATGATGGTGCCGGGGCATTACAAAGAGACGGGGTATTTCCCAAGCTCAGGAAGGAGAGGAAGTTCCCTATCAGCGTCTGACGGAGACATAATGCAGAGTGTATTTAAAGGGTGTGGAGCCGGCAGGCATGTCTTAGCACTCACGGTACGTGGAGTTAATAATAATTATTATCAATAATTAACTGTGAAACCTCCCGGCTCCTTTAGACGAGATGATGACAATGTTATGATTGTTTTTTTTAAATGTTCATATTAGTTTATATTTCATTTTAGGTTCATGTTCACACTTTATTTATTTAACCCTCGTGTTGTCTTCCCATTAACCGTGAACTTGCCCTTCCAGGGCAAAATAGATTTTTATTTTTTGTGCTTTTTCAATGTTTTTGTCACTTTATCCAATTTTTCCTATATTTTAATAGGTTTTACATTTATTCTTGGAATTCATGGTCCACAAACCTCATTTATATCAAATTATACATACGTTTTTAAGTTAAAAAGGCAGAAATAATTAATTATTTTGACTGACAGTTAAGATCTGAGGATGTTGAGTGGATCTCAGATGGTAGATGTCAGAGTTTAGTCCGGATACTGTTTGGAAACCATTAAAAAAAAAAAAAAAATTAAAATGCTATAAGATTAAATAAAACACCCAAAAAATTCAATGAAAATAATCATTCAAATCACCTGAACAACGTATGGGATCATCCATGTTATTTTTGGGCAATTTGGTTGAAAGAAATCTAATATTTCTGATATAAAACACTTAGAAACGGGTCAGTTTGACCCGAGGACAACACGAGGGTTAAAGACATTTTTATGATGCAGTATTTACATAATTACATACATGACATATTTATTTATTTTATATTTTGGACGCCTATCCGTGGCCAAACCAGCTCGTTTCATTTCAATCATTTTTCAGGCATTGTTTTGTTTTTTGGAGTTTTTAAAATGTCTTCAGTGCCGAGGAAGGCGCCTTTAAAGAAAATGTGTTGTTGTTGTTGTTGTTGTTATTGTTGTTGTTATGTTGTGATGAAGTTGGTCGGATGTCGAGCAGGTACGCACTGTAAAAACTTGTTACTTAGATATAACTTAATAAAATGAAGACAACCACTTTTTGTTAGTTTAGTGAACATCATGTTTTTTTTAAGTAGGTAAAACACAATAATAAAAAATTTTGTGTATGCTAAATTATTATGTAAAGTCTACCAAAAAAAAAAAAAATTAAGTTTAACCATTGTCAATATAGAGAGCATTTTAACCACAAACACCTAATTTAATTATTTAAAAATAATTAATTTAGAGGCTCAAGCAGCAACCCTGCACATGACTGCAACAGTTTAGTCTGCACTAGTAATTATGGATTTGATTATTGAAATCTACTAAACAGGATGTACCTTTTGATGTAGAAACCGCATTTGACTAAAAATAGACGGTTTTAAGTTTAAAGTTAGCTAATCATTGGAGCTTAATGTTCGTGCACATTTGGTCAAGTTAGCGGTAGACAAACGGAAACTCAGAGCTGTTTTAGCACCAGATAGAGAAAAATAGACAATTTAACTTTCACTGATAAAAATGGTTACTTGCGTCTGTTTTGAGAAGAAATGCCCTCCGAAAGCAGCAGATCAGCCGCGCTGAGACTGGGGGCGCGTCCGGACTATTAATTTTGCCATAAGTCCTAAAACTGAGTTTTGGGAACGCAGTTTATTGTAAAATACAACAAAATCAATGTTATGGTGGAAAGGTGCACGCTCCCACAACATTCCCACTTTTCATTTTTCTGTAACTTAATCTGAAAGCAAAATAAAAAGAAATATACATTTTAAAATGAAGTCGTATGGACTTTTTACAGCGTGTCAAGTCTGTTCAGTTTCTGTAAAAAGCTCATTTTAATGATCTGCTTTCATTTTTACATTATCTTAACCTGGCAATATAGTTTCTATTTAGAACAGAAAAAGGTCCAAAGTGCTCAGAAATTAAGAATTATTTTTATAATTAATTGAATGAATGAATTCATTCAATTACATAAATATAACGCTTTATCATAAGCTAAGTTTCCATCTACGTGTCACTCGAATTATCTGAAGTTTGGTAAAAAAAAAACAACCTCAAGTGTGTTTCCATCCAACGGCTTTAAAGCCAATAGAAACCTGTGGTGGTGATGTCACACGCTGTTTTAGGGTCAAATTGGTGTATCGAATTTATTTTAGACATTTTAAGGTGTTTCCGTTCATTTTCGCACCGAGTCGCACGACATTCAAGCAAAAGTTTTGCGAACAAAGTTTTTCTAGACAAAATGAATCGCACCGTCTACCAACACGCGTGCCGGTGAACCGCAATAAACGAGTCGCCATCTCGGGAAGTAGCTACTGTCCTTCTCCGCTGCTGTACTGCACATCGGGAGACACACACACACACACACACACACACACACACACACACACACACACACACACACACGCACACACACACACACACACACACACACACACACACACACACACACACACACAGAGATTCCTCGATTTATAGTTGGATGTTAAAAATAGATCTGGGTAGCGCGCCCAGGTAGCTCAGTTGGTAGAGCGGGCGCCCATATATAGAGCATTACTCTTCTACCTGCGGCCCTTTGCTGCAGGTCCTTCCCCCGTCTCACGTCTTCTGCTGTCCCTTCAAAATAAAGGCTGAAAATACCCCAAAAATCTTTAATAAATAAAAATCGAGTTGGGTAACAACCCACTCGGAGCGGCACGAGCAGCCGTGCTGTTACCCAACTCTATTTAGAACAATATGAATATGAAATAGCCCCCTGAATAAAGGCTTTTTAACTGTTTAGCAAGGTGAGTGCTTGAGACCTTTCTTCTTTTTATTTATTTAATTTTTTTTTTTTTTTTTTTTTTTTGTTTCAGTTTAGTTTTACTAGTTTTTTTTTTATTTTTTTAATTGTCACTGCTTGTTCCCATTTAAGTTTAGGATGATAACGCTTTGTGTGTCCAGTCTGATAACACACCACATGGCCCGGCACAGAGCTGTGTGTGCACCTTGTTTTCCTCCCTGCTTTTCAGTGTCATGGAAATATGTTTGAGCAAACACACACACACCTTTCGCACACTTAGTATTAATGTGTGTGTGTGTGTGTGTGTGTGTGTGTGTGTGTGTTAGCGGTAGCCCGGGGGACAGTATTGTGTGCTTCTGCTTTGTGCCAGCAGCTAATATAAACACAGGTGACTCATGTGTAAAGATCACGGTACCAGTGACGTTGGAGACTCTGAATATGCAGAGGCCGGATCCAAACCCTCCCTATCCGTCATCGTATGTACAGTGGGGCTCGAAAGTTTGGGCCCCCCAGGTAAAAATGTGTATTAATGTGCATAAAGAAGCCAAGAAAAGAAGGAAAAATCTCCAAAAGGCATCAAATGACAGATTAGACATTCATATAATAAGTCACAAAAAGTTAGATTTTATTTCATCATTTACACTTTCAAAATAACAGAAAACAAACAAAATGGCGTCTGCAAAAGTTTGGGCCCCTGCAGAGTTTCGACTGTACTTGTACTTGAAAGTGTAAATTCTGAAATAAAATCTAACATTTTTGTGACATATTATACGAATGTCTAACCTGTCATTTGATGCCTTTTGGAGATTTTTCCATCTTTTCTCGGCTTCTTTGTGCACATTAATACACATTTCTACCTGGGGGGCCCAGACTTTCAAACCCCACTGTACACACATCGGGGAGCAGCTTTTATAGATTATAGAAACCTTGTGGACTGATGAAGGCTTTTTAAGGCCAATACCGATACAGATATTTGGTTTTTAAAAGTCCGATACTCCAATATATCTGCTGATATGTATTTAAAAAAATAAATAAGTAAATAAATCTAGAAATGCGTAACAACAAACAGATTAGGTTTTTATGAGTTCTCACTAAAATAATATAATTTGTTTTATTGTCACAACAGAACATCAAAATATATTAAAGTTCTGATAAAGAATATGTATAAAAATACAAAATTAAGATATGAAACTTAAAGTCCTTTGAACAAAAACACATTAACTAAAGAAAATTAGTAATCTATATGTGTGTGTGTGTGTCTCTCTCTCACACAGGCGTTCTGTTCTATGTTCCTCATCTTTTAATGTGCTTTATGTGTTAAATTACGTTTATTATTAAGCTGTGTGTGTGTGTGTGTGTGTGTGTGTGTGTGTGTGTGTGTGTGTGTGTGTGTGTGTGTGTGTGTGTGTGTGTGTGTGTGTGTGTGTGTGTGTGTGTGTGTGTGTGTGTGTGTGTGCGTGCAGGATACAGCAGGGCAGGAGCGCTACCGTACCATCACCACAGCGTACTACAGGGGGGCCATGGGCTTCCTGCTCATGTATGACATCACTAACCAGGAATCCTTCAACGCCGTTCAGGACTGGTGAGTCGGACATCCCTTTCTCCAGGAGATTATGTCACTTTGTGTCGAGAGCTATAAAAGAAAGGTCACATCCATAAACAAGCGGAAGGAAAGCAGTAATTGTGAAATATAAAGTCTATGGTGGCTTTGGGGTCAGAGGGTGATTTAAATCTACACCGTCGCTACGTATGTGGAGACACGGACCTTACGGCATAGCCGGACGTGCACTTCTCAAAAAATGTAACTACACAAAGTTTGAGGGGGGGGAGTAAAGATGGAGAGCTCCTAAAGCTCGGCTCCATATAAAGGCACGCATCATTTGTTGTTAGTGAAATATAACATTGACCTTGTAGTTGAAAAAGGAATCTCGTATAAGAACGACATTTCCTCCGATGGAGTCCGTTCGTCTGCATGTCGCTCGGCCGTGGCTAGTGTCCCTCCTCCATAAACAACATGAAATCAACCTCCCTGCTGCAGATGTCCCACAGTGGTCAGAAAGGACAGACAGATGCACACACACACACACACACACACACACACACACACACACATACATACACACACTGTGGTCAGAAAGAACAGGGGAGACACTTAGTTCCCTTCACTATGACGCTAGAGCAGTGGTTCCCAAACTTTTCAGCTCAAGACCCAAAAGAGAAATTTGGTGTCTCCCCGGGACCCAAATTTACAAAAATACACCATGATTCATTGTAACATCTACATTTTTAAACTGTGGACAAAAGACGGAACAAACTATGAATTTAAATGCATGTGAAGTATATTTATTCCATTATAACGATGCCTTCAGCTCTGCTCGGTTCCCTTTGAATGTTCCCTGAAAGGATTCTTCTTTGCAAAGGAAACATCGTTTGGACGTTCCCCGATAATGTGAATGTTTTGTTTGAAGATGTGTGTCCAGTTTATTCATTTTAAAAAGAAGAGCATCTGAGCTGACCAGACCAGCTCATTCACATAAGATGGATGTGCATTTTACTCTGCCAATTGGCGACCCAATAAAACGGGTCTGCGACCCATTTTGGGTCCCGACCCTAAGTTTGGGAACCACTGCTCTAGAGTCGGCACTCGCTCTGAAGCTAATCACCATCACTCTCATTTGCTCTGCCCACACACACACACACACACACACACACACACACACACACACACACACACACACACACACACACACACACACCCCGGCCCTGCTATTAGATCAACGCACAAGTATAAACTTCAGGCCACTCTTTTGTTTTCTTTATATAGCACGCTGATGACATGATGTATCTGCAGATTTTTAGTTTGACCACTGGGTGGAGCTCTACCGCAGGAAAGGCTCCTAGGTAATCAACAGCCAGAGGTACAGGTGTGTGGCAAAGGGAAAGCAGTGGCGTGTCGGCACAAACTGAAATATGCATGTGCTACAGAGAGAATGCACCACCATTAAATAAATGGATCACTGCACTCAAAGCTATTAATAAATTGGACAAATTGGGTTTTTTGACAGCCCAGAAGAAGTTCTCCTTTTCTCGCATCGGCCTGATGCGAGAAACTGAAACTCTGAAAACTTACAACACTAAACTAAAATAAAAAGCTAATTGAAAAACCAAAAGCATTATAACGTATTTTGATTTCCAAAAAAGGCCGGCTTCTCGGAGGTTAATGTGCATGCTTTATTCTGCCTCAATGGTATAAAAATAACTTGTGTAATAAAATCTGGAACAACCTGAAACAAAATAATAGCTCTTTCCAAACAAATAAATATGAAATAATGTTCTAAATATCTATTCTGTGTCAGCTTCAACTAGATATCTCTTAAAACCTTTTCAGTGTAATGAGATCAGGTTTTTTGGTGTCCATGTGAGCTTTGAGGTCTCCAGTTCCTTTATTAGTGAAACAGATGCGCTGGCTTTGCACACGGTGCACTCCTGCCCCCTGTCTGATCTGCTCCCTGTATGTGCTCCCTGTCTGATCTGCTCCCTGTATGTGCTCCCTGTCTGATCTGCTCCCTGTATGTGTTCCCCTGTCTGCTGATCTGTCTCCCCCTGTATGTTCCCCCTGTCTGATCTGCTCCCTGTATGTTCCCCCTGTCTGTCTGCTCCCCCCCCTGTCTGATCTGCTCCCCTGTATGTGCCCCCTGTCTGATCTGCTCCCTGTATGTGCCCCTGATCTGTCCCTGATCCCCCCTGTCTGATCTGCTCCCTGTATGTGCTCCCTGTCTGATCTGCTCCCTGTTCTCGAGACACGTAATAGATTTCCCCCGTTTTTCCCCAAATGTGGTACTCAGATGACCTTGCGTAGGAAGTATTTGTTGGCTTTTTCTTTGCTTCATGGATCCATGTTTTTTTCAGTCCTGACTGTGAAACTTGGCGTCTCCTACAGGGCGACGCAGATCAAGACGTACTCGTGGGACAACGCTCAGGTGATCCTGGTCGGTAACAAGTGTGACCTGGAGGACGACAGGATTGTCCCCACGGAGGACAGCCAGAGACTGGCGGAGGAGCTAGGTGGAAACTCTTTAACTGTTGTGCAGGGTTTTTGTGTGTGTGGCTGTCATTTCCGCAGGGTCTTAAAACATCTAAAGTCTCAAAATCTAAATTTTAATCCTTAAGAAGTCTAAAATTTGCACTGTTTGTATGTACACTCACCTAAAGGATTATTAGGAACACCTGTTCAATTTCTCATTAATGCAATTATCTAATCAACCAATCACATGGCAGTTGCTTCAATGCATTTAGGGGTGTGGTCCTGGTCCAGACCATCTCCTGAACTCCAAACTGAATGTCAGAATGGGAAAGAAAGGGGATTTAAGACATTTGGAGCGTGGCATAGTTGTTGGTGCCAGACGGGCCGGTCTGCTCAGTTACTGGGATTTACACCCACAACCATTTCTAGGGTTTACAAAGAATGGTGTGAAAAGGGAAAAACACCCAGCATGCAGCAGTCCTGGGGGGGGATGCTCTTTGATGCTAGATGTCAGAGGAGAATGGGCTGACTGATTCAAGCTGATAGAAGAGCAACTTTGACTGAAATAACCACTCGTTACAACCGAGGTATGCAGCAAAGCATTTGTGAAGCCACAACACGCACAACCTTGAGGCGGATGGGCTACAACAGCAGAAGACCCCCCCACCGGGTACCACTCATCTCCACTACAAATAGGAACAAGAGGCTACAATTTGCAAGAGCTCACCAAACCTGGACAGTTGAACACTGGAAAAATGTTGCCTGGTCTGATGAGTCTCGGTTTCTGTTGAGACCTTCACATGGTAGAGTCAGAATGAGAACATGGATCCATCATGCCTTGTTACCACTGTGCAGGCTGGTGGTGGTGGTGTAATGGTGTGGGGGATGTTTTCTTGGCACACTTTAGGCCCCTTAGTGCCATTGGGCATGGTTTAAATGCCCCGGCCTACCTGAGCATTGTTTCTGACCATGTCCATCCCTTTATGGCCACCATGTCCCGTCCTCTGATGGTTACTTCCAGCAGGATAATGCACCATGTCACAAAGCTCACATCGTTTCTAACTGGTTTCTTAAACATGACAATGAGCTCACTGGACTAAAATGGCCCCCCCAGTCACCAGATCTCAACCCAGTAGAGCATCTTCAGGATGTGGTGGAACGGGAGCTTTGTGCCCTGGAGGTGCATCCCACAAATCTCCATCAACTACAAGATGCTATCTTCTCAATATGGGCCGACCTTTCTAAAGAATGCTTTCAGCATCTTGTTGAATCAATGCCATGTAGAATTTAGGCAGTTCTGAAGGTGAAAGGGGGTCAAACACAGTCTTAGTATGGTGTTCTTAATAATCCTATAGGTGAGTGTATGTATACATACATACATACATACATACCCACACACACACACACACACACACACACACACACACACGTATATACACACACACTTTGGTCTATGGTTGCTTTTAAAACGTGCTATACAAATAAAATATAAATGTACAAAAACAAACTGGAACTAAACTAAAACACTCTGAAAACTCATAAAAACTCAACTAATATGAAAACTAATTTAAAAAGCACAAGGAGGCTATTAAAACTTCGGTCTACATACATTTTCAAAGAAAAAAGACAATTCCTGCACACGTCTGTCACCTCTGCATTGGTTGTGCCAATATATGGTTCATTCATGTATGGTATCTACGGTGTTTTTAAGATGCACGCGTGTGTTGTTTGTTGTTGAGAGTAAGACAGGATGTTGCTCTTGCTCAGGTTTCCAGTTCTTCGAAGCCAGCGCTATGGACAACGTCAACGTGAAGCAGGTGTTTGAGCGTCTGGTGGACGTCATCTGTGAGAAGATGAACGAGACCATGGAGGGGGACATCAACCTCGTAACCAACCACAGGAACCAGCCGCTTAAAGACTCGCCTTCAGCGGGCCACGGGGGCTGTGCTTGCTGAATCGTGTGCCCCAAAACACACACACACACACACACACACACACACACACACACACACACACACACACACACAGATCCTCCAACATGAATACCTTCCTTCTCTGTGCCTCAGCCATGTGAAGTGCTTCACCATGAACCAGAGGACAGCAGGCAGCGATAGTCTCTATCGTCTCCGTCGTTTAACACTTGGGACGTCTAACTCACTTTGTGCCTCTCTTTCTATAGCGCCTTTTCTCACACACATGCTTTCATAATGACAACACACACACACACACACACACACACACACACACACACACACGGCAAAAGCTAGACCTACTACACACAGATACACACACGTGTGTGTGTGTGTGTGTGTGTGTGTGTGTGTCTTTTGTCTGTGTGTGTATATATGTGTGTGTCTGTCTGTCTGTGTGTCTGTCTGTGTCTGTGTGTGTGTGTGTGTGTGTGTGTGTGTGTGTGTGTGTGTGTGTGTCTGTGTGTGTCTGTGTGTGTCTGTGTGTGTCTGTGTGTGTCTGTGTGTGTCTGTGTGTGTGTGTCTGTGTTAAGCATCTCTGAGAAAGAGCTTTTCCACCACTAGGAGCAGTGAGCTGGTTAAGAGTGCGTTAGTGCCGTTCCTGTAATATCTTCTCATTGAAGTGACTAAATGAGGTTTTATCATCATTGCACATCATGTGATGTCAGTTAAAATGTACTGTACGTATTTTTTATTCTTTGTTAGCTTTGACATCTCAGTTGACCTGCTGAGAACTTTGTCCTGATGGATGAAACTGAAATGTAAAGCTGCACCACAAATTTGGAAATGAAATAAAAGTTTATCAAAGGACCTTATTTAGGGCTTTTAATCTCTTTTGACAATTGGTTTTATATATATATATATATATATATACAGTACAGGCCAAAAGTTTGAACCCCCCTTCTCATTCAATGCGTTTCCTTTTATCTTCATGACTATTTACTTTGTAGATTATCACTGAAGGCATCAAAACTATGAATGAACACGTGGAGTTATGTACTTACCAAAAAAGTAGAAATAACTGAAAACATGTCTTTTTTTTACTTTTGTCTACTTTTTTGTTAAGTACATAATTCCTTTTTACAAAATCAGTTACACATAATTTATGACGACCTAACCCCGAAACATTGGGTCTTTTTTTCTCCACGTTATCTGAAGAAGCAGATAAACCACAGTCTGCCGTCGTCCTCAACAACAACGCAGGTTTCCTCATCGCCCTCTTCCTGCTGCCTTCCCATGGCAGCGGGGTCTCTAAACACTTTCTAACTGAACTCATCTGGAGGATGCATGGATGGATGGATGGTTGGATGCATGGATGGATGCACAGATGGATGGATGGATGGATGGATGGATGCATGGATGGATGCACAGATGGATGGATGCATGGATGGATGGATGGATGGATGGATGGATGCATGGATGGATGCATGGATGGATGGATGGATGGATGGATGGATGCATGGATGGATGGATGATGGATGGATGGATGGATGGATGCATGGATGGATGCATGGATGGATGGATGATGGATGGATAGATGGATGCATGGATGGATGGATGATGGATGGATATAAATGGAATACTAGGATATGGATGAAATAATACTAGGATAAAATACAGATGGATGGATATTTGAATATATGGAAGGATGGATGGTTGGATAGTATGATAGATGGATGCATGGATGGTGTCACAGATGGATGGATGCCTGTGATGGATGGATTTCCTGATTTATGGTTCACTCATGGATGGAAGATGGATGGTTTAACCGATGGATGGATCATCTGGATGGATGCATGGATGGATGGATCTGTGGATGGATAGATGATAGAAATGGATGCATGGATGGATAGATGGATAGATAGTTTTCCCAATAAAAAACGGAAATCACAGTGTTGCAGATTATCTTTGATCAGTCACAGCACAGAATAAATATAAATGAAATACTAGGATACAATATACATGAAATAATACTAGGATAAAATACAAGAACAAATATTTGAATATATACAAGTTAATAAATGTGCAACTGCTTAACTAGTAATGATAGATATTGTGCAGGTTGCATTAGAGCAGCACTGTGGTGTCTCTGGGTCTTTTAGCACCCATCACTGAAAACATGGTTGACCGTTTTATTTTTAAAATGATTTTTAGTTTAACGTTTAACTGGCTGAAAATGATTCAGAGAGAATTTAACCGAGTATAAATAGTCATCTCACCAGCCACTTTAACGGTACACCTGTCCATCTGTTAGTGAGAGAGAAATTTCTAAGATTACAATCACATGGCGGCAACTGAGATTTTGTTTTGATATTAAAAAACGGAAAACAATCTCGTTATCAGATTATCTTTGATGTGTTTATAGTTGAGCCCGACTGATTTTAAGGCTGATACGATATTATTTGGTTATTTAAAAATATGACTATGCAACGCCATCACTAACAGGGATCTCTAGGGTTTGGTGGACAGACTATGCAAAAAGCCAAAAACATCCAGGGACGTTCTGTGGGCGCGTCCTCCTGGTGGACCAGACTATGCAACTGGTTCGATCACTAACAGGGCAGTGAGGAGTTCTGTGGGCGGAAATGGCCTGGTTCGAGCTTAGAAGGGCAACAGTTGGTGGGCAGAAGAGCATCTCTGAACTGGTGGACAGACTATGGGCAACACCATCACTAACACCGGGTGCCACTCCTTTCAGTGGAACAGAAACTGAGGCTACAATTTGCATCAAGCTCACAGGGACGTTGTAGAAGATGGTGGACAGGTCTGATGAGTCCATTTCACTAACAGGGATGGTAGGGTCAGAATTTGGTGGACAACTATGAAAGCATGGATCCATCCTGCCTTGTATCAACGTTCAGGCTGGTGGTGGTGTATGCAACATCACTGTGGGGAATATTTTCTTGGCACTCTTTGGGTCCCTTGGACTACCAATTCACCATCGGGACGTTGTAGAGCGCCACCCTGGTGGATTGACTATGTCCATCACTAACAGGACCACAATGTACCCCTTCTGATGGCTAGACAGCAGGATAATGCGCATGTCAAAAGCATGGAATCATCTCAGACTGGTTTTTGAAAATGACAATGAATTTATTAGAATGGCCTTTATTTGTCATTATAAATGATTCTGATGAATGAATCTGATATATATACAGTCACCAGATCTCAATCCAATAGAGCATGCAAGGATTCGCATCATGGATGTGCAAAAATATATGCCATCATATATTTAAACTCCTGTGGAATATATTCACAGTACCTTGTTGAATCTATGCCATAAGAATATAGTTCTATATATAAAATATCCAACCCGTTACTAGCATGGGGTACCTAATAAAGTGGCCAGTGAGTATATATATATATATATATATATATATATATATATATATATATATATATATATATAAACACCACTACCAATAGTTTGGGAAAGGCCTAATATCGGCCCTCTGATATATCAGTCAGGCTAACTAATGTAACTAAGTACATGTACTCCAGTACTGTACTTAAGTACACATGTTGAGGTACGTCAAGTCTTTTCTCTTTGTGTTGCTTTCTACTTCTACTCCGCCACATTTCAGAGAGAAATATTCTACTGTTTACTACATTCATCTGACAGCTTTAGTTACTAGTTACTTTACTTACTAGTTACTTTAGTTATTTTTGTTACTAGTTACTAGTTAGTTACTTTAGTTACTTTAGTCACTAGTTACTTTAGACGTCCTCCACCTGCAGCTGAATGTCGTCATGTGAGTGAAATGCAGCTTCTCTTTACATCACACTGGGATCAGGATGTCTTCTTCTTCTCTCTCAGATGATGCAGAGAGACGCTGAAGTGTCTTTAAACTGATGGGGAGGGGTCGCTTATCATGGGTGAAGAAACAAGAGTCTGCAGAGCTGATAACGCTAGAAAAACATGTGGGTGCAGTAAGGAGATAAGAAACCGTTTGCTGCATCTGAGGTGTGTGTGTGTGTGTGTGTTCGGTACTCTGTGTGTGTGTGAGTACTCTGTGGTTTCCGTTACTTTGAGTGCATGCAGGGATTAGCGTGGCTTTTAGGAATTTATAATAATTATAATTCAATTCAATTTTATTTATAGTATCAATTCATAACAAGAGTTATCTCGAGACCCTTTACAGATAGAGCAGGTCTAGACCACACTCCAGAATCTACAAGGACCCAACAGGTCTAGTAGTTTCCTCCAGAGCAAGCAACAGGGCGACAGTGGCGAGGAAAAACTTCCTTTTAGGCAGAAACCTCGGACAGACTCCCACCCAGGCTCAGACCCAGACTCAGGCCCAGACCCAGACCCAGACCCAGACCCAGGCTCTTGGTAGGCGGTGTCTGATGACCGGTTGGGGTTAGAATGAAGAGTGGCAATAACAGTCCCAAATAATAGTTTGTAGTAGTTCTTTGTAGTAGTTCATGGCATAGCAGGGCACTGTGCGGCATTACAAGGCCCAGCAGGGCGTAGCAGGATGTAGCAGGATGTAGCAGGACGTGTAGCGGGACCATGGCGACAGCTGCAACCATGATTTTGGGGCCTCCCTGATTCAAGGAAACATAATAATAATTCCAACTTTGTGTAGCCTAATTTCCCCTCAGTCTCTCAATGGAGCAAAAGTTACCTGGGCACACTGTTCTCCTGGAGCATTTGGAATGATGATAATAATAATAATAATAATAATGATAAAAAAAATGTACTGTATACTTATAATGTTAATAATAATGTATGCTTATAATAATAATATATACTTATAATAATGCTTTATTAATCCCGCGAGGGTTGTTTCACAATGTTTTCACTCTGTTATTACACAAACACACTCCGTAACTACACATGCAGTAATGGAGGGATGTCAGAGTGGGGGGACTCGAACCAGCGACCCTCCGCTTCCCAACCCAACTCCCCACGGATGTGTTGCTGGTTGCATAGAGGAGGTTGAGGGGATGTCTGGCTTATGAAAGCTTTTCTCCCAGTTTTCATCCTAAAAGCTATCTTTTTCTAATCTTCTATTCGTTTTGGTACATAACCGTAACCGTAGTAACCCTAATGGAATAGAAAAGAATAAACAAGAATAATTATTATAGGACAACAACACGTGTACAGCATTTGTGATACAAGTAGCCCCAGAAATGAACTGTGTGCACCCCATTGACTGCTGCTGTATAAGAAGGGTTTGTGGAGTTTTTCACCCTGTTTTCACCTAGTTTTCACCCGGTTTTCACCCTGTTTTCACCCAGGTTTTACCCTGTTTTCACCTAGTTTTCACCTAGTTTTTCACCCTGTTTTCACCTAGTTTTCACCCGGTTTTCACCTAGTTTTCACCCGTTTTCACCCTGTTTCACCCAGGTTTTACCCTGTTTTCACCTAGTTTTTCACCTAGTTTTCACCCAGGTTTTCACCCCAGTTTTCACCCTGTTTTTACCCTGTTTTCACCCGGTTTTCACCCAGTTTTCACCCAGTTTTCACCCAGGTTTTACCCTGTTTTCACCTAGTTTTCACCCGGTTTTCACCCTGTTTTCACCCAGGTTTTACCCTGTTTTCACCTAGTTTTCACCTAGTTTTCACCCGGTTTTCACCCAGGTTTTACCCAGTTTTCACCCAGTTTTCACCCAGGTTTTACCCAGTTTTCACCCGGTTTTCACCCAGTTTTCACCCGGTTTTCACCCAGTTTTCACCCAGTTTTCACCCAGGTTTTCACCCAGTTTTCACCCAGTTTTCACCCAGTTTTCACCCAGTTTTCACCCTGTTTTCACCCTGTTTTCACCCTGTTTTCACCCAGTTTTCACCCAGTTTTCACCCAGTTTTCACCTTGTTTTCACCTTTCACCCAGTTTTCACCCAGTTTTCACCCAGTTTTCACCCAGTTTTCACCCTGTTTTCACCCAGTTTTCACCTGTTTTCACCCTGTTCTCAGAATGATAAAGACAGCTGCAGAACCGATATATAATTAATAGTATTATAAAACAGGATGCCGGCTCAACAGGATGATTCTCTTCCTCGGCAACTCATGTATTTCCCAAATGATTTGATTTCTAGGCATTTTGTTTTCAAATATCTGGATTAATAGATGGAGCAAAGCCCCAGATCCCCCCCCCCCCCCTTCTTCCAATGCGACCTGGCTCTGAGCTCCAGCTCGCTCACCAGACAGGTAGCAGGTTGTTTAACTCACACTAACTCCCCTTAATGAGCCACACTCATGTACACACATCAGCACATTCTGCAACATAACTAACTATTAAATATTTTTAATTTCATAAAACAATTTACTTTTGTAAAAGTAATATCTATCTATCTACCTACCTACCTACCCACCCACGTACCTATACGCACGCTTTTACGCACGTAACGTAACTCTTCCTCTCTTCTTCTCTCTCTGCATTAGCACAAACAAGTTGTAAACATCAATGAGCGCGTGATTCCCGCCCATCAACAACAGAGTAAAACGTCTTTTTTGCCCCACCTCTCCTTTACTAACTTATTCAGAAAGTAAACAGCTCGGGTACGCACACACACACACACACACACACACACACACACGAGCCTTCTTATCGCTCAGTAGCAGGCGCGTAACCGCGCTGCGTGCTATCTGGCGCAGAGAGCAGCCTGTCCTCCGCCTGGCAGCGGCTTGTTGTGCGGTGATGCCGGCGGGCGACGGAAGGCTGAAAGGCTTGCTGCGCACACACTACACACAAGGATGAACTGCGCTCACCTGAGCAGGTTGTTGGCGGTTTGGCTGATATTGTGCGCCGTGTGGAGAGCTTCCATCGTCCAGGGCGCGCGAGATTTCAAGAAAAAAGGTAAGCTAAAAATGTCTTTATTGTTACCTGTAGTGACAGCAGAATAGAAAGTTTAAAATTAGATTTACAGCTGAATCCTATTTCTCCATCTTACCCCTAGCCCTCGGAACCAAGTGGTAAGGACTAGGGGTGAACCCCCCCCTATGAAATGGGACACCACTTGGTTACATCACCATACAGTATTGATCACAAACTCCCAAGATGCAAGTGTGTCTACTGTATGTCGATTGCGTGGGTCTTGACAACAGTGTCATATGCATTTATATATTTATATGTTTTATAGTCCTTTCATGTTCATTTTGGGGGTGCAGAGGCATATGGTCTTATCTGTCTTGGATGTGTACACACACACACACACACATGGTGTGTTGTATCTGCTTCAGTTATCACCGTTTTGAATGTCCTTGATGTTCAAAAAAACATTTTGTTAACAACCCTTGTGTTGTCCTCCGGGGTCAAAAATGGACAAAATTTAACATTTTCGTCCCTTTTTCTGACTTTTTTTTAGTTTTTACTACCACCACCTTACTAGTTTTACACTACTTTTTGGAAATCATGGTCAATAACCCTCATTTATATAGAATTATACCTAATATTTGAGTTAAAAAAGCAGAAATTATGAATTATTTTGACTAATAGTGAAGATCAGAGGAATGAAAGTGATCAGTTGTATTTGCAAAGAGTGAACCAGTTGGTTCAGACTTACTATTATTCAGATTTTGTAGCGATCACTGCTGTAGTATTGTGTGAAATTAGGTTGAAACATTTTGTACTCAATGTTATTGTATTGTTGTCACTCCTGACTGCAAACGAAGCTTCCCGTCTGGGATAATAAGTAACTGAACTAAAAGCAAAAACTTTTTGTCCTTTCTCACATTTCTTCCTAACTTCACCTTTCTTAGTGTCTATGCTTCTGAGAGAGGAACCACAAAACCCGAAGTGCTTCGCTGAAGGCAGGAAGGACTTCACTTGCTTCTGGGAGGAAGACGAGGAGCGGGCCGGCTCCGTGGACCAGTACTCTTTCACGTACACCTACCAGTAAGTCCCAGTCAGGACAGGCCAGCGTATAACTACAACACTGGAGCTCAGAGCTGTCCTTCCTATACTTTATTTTTCTCTTTTTCTATTGAAACCAACAGGTTACAAATAGGCACGGGCGTAAATTTCATCTAACAGTTGGGGGGTCAATAAACTTCCTAAAGAGCCATTTTTAAAGGGGACACAAATAATTGTAATTATAGTATATGTGTAAATGTTGAACTCCAGACAGTGGGCTGCAAGGCTATGTTATTCTCCAACATGTTCAACATGTTCTCTAATACAGATGATGCTGTACTGAGAACTAGCCAGCCGGCCGGCCACTATGTTAGCATTAAAGCACTATGGATTGAATTAGCAAGCTAACTAACTATCCAACACGATATTAAACAAGCTACCAAACAACCTAGCTAACTAGCATACTACCAAAGAAGCTATCAAAGAAGCGAGGTAACTAAATATCCAACAAGCTAGTTAACTAAGGGGACCAGATGTCTCAGACTACATCCGGGGACATTTTCAGCTCAGAAGCGTAAATACCTCCAAAACACGTCATGTTTTTAATGTTTGTAAAACTTAAAACGGGGACACTAGACCTAGCGCTGAGTATGGGATACAATATAAACTATTGAGGAAAGATGTTCCGTTGACATTGATGCAGTATGAAACGAGATCGCTGCAGTCAGCAGCAGAGAAACAAGCTACAATGGAAGTTAATGGGAGAATTGTCCAGCTTGTATTTACGTTCATAAAGTGCTCGTTTTGCTGCTGACAGACTCAGATTAATATTCTAAGTGTCTGATAACATTATGGAAAGGATTTCTAAGGAGGCTGACCTTTCTGTTAAAGATTAAGATCCTTTTTTAAAACATAAAAGTCCACCAGACTCCATGTAAATAATCAGTGATTTTAGCGTGTATAGAGCAGCATATCTCCACCAGACTCCATGTAAATAATCAGTGATTTTAGCGTGTATAGAGCAGCATATCTCCACCAGACTCCATGTAAATAATCAGTGATTTTAGCGTGTATAGAGCAGCATATCTCCACCAGACTCCATGTAAATAATCAGTGATTTTAGTGTGTATAGAGCAGCATATCTCCACCAGACTCCATGTAAATAATCAGTGATTTTAGCATGGTAAAATATACGGACTTTGTAAAATCATCTTTTAGCTCTATAGAGCAGCATATCTCCACCAGACTCCATGTTGGTCAGAGATTTTAGTGTTTATTCCAGCATATCTCTGTCAGTCCAGTAAAAATCAGGGATTTTAGGGACAGATCCAGCCGGGGACAGATCACCAAAAACTAGAGCAGCATATCTCCACCAGACTCCATGTAAATAATCAGTGGTTTTAGCCTATGTTAGAGCAAGCATATCTCCACCAACTATCCAAAAATCAGTGATTTTAAGCTACCAAACAAGAGCTGGCATTATATTCAACGTAGCGGACTGATCGTAAATAATACATTGGTTTTAATGGTTAAAACTAATTTATTAAAACACTCTGAGCATCTGAGTTTAAAGTGACTATAACAGCCGCACCCGCCTGTCAGAGTTTTCTTTCTTTCATTCCAGTATCGGGTCTGTCAGTCAAGTGAAAACAGGGGACATTTCCGGGGTCCAGCCGGGGACAGGTCACCAAAACCGGGGACTGTCCCGAAAACCGCCGCCTGGTCACCCTATGTTAAGCAAGCTAGCTAACTAACTATCCAAAAAGCTATTTAACAAGCTACCAAACAAGCTAGCTGGCATTATATTCGCTAACGTAGCGGACTGATCGAATAATACATTGGTTCTAATAATTGTTAGTCATAACTAATTTATTAATGACTCTGCATCACCTGTATTGTTTAAAGAATGTGACTATAACCTTTTACCCGCCTTCAATTCTCTTTTTAACCCTCAGGAATTGAAAACCCCATGTTGTCCTCATGTTGTCCTCATGTTGTCGTCTGTTGTCGCTGATGTTGTCCAGATGTTTGTCCAAATGGACATGTCCATCATGTTGTCCTCATGTTGTCGTCATGTTGCCCTGTGATGTTTTTACTACAAACTGTTGTCCACTGTTTTCCTTTTGTCCTTTGTATATGTTGTCCTTGTTGTCCCTGTTGTCGTCATTTGTCCTCATGTTGTCTTGTTGTCCCTCATGTTGTCGTCATGTTGTCGTCATGTTGTCCTAATGTTGTCCTCATGTTGTCCTAATGTTGTCCTAATGTTGTCCTCATGTTGTCCTAATGTTGTCCTCATGTTGTCCTAATGTTGTCCTCATGTTGTCCTCATGTTGTCCTCATGTTGTCCCCATGTTGTCCTCATGTTGTCCTCATGTTGTCCTCATGTTGTCCCCATGTTGTCCCCATGTTGTCCTCATGTTGTCCTCATGTTGTCCTCATGTTGTCCCCATTGTCCCCATGTTGTCTTCATGTTGTCCCCATGTTGTCCTCATGTTGTCCTCATGTTGTCCCCATGTTGTCCCCATGTTGTCCCCATGTTGTCCTATATCAATGTTCTTTTTAATTCCCCAAAATAACATGATTGATTCCACCCAACGCTCTTTGCCAAGTACAAATCTCTACTTTCATTAATTTTGGGGCGTCTTATTCAATTTTATAGCATTGTAAAACAAATGGAAGTGTTTTTGAAATAGTATTGAGTAAAAGTTGACATATTCCAGTCTGTGATTATCATCAACATCCATTCCTTTAATTTTAGTCTCAATAATTCCTAATTTCTGCTTTTCTAACTCAAACATTCGGTATAATTAGGTTTAAAATATAATATATAATAATATATAATATATATAATTAGGTATAAAAATTAGGTTTATTGACCATAAATTCCAAAAGTAATTGTAAAACTAAAGTTAAAATGTTAGTGTTACACAGTGTTAAACGTCAAAAAAAGTGACAAACATGGGAAAAAAGACAAAAATATAAGAAAAAGTTAAAAACATTGATTAAAAAGCATTAATAAAAGAGTTGATTTTCAATTTTGACGGGAAGACAACATAAGTGTTAACATGAATTATCATCATATTATAACCTTATGACAATAGATTATGAAGTAAAATGTTATTTCAGAATTGTTTTTATAACCCCAAATAAGTCCCAGGTCAGTTTGACCCGAGGGACACGAGAGGGTCCCGGAGGTGAAGACAACACGAGGGTTAAAGCTGTTTTCTTTTATTCTTTATATTAAAAATGGATCAGATATTTGTATGTGAAAGGCAAGACATCCTATTCCTAAAACATTGGGGGCTGTAGCCGGGGACGCCCGACGCCTCTGTCTTTGAGTTGTGGACAAAACGAGACATTTGAGGACGTTGTCTTGGGCTTTTTGGAAAACACTGATCCACAATTTTCACCATTTTCTGACATTTTAGAGACTAATCTATTCATCTAGAAAATAATCTACAGATTAATCGACATTAAAAAATAACAGCTATAGTTTCAGCCCTAATCAGGGTATGTAATTCTCCTGGAGTAGTGTTTCAGATTGATCTTTCTTAAAATCTTCGCTAACAAGCTGCCTCGTGTCTTTGTGCTCGGCAGTTCTTCTGGACCCTCCGGCTAACGTGACGGTGAGCCGCACGGGTCAGCGAGACCAGCTCAACGTCAGCTGGGTGCCTCCCCCCCTCAAGTACATGGACGACAGCATGATGTACGAAGTCCGCTACACGACGGACGACGACAGCCTCGGGGGGCAGGTATGACGTTATTAAAAACATCGGTTTGTTGGCTGCTGCTTTAAAGCCTCGATACATGCATCACTATTTATTTATTTATTTATTTATTTATTTATCTGTATCCGGGTGACAATGTCTGACGAGAGGGCGGAGCTGGGGAGCAGGATTTGGCCAAACTAGAGGGTTTTATGGTTGCTATGGCACTGTGCTAAGCTAAACGCTAAGCTAAATGCTAAGCTAAAAGCTAAGCTGAACGTTGCTGATTTTTAATCCCTCTGAAGCGAGTCATCCGGTAGATATTTACAGATTGATGGATTTGGATTTTCTGCACAGAAAACTTTCCCAGCTAACGCTAGCGGTAGCTAGCGAGCTTGGTTGGCAGAACACCGAAAAATAATAATAAGAATAATAAGAAGAAAACCTTTATTTGTCCCACAGTGGGAAAATTGTGGTTTGCAACAGTAAAGATAAGAGCAGATATAGATAAGTGTACAAAGATCGATAAGTGTACCAGAGATAGCAAACTGTATTATACAATAAATTACACATGAATTAGTAAATTGCACTATGAAAATTGCCCAAATGAAAAAATATGCACAGATGTAATGATAATGGCGCATGTGATATATTGCACAGAGTCAACAGTGTTTAAAAAGGCATTTTTTAGGCGACCAAAATGTTGCATGACAATGTGAGAATATTGTGGGACTGCACCACCAGTCATCATGGTTTAACTACGTCAGAAAAGGCAACAAAAACTCCACCAAAAACGTCAGAAAAACGCCGGTAAAAGCAAGAAATACATCCAAAAAAGTGGAAAAATAGCACAAAAACGTTGTGTTTGGGTCACATGTGGACCGGTTGTGATGAGTCGAGGACTCTTCTGCAGGTGGAGGTGGTCCGAGCCAGCTCCGAGTTGATCCTGAGAGGTCTGCAGCCGGACAGAAAGTACCAGCTGAGAGTCCGAGTGAAGCTGGACGGGATCAGCTACAACGGCTACTGGAGTGCCTGGAGTGACCCGGTGACCATGGAAACACTGCCTGCAGGTGAGCGCTCATTCGCACATGCGTTTGGGAGTGTCACCGTTTTCATTTTAAAAATCGAAAAATTACTATCGAAAAAAACTATCGAAATCCGGCGCAGGATCGGCGATTACTGCAGACGACAAAAACTAAGAAGTCGAAAAAAGCAACAAAAATGTGCTTTGACTACATGAAGCTGAGAATATATATACAGTACTTTTACTGCATTAAGCTCAGAAAAGGTACAGTTGGGTACTACTACCGAATTCCATGCAAGTAAAGCAGGAAACTACACTAAGTACTTATTACTTAACCCTTGTGTTGTCTTGCCATCAACTATGAAAAAAAAATTTTTTTCAATATTATTATGGCTTTTTCCCCACATTTGTCACTTTTTCAATGTTATGGGTGCTTTTTTTAAAATGTTTTTGGTGTTTTTTCCAAAGTTTTTTGATATTTTTAATGTTGACATTTTCAGCGCTTGTTTCGACGGCTCATTTTTTGTGAGAAAAAATAAAAATGAACTGAAAACGGGTCAAATTTCACCCAAGGACAACATGAGGGTTAAAGGTGCTCTAAGCGATGTCACGTGAAATGTAGCCTACTGGCAGTCTGGCACCCGTGGGTGCTCGGTATTTCCCGACTCAGTATCAGTGCCTGATGATCTGGATCACGCTGTAAACTCCCAAAACTCAGAACCAACAGGCCACTCTTTTGTACCTGCAGCCATTCTACTTCTCAATACTATAAAGAACCATAAATAAGATAATGACTTATTTGTTGATTGTTTTTATATGTTTTAACTATGCCTGCAAGGTAGGTGATCTCTGTATTGTGTGTGATTTGTACTAATCTCTCTGCTGGCCCATTGGGGACAATAAAGTAAAGTAACTAACTAACTGGTCCGAGATGATGTCTGCTAATGATTTGATTTTGTTGAATTGATAATTCCCCATTATTCCCCTCCTCCAGAGCTCGACACCCTCATCATGTTCCTGACTCTCATCATCTCAATCATCCTCATCTTGCTCTCTCTCAGCATGCTGTTGTCCCACCGCAGGTCAGTTAACCCAAACGCATCGCTTATTTAATCAATTCAGTTCAATTTTATTTATATAGCGCCAAATCACAACAAGTTATGTCATTGTGCTTTCCATAAAGAGCAGGTCTAGACCGGACTCTGGGATGTTATTTATCTCCCAGGTCTTTCCATAAAGAGCAGGTCTAGACCGGACTCTGGAATGTTAATTATCTCCCAGGTCTTCCATAAAGAGCAGGTCTAAACCAGGACTCTGGGATGTTATTTATCTCCCAGGTCTTTCCATAAAGAGCAGGTCTAGACCGGACTCTGGGATGTTATTTATCTCCCAGGTCTCTCCATAAAGAGCAGGTCTAGACCGGACTCTGGGATGTTATTGTCTCCCAGGTTTTCCATAAAGAGCAGGTCTAGACCAGACTCTGGGATGTTATTGTCTCCCAGGTCTTTCCATAAAGAGCAGGTCTAGACCAGGACTCTGGAATGTTATTTATCTCCCAGGTCTTTCCATAAAGAGCAGGTCTAGACCAGACTCTGGGATGTTATTTATCTCCCAGGTCTTTCCATAAAGAGCAGGTCTAGACCAGGACTCTGGGATGTTATTTATCTCCCAGGTCTTTCCATAAAGAGCAGGTCTAGACCAGGACTCTGGAATGTTAATTATCTCCCAGGTCTCTCCATAAAGAGCAGGTCTAGACCGGACTCTGGGATGTTATTGTCTCCCAGGTCTTTCCATAAAGAGCAGGTCTAGACCAGGACTCTGGAATGTTATTTATCTCCCAGGTCTTTCCATAAAGAGCAGGTCTAGACCAGACTCTGGAATGTTATTGTCTCCCAGGTCTTTCCATAAAGAGCAGGTCTAGACCAGGACTCTGGGATGTTATTTATCTCCCAGGTCTTTCCATAAAGAGCAGGTCTAGACCAGGACTCTGGAATGTTAATTATCTCCCAGGTCTCTCCATAAAGAGCAGGTCTAGACCGGACTCTGGGATGTTATTTATCTCCCAGGTCTTTCCATAAAGACCAGGTCTAGACCGGACTCTGGGATGTTATTTATCTCCCAGGTCTTTCCATAAAGAGCAGGTCTAGACCAGGACTCTGGGATGTTATTTATCTCCCAGGTCTTTCCATAAAGAGCAGGTCTAGACCGGACTCTGGGATGTTATTTATCTCCCAGGTCTTTCCATAAAGAGCAGGTCTAGACCGGACTCTGGGATGTTATTTATCTCCCAGGTCTTTCCATAAAGAGCAGGTCTAGACCGGACTCTGGGATGTTATTTATCTCCCAGGTCTTTCCATAAAGAGCAGGTCTAGACCGGAACTCTGGGATGTTATTTATCTCCCAGGTCTTTCCATAAAGAGCAGGTCTAGACCAGGACTCTGGGATGTTATTTATCTCCCAGGTCTTTCATAAAGAGCAGGTCCAGACCAGGACTCTGGAATGTTATTTACAGAAACTAGGTTATTTAGGTCCTGAGCATGTGTGTGTAATTCAGGCCAGTGTGTAATGTGTGTAATAACAACATAGTGTAAATTGTAATTTCCCCCTTGTGGGACTAATAAAGGATACGTTAATCTTAATGGAAAAAGTGGAATTATTTAGTCAAATCATATTTTAAAAATCTGTTGTCTTTACAGGTTTGTTATAAAGAAGGTTTGGCCGACTATACCAACTCCTGACAGCAAGTTTCAAGGCCTTTTCACAGTTTACGGCGGCGACTTTCAGGTAAGAACAAGACACGTTTACCGTGACGGAGGATGATTCTGCAGCTACAGTAGGGTGGCCAGACGTTCCCGGTTTCCGGGGACAGTCCCCGGTTTTGGTGACCTGTCCCCGGCTGGATCTGTCCCCGGAAATGTCCCCGGTTTTCACTGTGACTGACAGACCCGATACTGGAATGAAAGAAAGAAAACTCTGACCAAACGGAGCGATCGAGCAGCAGCTGCTCAGAGCTCAGAGATGTTTTAGAAAGCCGTATTTTACCATGCTAAAATCACTGATTATTTACATGGAGTCTGGTGGAGATATGCTGCTCTATACACGCTAAAATCACTGATTATTTACATGGAGTCTGGTGGAGATATGCTGCTCTATACATGCTAAAATCACTGATTATTTACATGGAGTCTGGTGGAGATATGCTGCTCTATACATGCTAAAATCACTGATTATTTACATGGAGTCTGGTGGAGATATGCTGCTCTATACACGCTAAAATCACTGATTATTTACATGGAGTCTGGTGGACTTTTATGTTTTAAAAAATGATCTTAATCTTTAACAGAAAGGTCGACCTCCTTAGAAATCCTTTCCATAATGTTATCAGACACTTAGAATATTAATCTGAGTCTGTCAGCAGCAAAACGAGCACTTTATGAACGTAAATACAAGCTGGACAATTCTCCCATTAACTTCCATTGTAGCTTGTTTCTCTGCTGCCGACTGCAGTGATCTCGTTTCATACTGCATCAATGTCAAAGGAACATCTTTCCTCAATAGTTTATATTGTATCCGATACTCAGCTCTAGGTCTAGTGTCCCCGTTTGAAGTTTTACAAAAATTAAAAACATGACGTGTTTTGGAGGTATTTACGCTTCTGAGCTGAAAATGTCCCCGGATTTGGTCTGAGACATCTGGTCCCCTTAAGCTGCACAGGGGTCGTTACTCAGCTCTGACACCTATATATCCTGCTCCGCGCCATGCTGTGTCCTGTTGCACCCGGTGACGCTACAGACTTTGCTTATCCCGTGCGAAAGTGCAGCAAAAAACACAAAACATGGGGGGGGGGTTGTAATTTCTAAATCCCATGAAGTCCTAACACTACTGTAGTCTTGTGGGATGGGGGCTAAAGCCAGACATTTTTACAGAGAAAATCCTCACAATCCTTTGTTGCTGCCTGACCAGGGCTCAGCCAATCACAACGGACCCCTCCCACCCTAAGGACCCCTCCCACCCTAAGGACCCCTCCCACCCCAACCATGGACTGTAGGTTCCACAACCCCCACGTCATAAGACTGCTGAACTCCCAGTAATCCCCCCTCCTCTCCATACATATGACACTAGTCACTTTAGGTGGACACTGTGAACCCTATTTGCACAAAGTAACTTTAAATTTATATTATTCACTGTATTACATCCTGCTGCTACTGATAGTTGCATTAGTCACAATTGTCTTATAATAATTTTTAACTTTATATTGCACATACTTATATTTATACTGTTTATTTCCCGTATATTGGGAATGTGCAGCTGAATGACCATGACGTCTGTCTAAGTCTCGGTGTGTCTCTGTACAGGAGTGGTTAGGACAGACCAACGGAGGTGCATGGTTGACTCCAGCTTTCTTCTACTCGGAGGAATGCCCTTCTTCTCTGGAAGTCCTGTCCGAGCTCAGCCCTTGCCCGCCTGTGCCTCCCAAAACCTCCAGGGCTCTGACGACCGGCAGAACCGAGGACAAGGACACAAAGACGGCGTCGGACGACAGAGAGCCGTTTGAAACTGGCGATTCCGCTCTGACGGAGCGACGGACAGCCGCACCGCACGACTCCTGGCTGATGGACCGCTTACGGGCCCTGCAGCAGGACCCTGCGCCCTGCTCCCAGGCCTCTCTGCTGGAGTCTCAAGACGCCTACGTCACGCTCAGCGCCAACAACCAGAGCGGAGACCAGCACCTGGTGACGTTCTCGAGGAAGCCTTACCCCTTCAGGCGCTCTTTGCCTCCAGAAAACCAGCGCTGTGTGAGTCTCACTCGGACCTGGGGTCCGTGCAGCAGAGCAGCGGGTCGGGTCGCCTTTCGTCGCAGTCCAGCTTTGAGTACCCGGGCCAGGTCTGGATGCCCAAAGGCCCGGGGTACACCTACATGGCGGTGGCCGACTCGGGAGTCTCCATGGATTACAGCCCCATGAGCAGAGCGGGCGACTTTGGGAAACTCGTCATCTACGCCAACGAGTACAAGAACGAGGTCCCGGATCACAGACGGGCCTTCCTGTCGAGGCAGGTCCATGACGTCTGAGACGGAGCAAAGCCGGACGGGCTCAACGCGTTCTCATGAACAATGAATAACAAGTTACGCACAACTCGTTTGATATCCTACGAAATTAGGCGACCGCCGGCTACAGAGCTCCGTGACTTGTGGGTCGTATCAGCGGCCGTTACAGTTGAGCTAAGCCGACAAATCAGACGGATCTCATGAGACGGCGTATGTACGACACGCCGATCCGTACGCCATTATTGGCGTGTTGTCATGACGCATACTCACTTTTTAGCGTGTTTATCAACACCATTTGGCCCCCATTGACTTAAGGCCCGTACACACCGGAACGAATATCGGCGGGCGTTATTCGTCAGCGTTTTTTGTTTTTGTGTTCACACCCAAAGCGATTTTCGCTGACGATGAGCCGAATGAACATGCAGATTCATTATCTGTCACTAGATGGCGCTTAATGTAAAACAGAAATACCCCCCCGCATACATAGGGTGGCGCTGCGCTTTTGCGCTTCTGATACCGCTTGCAACTCAGAAGAAGAGCAGAGAAGAAGAGAGCAAGTATTTAGAACATTTCTTCTAAATCAGGTATAGCTCTTTATGTTCCGTAACCAAGGAGACCAGCAGCTCAACATTTATTTTGGACATCGTGCTTTGCCTCTTCCTCGTCTTGTGGCAGTGATGACGGTGGCGTATGTCTTCTTCGATGGTGTGCTCGGTAAGACCGTTTTGTGCTTTAGCGCCCCCAAGTTGTGTTTTACTGTAATTTCAGAAGCACGAGACACGTGAGCAAAAGGGCCGATTTCATTGGTCGGATAGTTTTTGACGCGGCGCGTCAAACCAAAAAAACGAACCCGAGGCGTATTTTTTAAAAAAATGACGCTTTTACGCGTGGCGTTTTTCGCGTCGGTGTGTACGCTCTCATTGACGCCCTTTGTTTAGTCACGACGCGTTAAACGTCGGCGAATATCGCGCGCGAAATTCGTCCCGGTGTGAACAGGCCTTTACATTACCTTGCGATTACAATTTACACTCCTTATCCTGTAGATCAGAGAGAATACTCCTTTTATAATTCACCAACATCTGCCCGAGCGTTTCATAGTGCTTCATAGGGCTGTCTATCCATTTAAAGAAATTATAAGTTGACTCATGCCGACCTTCCACCACAACGGCTGTTCATTAGATTCCACTGTCGCAGACAAATGTCAAATATCTGAATGAAATGAGTCTTTTATAAGATTATTTTTTGGGCTTTCTTTTCTGCCTTTATTTGATAGGAGAGGGGGGGGGGAAGACATGCAGGAAATCGTCACAGGTCGAATTCGGACCCTGGACCTCTGCATCAAGGCATAAACCTCAGTATATGTGCGCCCGCTCTACCCACTGAACCAACCTGGCGATGCAATCCTGAGATGTTCAGACTAAATCAAACGTTAATATTATTGTATGTTTGAAGTCTTGGTAGTAAAACCTTCTTCTAGTCTTTTAGTTTTGACTAAAAACTCAGAGACATGATGACAGACAGTCTTTACATGTGAGATGGAGTCCCACTTCAGTCTCTTCAGAGTCGTCGACGTATCGTTTAATCTGTCGTTTTGGTCTCAGTTGACTCAGATATTTCATCAATTAGTCATATTTTAATAATAATAATGTATATTTTATGCTCTCATGCTGAAGGAATTATCTCCAGGGAACTTGTGAGCTCATCTCTGGTAAACACAAGATTTAAAGGGGCGCTTTTGCTTTTACAGATGTGGTGATGAAATCAACTATAAAATCATACGAGTGTTAGTCGACGGAGAGTTCCTCAGGCGAGGACCGACGGCTAACTGGTAGAAAAACAGATTTTTCGATTCAAATCCATCTTCATTTGAATGATGCGATCCTGAGATGGATCGTCTAAAGGCCTGTTCACACCGGGACGAATTTCGCGCGCGATATTCGCCGACGTTTAACGCGTCGTGACTAAACAAAGGGCGTCAATGAGAGTGTGCACACCGACGCAAAAAACGCCACGCCAGCAAAGCGTCATTTTAAAAAAAAAAAAACGCCTCGGGTTCGTTTTTGGTTTGACGCCAGCGTCAAAAACTATCCGACCAATGAAATCGGCCCTTTTGCTCACGTGTCTTGTGCTTCTGAAGTTACACTAAAACACAACTTGGGGGCGCTCAAGCACAAAACGGTCTTACCGAGCACACCAACGAAGAAGACATATATACGCCACCGTCATCACTGCCACAAGACGAGGAAGAGGCAAAGCACGATGTCCAAAATAAATGTTGAGCTGCTGGTCTCCTTGGTTACGGAACATAAAGAGCTATATCTGATTTAGAAGAAATGTTCTAAATACTTGCTCTCTTCTTCTCTGCTCTTCTTCTGAGTTGTAAGCGAGTATCAGAAGCGCAAAGAAGTCACGCAGCGCCACCCTATGGACGGGGGTATTTCTGTTTTACATTAAGCGCCATCTAGTGACAGATAATGAATTTGCATGTTCATTCGGCTCATCGTCAGCGAAAATCGCTCGGGTGTGAACACAAAAAACGCGTCGAAAAACGCCCGCCGATATTCGTCCCGGTGTGTACGGGCCTTAAGAGGCTCCGAGGTCCGAAACCAGACGTCGTGATAAATATGACGAAATGTTGGCGACGAAAATAAAAAGAAAGCACTAATTATTTCTGTCTCGGTGAAACTTTTGGGCTTTTATTGACAGGAAAGGGAAGGAGAAAGAGGGGGGGTGGGGACATGCAACACAGGGCTGCAGATCAGAGTCGAACCTGCAGCCGTTGCAGTATGGACTAAGCCTTTGTACATGGCGCACGCTTAACCAGGTGAGCTACCTGGGCACCCCAACATTAATATTTTTAATAATGCAGCAGGTTAGAGGGTTCCTTGTTCAATTTACAGCGTTAGTTCTCTGAAAATCTCCTTTATATTCAAGATAAATTGGTAGTGGATCGAATCCATAGAATCAAAGGAATATATATATATATATATATATATATATATATATATATATATATATATATATATATATATATATATATATATATATATATAGTAAATTGCTAGCCTTATACTCTAAATACCCTAAAATTACGCCACAGCCATTATGTAAATGTCCCAATGAAACACTGTATTTGTAAATAATATTTAGATTTTTTTTGTATTTTAATTCAAACGAGTGAAGTATTATTATTATTACACTGCACTACTGTAGGCGATATTCATTCATATAACTGTAGATAAGAAGCGCTGAAGCTGTTTTTATTCTTTGCTGCCATCTGAAGGACAGAGAGACGTCTCGTCTTCAATACGTTGCAGTTTATTAAATCAAACTGAATCATTTCCATATGTTTTCAAAGCTTGTTTTGCTTTTGTGGCTTAGAAAAAGATGCATTGTGACAGAAATTGTAGCTCCACTTAAAGTATGTTAAAACATATTTAACTTCTTAAAATATTATTGACTTCTGGTTTTAAAAACAGGAAGTTAAAGGAGAAGTCCGGTCGATTTCAACATGTAGCTCTGTTGTTTTTTTAATGTGTAGTGTTGTCAGTAGCGAGACATGTGACACCAATCAGGTCTGCCTACACCAAGTTAGCCTCCTGCTAACGTTAGCACCCAACAGGCTTCAAATGGGGCAAGTTATAAATGTGATGTTAGCCTCTTAACATGTTCACAATGTCATTAAAAGTACCCCCCCCCATGTGCAGTGATTCCTTCTGAGTGATCACAGTGAATGTCATTAAAAGGGGGCACTTTTAATGACATTGTGAACATGTTAAGAGGCTAAAAACACATTTATAACTTGCCCTGTTGAAGCCTGCTGGGTGCTAACGCTAGCAGGAGGCTAACACGGTGTAGGCAGACCTGATTGGTTAGTCTCTCTCTCTACTGACAGCCCTGATTGGTTAGTCTCTCTCTCTACTGACAGCCCTGATTGGTTAGTCTCTCTCTACTGACAGCCCTGATTGGTTAGTCTCTCTCTACTGACAGACCTGATTGGTTAGTTAGCCCTGATTGGTTAGTCTCTCTCTGACAGACCTGACTGACAGCCCTGATTGGTTAGTCTCTCTACTGACAGACCTGATTGGTTAGTCTCTCTCTACTGACAGACCTGATTGGTTAGTCTCTCTCTCTACTGACAGACCTGATTGGTTAGTCTCTCTCTACTGACAGACCTGATTGGTTAGTCTCTCTCTCTACTGACAGCCCTGATTGGTTAGTCTCTCTCTACTGACAGACCTGATTGGTTAGTCTCTCTACTGACAGACCTGATTGATTAGTTAGTCTCTCTCTCTACTGACAGACCTGATTGGTTAGTCTCTCTCTACTGACAGACCTGATTTGGTTAGTCTCTCTCTCTACTGACAGACCTGATTGGTTAGTCTCCCTCTACTGACAGACCTGATTGGTTAGTTTCTCTCTCTACTGACAGACCTGATTGGTTAGTCTCTCTCTACTGACAGACCTGATTGGTTAGTCTCTCTCTCTACTGACAGACCTCCACATTTAAAAATAACAGAGCTACGTGTTGAAATTGAACCGTTATTCTCCTTTAAAAAGGAACAAAAACAACCCAATCGGTCTGTCGCTCACAAAAAGCAGTGGATAATTTATCAAATATGATCAAAACTACATTATTTTTTTACACCCATTGTTTACGCTTTTTTATAATTTCAAGAGAAAGTTCCCACATTAGTAGTTTACTTAGTAGAGTTATATTTTGTTCCATATTTAGCTTTTTCAGAAACTTTTAACATAATATTCTGTGTTAATAATAATAAGTTTATTTTCCAAAATAAGTATGTTCTATATTTCTTCTGATTTGTGAAATACCTTTAACTGTGATATCCGCCACTTCAGTCCAATTCTTCTCTCTCTCACACACACACACACGTTTGTAAATCAGTGGTTCTCAACCCTTCGAAGGGTCGCAGGATGATTAAGAGAATAAGAAAAATAAAATAAAACATGAATATGCTTTATAAAAGACATGTTAATTTTGATGTAAAGTGCATTATTCTGGCATTTGGTCACAAAACTTTGCTTAGTTTTTTTAAAGGGTCCTGATCCAAAAATGTTGTAAATGTAATGTAAAATATTTTCATTGTTTTTGTTTTATTCATGCTTGATGTCATTTAAAAAGTCAACTCATTAAACGCTGTGCAGCTACGCCCGGTGTGGTCCTTCCAGGGGGAGCGGCGGATGACATCATGCTTTTTATCAGCGATACACGAGGATTTGAGACATTAGAGTCACACAAAATATTTATTTTCGTATAAAACATGTTTGGTAGTGAACGGGGAGAGACAAACACGACAACAAACAGACTTCCTTCACTTGCTAAATTATTTCCTTCTGAAATAAAGTCGCGTGGTGGTCCACCGGCAGAAGAGGGACTTTTCCTCTCAAAATAAAACATCCGGTTGATTTTCAAAATAAAAGATCTTATCTCTCTGCACTACACCTTGAAAACAGCACAGCGTTGTTCCCCCTCTGCTCCTCTGTATGGAAACTAACTGCTGGTGGTTTCAGATGTAGACATTTTTTAAAGGGGCCAGATTTGACCCGAGGACAACAAGAGGTTTACAGGAAACTCAGTTTCAGCCTTTTTCTTCCACTGCGACATTTTCAAACCGACTTAAACTCCATCGAACCGTCAGGAGAAACTAACAGCTCCCACTCCTGGGCCACCGCGGGTCTGTCCTCACGGTCCTCAATCCCTGTGATGCCGGTCCCTGTGATGCCGGTCCCTGGCCGGTCCCTGAAGCCGGTCCCTGTGATGCCGGTCCCTGTAATGCCTGTCCCTGTGATGCCGGTCCCTGTGAAGCCGGTCCCTGTGATGCCGGTCCCTGTGATGCCTGTCCCTGTGATGCCGGTCCCTGTGATGCCCCTGGTCCCGGTCTCTGTGATGCCCTGTGATCCCCCAGTCTCTGTGATGCCGGTCCCTGTGATGCCGGTCCCTGTGAAGCCGGTCCCTGTAATGCCTGTCCCTGTGATGCCTGTCCCTGTGATGCCGGTCCCGGTCCCTGTGATGCCGGTCCCTGTGATGCCGGTCCCGGTCTCTGGTCCCTGTGATGCCGGTCCCGGTCCCTGTGATGCCGGTCCCTGTGATGCCGGTCCCGGTCCCTGTGATGCCGGTCCCGGAAAGGTACACGTGCCACAGCTCCTGCCGCCCGGCCGCTGCAGCTTCATAGCTCCTGTCTCGGTCCAGAGTGCAGCGAACCTGGGGGGGGGGGGAGAATATTCAAGTATGCATCGTTAGTTTTTATGCCAATATTCTTTATTTATTGTTTTGCCAATGACTGAGCTAATTAATTTCTGTTCATACGGTGCTGCAGAGGGCAAATACATCACATCGCTTTACAGCAAAACAGAGCGAAATACAGAAAATCCTTCTCATGATCTCCTTTAAAAAGTCAAATGTCAGACTGACATGTGCAACAATCAGTTTTTAGAAATGTCAAATGATATATTGTCTCTAGAAGTGTATGATTCAACTTTTGTTTTCGTTAAAGGTGCTCTAAGTGATGTCACACGTTTTTTAGGATACAACAACTACTAGCTGCCTGTCCCCTGAACACACTGTAAAAAACATCTCACTATCTGACCCTTTAAAAATGTCTATATCTGAAATATGAGTTTCTTTTTAACCAAATTACCATAAAATGGATTCCTTCCAATGCTCTTTATAAATACAACTGATCACTTTCATTCCTCTGATCTTAACTATCAGTCACAATAATTCATAATTTCTGCTTTTTTAACTTAAATATTTGGTATAATTCTATATAAATGAGGGTTATTGAGCATGAATTCCAAAAAGTAGCAAAACTAGTAAGGTGGTGTTAGTGGAAACTAAAAAAAGTCTGAAAAAAGGACAAAATGTCATTTTTTTTGTCC
>CM049385.1:1673193-1693193 GCA_026937815.1 Etheostoma perlongum | reverse complement strand
CCTCGGGATCCCCCACTCGGAGCTGGTTGATGCGGCTCGGGAAAGGGGAAGTTTGGGGTCCCCTACTGGAGCTGCTGCCCCCGAGACCTGATACCGGATAAGCGGATGAAGATGGATGGATGAACAGTCCAACTGAAACACTGGCGCTGAGCTCCTGGTCCTGCAGGATCAGACCGTATTTTGAGAGAGATTTTTTTTTCTCAGAAATAATTTTTAAAATTTCAAATTTATATCAAAATTTTTTTTAGTCTCAAATATTATTACTTTATTTTTTTGCTATTGGTATGAAAACTTTTTCTCTCAAATATTTTTTTTCTCAGATTATTTATATTTCTTGCATGTAATAAAGAAACAATTCTACATAACTACATTTATATAGAATTATACCTAATATTGGACTTAAAAAAACAGAAATTATGAATTATTTTGACTAATATTTAAGATCAGAGGAATGAAAGTTATTAATTGTATTTTAAAGAGCGTTGGAAGGAATTCATCCTTTTTGTAGTAATTTGGTTAAAAAGAATATTTCTGATATAGACATTTTTTAAATTTGGTCAAATTTGACCCGAGGACAACAGGAGGGTTAAAGGAAATGTAAAAAAATATATATATATAATAATAACAAATAAAAACAAACAGCGTCTGTATTAGTACTACTTCCTGTTAAGACTGACAACTTCCTTCTATGCCTGGCAACAACAAAGATGGCGCTTAGCCTGGCAGAGCTGCAGGCTCCGCTGGCCGCTGACCGGGACCGGGACCGGGACCGGGACGGAGGAGGGTTGCGGCGCTGCAGAGGGAGACCCAGGCTCACAGACTCCGACCGGGCACAGAGGCGACTGGAGTCCCGGAAGAAGTACGACGTGAGGCGGGTGTACCTGGGAGAGGCGCACAAGCTGTGGAGCGAGCTCCGCCGGAGGACCAGCCTGAGTGATGCCGGTCTGGCGGAGTACCTGATCCTGCTCAACTCCACCTACGGAGAGAAGTACCAGCAGGAGTACTGCGGGTATGCAAGGACGGGGTATTTCTATCTGGGGCAGGGGGGTCCAACGGTGTTTAGGCCAAGGACCCCTTAGCTAGAAGTAGAGACCCCATACTCCACATGTGGTACAAGGAGTTGCATTTAAACTGGACCAGATGGATCAAACCTTAATGGTCCCCTAATACTGTATCTGAAGTCTCTTTATATAGACCTTAGTGGTCCCCTAATACTGTATCTGAAGTCTCTTTTATATAGACCTTAGTGGTCCCCTAATACTGTATCTGAAGTCTTTTATATAGACCTTAGTGGTCCCCTAATACTGTATCTGAAGTCTCTTTTATATAGACCTTAGTGGTCCCCTAATACTGTATCTGAAGTCTCTTTTATATAGACCTTAGTGGTCCCTAATACTGTATCTGAAGTCTCTTTTATATAGACCTTAGTGGTCCCTAATACTGTATCTGAAGTCTCTTTTATATAGACCTTAGTGGTCCCTAATACTGTATCTGAAGTCTCTTTTATATAGACCTTAGTGGTCCCTAATACTGTATCTGAAGTCTCTTTTATATAGACCTTAGTGGTCCCTAATACTGTATCTGAAGTCTTTTATATAGACCTTAGTGGTCCCTAATACTGTATCTGAAGTCTCTTTTATATAGACCTTAGTGGTCCCCTAATACTGTATCTGAAGTCTCTTTTTATATAGACCTTAGTGGTCCCCTAATACTGTATCTGAAGTCTCTTTATATAGACCTTAGTGGTCCCCCCAATACTGTATCTGAAGTCTCTTTATATAGACCTTAGTGGTCCCTAATACTGTATCTGAAGTCTCTTTATATAGACCTTAGTGGTCCCTAATACTGTATCTGAAGTCTCTTTTATATAGACCTTAGTGGTCCCCCTAATACTGTATCTGAAGTCTCTTTTATATAGACCTTAGTGGTCCCTAATACTGTATCTGAAGTCTCTTTTATATAGACCTTAGTGGTCCCTAATACTGTATCTGAAGTCTCTTTATATAGACCTTAGTGGTCCCTAATACTGTATCTGAAGTCTCTTTATATAGACCTTAGTGGTCCCTAATACTGTATCTGAAGTCTCTTTTATATAGACCTTAGTGGTCCCTAATACTGTATCTGAAGTCTCTTTATATAGACCTTAGTGGTCCCTAATACTGTATCTGAAGTCTCTTTTTATATAGACCTTAGTGGTCCCTAATACTGTATCTGAAGTCTCTTTATATAGACCTTAGTGGTCCCTAATACTGTATCTGAAGTCTCTTTTATATAGACCTTAGTGGTCCCTAATACTGTATCTGAAGTCTCTTTATATAGACCTTAGTGGTCCCCTAATACTGTATCTGAAGTCTCTTTTATATAGACCTTAGTGGTCCCCTAATACTGTATCTGAAGTCTCTTTTATATAGACCTTAGTGGTCCCCTAATACTGTATCTGAAGTCTCTTTTATATAGACCTTAGTGGTCCCTAATACTGTATCTGAAGTCTCTTTATATAGACCTTAGTGGTCCCTAATACTGTATCTGAAGTCTCTTTTATATAGACCTTAGTGGTCCCTAATACTGTATCTGAAGTCTCTTTATATAGACCTTAGTGGTCCCTAATACTGTATCTGAAGTCTCTTTATATAGAGTTTTATTCTGCTTTACAGGAAGAAGATTGTTCCGGAAGTCTCGCTGAAACAGAAGAAAGGTGAGTAGTGCCTGATTAGGTCTTCAGCTGTTTTCTGCTGATTAATCTGTGGATTATTTTCTAGATGAATGGCGGTCGATGTTTATACATTTATATACTGTATAAACAGAGTGTTTCTAGATGAATGGATTAGTTGTTTGGTCTCTAAAATGTCAAAAACAAATGTCTAAAATGGTGAAAAATGTTGATCAATGTTTCCCAAAAAGCCCAAAAAGATGTCCTCAAATGTCTCATTTTGTCCATGACTCAAAGACATTCAGCTTCCTGTCCCAGAGGAAAGAGAAGAAGTTACTAGTTACTTTAGTTACTAGTTACTTTAGTTACTAGTTACTTTAGTTACTCTTCTACATCCTTCTGATAGCTTTAGTTACTAGTTACTTTAGTTAGTAGTTACTTTAGTTACTCTTCTACATCCTTCTGATAGCTTTAGTTACTAGTTACTTTAGTTACTAGTTACTTTAGTTACTCCACTACATTCATCTGACAGCTTTAGTTACTAGTTACTTTAGTTACTAGTTACTTTAGTTACTCTTCTACATCCTTCTGATAGCTTTAGTTACTAGTTACTTTAGTTACTAGTTACTTTAGTTACTCTTCTACATTCATCTGACAGCTTTAGTTACTAGTTACTTTAGTCACTAGTTACTTTAGTTAATAGTTACTTTAGTTAATAGTTACTTTCCACATTAAGATTCCTGCACACATAACACATGTATTTTATATAATCTGATGTAATTATACAGTAACCATAGCAACAAGGTAAAGGCTCCAGGTCCAGCTGAGATGATGATGTCATTAAACAGCTGATTGAATCCTTTACTCTTTCTACTTTTAATACTTTAACTACATTTTACTGATGATATTCATGTTATATATTATACTGATGATACTCATGTTATATATTATACTGATGATACTCATGTTATATATTATACTGATGATACTCATGTTATATATTATACTGATGATACTCATGTTATATATTATACTGATGATACTCATGTTATATATTATACTGATGATACTCATGTTATATTTATATACTGATGATACTCATGTTATATATTATACTGATGATACTCATGTTATATATTATACTGATGAAACAGCTTGGATGTTATATTTATACTGATGATACTTGTTATTTATTATACTGATGATACTCATGTTATATATTATACTGATGATACTCATGTTATATATTATACTGATGATACTCATGTTATATATTATACTGATGATACTCATGTTATATATTATACTGATGATACTCATGTTATATATTATACTGATGATACACATGTTATATATTATACTGATGATACTCATGTTATATATTATACTGATGATACTCATGTTATATATTATACTGATGATACTCATGTTATATATTATACTGATGATACTCATGTTATATATTATACTGATGATACTCATGTTATATATTATACTGATGATACACACTGTTTTCCCTGCAGGACGTCTACTTGTAACAGAGTATTTTTACAGTGTGGTATCAGTACTTTTACTGCAGTAGAGGATCTGAGTACTTGTTCCCCCGCTGGTTCTCCAGGCAGGAAGGAGCGCGTGTCGAGCCTCCAGAGTCTGGTGCGTTGGTACCAGGACCACGCGGGCTCCTGCCCCCACGAGCCCCGGCTCCGAGCCCTGGAGCCCCAGCCCGGCTCCTCCACCGCCGCCCTCTGGCAGTGTGACTCCCACCACTCGTTTGTGCAGTACCTCTTCTCCCCGCCGAGGGAGGCGAGGGACTCTGAACGCGAGGAGCGAGGGATCGGAGAGGAAGAGGAGGAGGAGGAGGAAGGGAGTGCAGCAAAAACAGACGTGACCGTGGCGAAAGGTGACGTCTGCAGGAAGAGAAGGAAGGAGGCTCCGAAACAGTCCGCAGGTGCAGAATCACGTTATTCTTTGACTCATTCAAATTGTTTCACTTAACTTGAGTAGTTAAATGTCCCATAATGTCCCCATAATGGTCCCATAATGTCCCATAATGTCCCATAATGTCCCATAATGTACATAATGGTCCCATAATGCCATAATGTCCCATAATGTACATAATGTCCATAATGGTCCCATAATGTACATAATGGTCCCATAATGCCATAATGGTCCCATAATGTACATAATGGTCCCATAATGTACATAATGGTCCCATAATGCCATAATGTCCCATAATGTACATAAAGGTCCCATAATGCACATAAAGGTCCCATAATGTACATAATCCCATAATATCCCATAAGGTCCCATAATGTCCATAAAGGTCCCATAATGTACATAATCCCATAATATCCCATAAGGTCCCATAGTGTCCCATAATGTTGCATAATGTACATAATGTCCCATAATGTACATAATGGTCCCATAATGTACATAAAGGTCCCATAATGTCCCATAATGGTCCCATAATGTCCCATAATGGTCCCATAGTATCCCATAATGTCCCATAATGCCATAATAGCCCCATAATGGTCCCACAATGGTCCCATAATGTAAGGGTAAGTTGTTCAGACAAATACTCTGGGCCAAGACCATTTAAAACTTTAAAAACAAACAATAAAATCTTGAAATGTATTCTAAATGTTTATGAGAAGCTGGTAAATCCTGAACAATCGCTTTATCTTCATCTGGTTTTCTTCTGTAGATGTGGGAGAAAACGTGGATGTTTCTGAGGAACAACATTCAACCATGAGCCCGATCCAAAAGGCTGCAACTCCAGCCCAGCTGCCCAGGGAAGAGGCCTCCTCGCAGGACGTCCCGGGACCGCCCGGCTGGGAGATGGAGATGGAGATGGAGCGACAGGAAGGCTCCCCGGCTGCAGGGTTTCACTCCGTCTCCTCAGAGGAGGAGGAGGAGGAGGATCTGAGACGATGTAGAGTCCCAGGAGACGAGATCAGGACCGTACCGCACGGTAGGGCTGTGCAATGGACCTCTTTCACAGCATACATCTTGACTTGTCATTCAAGATTCATTCCACAGTACACTGTGATACAAAATTACGTGCAAGTTCACAGCTTAGAAAAAAAACACAGCCCAGAAACGATATTTAGCTATGTACATGAAAATAAATAAATGCTTATATGGGTGTGCAGAGCCTGTATAGTCCATCCATCCATCCGTCTTCAGCCGCTTATCCGAGTCGGGTCTCGGGGGCAGCAGCTCCAGTAGGGGACCCCAAACTTCCCTTTCCCGAGCCACATCAATCAGCTCCGACTGGGGGTCCAGCTCCCAGGCCAGGTTGGAGACCCCACCTAGTCCGGGGTCTTCTCCGAGGCCTCCTCCCAGCTGGATGTCCCTCCACCTAGTCCTGGGTCTTCCCCGAGGCCTCCTCCCAGCTCCCTCCACCTAGTCCTGGGGTCCTCCCAGCTTCCCACCTAGTCCTGGGTCTTCCCCGGGGCCTCTTCCCAGGTTGGAGATATAATCTCCACCTAGTCCTGGGTCTTCCCCGAGGCCTCCTCCCAGCTGGACATCCCTCCACCTAGTCCTGGGTCTTCCCCCAGCTGGGTCCTCTTCCCCAGCTGGACGTCCCTCCACCTAGTCCTGGGTCTTCCCCGAGGCCTCCTCCCAGCTGGACGTGCCTGGACCACCTCACTAGGGACCCCCCCAGGAGGCATCCTTACCAGATGCCGAACCACCTCAACTGGCTCGTTTCGACGTGGCGATATGAGGAAAATACGCGATAATGATAGTACTTGTGAAAAATAAACGGATATTAAAGTGTACTCACTTCTGCTGCTTCAGTATTCTCCTTAAATACAAAAAATACTTGTTGAATTTTAAAACAATTTAAAGGAAATCATCTCCTGTAATGCTGATTTTGGGTGATTATGATTTTTAATTTTTTTTCCTTCTCCATAATCGAGCAGCCCTACCGCACGGATACAAGTGTGTTGCCATGGCGTCCTTGGCGGATAAACTGGAGAAGACGGACTCGGACTCGGAGCTGTCGGCGAGCGTGCGGGGCTCCCTCGGGCCGCTGCAGGAAGAAGACCAGAGCGAGCTGTTTGACCCTCAGACGCTGCAGACGGTGGTGACCGGCTGCGAGATGCCCGACCCCAGGACGGCGCTGGAAGGCTCGCAGGTAGGTCGGCAAGGACCTCGCAGGTAGGTTAGGTCGGCAAGGACCTCGCAGGTAGGTTAGGTCGGCGAGGACCTCGCAGGTAGGTTAGGTCGGCAAGGACCTCGCAGGTAGGTTAGGTCGGCGAACACACGCTGCTATTTTGCAAGTTCTCCCACTTAGAAATCATGGAGGGTCTGAAATTGTCATCGTAGGTGCATGTCCACTGTGAGAGACATAATCTAAAAAAATATCCAGAAATCACAATGTATGATTTTTTAACTATTTATTTGTATGATACAGCTGCAAATAAGTATTTAAACAGCTGTCTATCAGCTAGAATTCTTATTGTAATGTTTACATGTTCAAATAAACTACTACTACCTTTTATAATAAACCCATTTAAATAAGTGCAGCAGATGGAGTCTAACGAAGGGACTGTACTGTTTCTCTCCTTTCCATCCCTAGTTAATAATCATCACGGGACCCAGCTACGAGGCCCTGACCTCAGAGGGCATCCAGCTCAACATGGGCGGGGGAGACGTGGAGGAAGTCACCTGCACCGTCATCGGGGGGGTCACCTTCAACCAGGTCTGCACGTCGGACCCAAAACTCCAAACAGCAGAGGATGAAGACTCCATGACTGGTGCGCTACGGTACTTTGGTTTGAGAAGTGTGTGTGTGTGTGTGTGTGTGTGTGTGTGTGTGTGTGGTGTGTGTGTGTGTGTGTGTGTGTGTGTGTGTGTGTGTGTGTGTGTGAGGAGGAGGGGGGCACAAGGACACAAAGGACCCCTCCTTTGGGGGTCCTCGGCCAGAAAAATGTCAGTAGTACCAATTATAGTACATATTTAAATCACATTTCCTGCATTTCTATATCTCTATTTATAGAGACGAATGTAATACAAAATCCAGGAAAATAATGAAGTTAAAGAAGATCATAATGATAAATTATGCCAGAAAGACTAGTACTAAACCATGTTTTAGAAAAAGATGTCTTACTTTCTTTATTGCTTAAAATAGGCGGCAGTCACGGGGACTCATGATTAATCTAATTTGAAAGTGGAGGAGACGTAAACTGTCCGCAGCCGATATTACGATACATTAATAACTGGAACTGCATTAAACGAGTACAATGTGTATTCTATATATTGTGTTGCATGCTGGTAGGGTCCACCGGCCTCGAGACAGGTTCATGAACATGCTTTATTATACCTCAATGGTATAAAAATAACTTATGAAATGAAATATGTAACAACCTGAAACAAAATAATAGCTCTCTTCAAATAAATAAATATGAAATACTGTTCTAAATATCTATTCTGTGTCAGCTTCAACTAGATATCTCTTTCCAGTTGAGATCAGGTTCTTCGGGGTCCATGTGAGCGTTGAGATCTCCAGCTCCTTTATTAGACACTGAAACATGTGCTAGCATAATATATAATAAAATATAATATATATATATAGGCAGTCTCTCTGGAATTACATCACGCAACAAAGTACTATACAGTAGTACTGTGTGCAAAGCACCAGGCAATTAAAGTACACGCCTAATGGTCCCATAAAAAACAGTGAAAACCAGACATTTTCATGAATTTATAACCCTCCCCCCCTCCCTCCCCTGGACCCCCCCTGGACAGCACGTCAAAGTGGACATGTCCGGCCCAAAGAGGACGCTGGGTCCCTGCGTTCTGATGTGTTCCTTACAGTCTTGTCCGAGTGGTTTTGTGATCCGTTGTCCCCGTTTGTCTCTGCAGGTCTGAGCGACCGACAGCTGCTGCAGCCCGACGCCTTGGTGCTGAGTGGAGACCGAGAGCTGCAGCGCGGTCTGAGCAGGTCACAGGGACACCAGGGACACATACTGTAGGGGGGCGGGGGGACACCAGGGACACATACTGTATTATTATTATTATTATTATTAAATCCTTATGGGATGTCTCCCGCAAGGAAATTGGAATTTCCAGCAGCCGTTTTCAGCAAGAAAAACACAGTTAGAGAGAAAAAAGACAGTATAAAGACAATAAAACCTTTGGCTATAAAAGGACATTTACCATAAATTATCTGTCAAGTGTCCAGGTATTTATGTGAGTCCAGGTATGCGTATACGTGTACTGTATGTACTGTCCTCTTTACCATATCTACCCTATTACCTCCTCCCCCGAGTGAGGAGTTGTAGAGTCAATTGAATGTGAGTTATTGTCATATTCAACGTAGTGTGGGTGTAAATGTCCTCGTTGGGAGCTGAGTCTGCCTGTTGGGTTGTTGTTTGCAGCGTCCGGTCCAAGAGGAACAGGCGAGGCCCGGTCGTCGAGGCCGACGGGATGCTCAAGATGTTCCACTGTCCGTACGAGGGCTGCAGTCAGGTCTACGTCGCTATCAGCAGCTTCCAGGTAACGCTTCCTCACCTCATACCCGACATATCAGCTTCAGTTTGTTTATCTGAAGATTAACCCTCATGTCCTCATGTTGTCCTCATGTTGTCCTCATGTTGTCCCCATGTTGTCCTCATGTTGCCCTCATGTTGCCCTCATGTTGTCCCCATGTTGTCCTCATGTTGTCCTCATGTTGCCTTCATGTTGTCCTCGTATTGCCCTCGTGTTGTCCTCATGTTTTCCTCATGTTGTCCTCATGTTGTCCTCATGTTGCCTTCATGTTGTCTTCATGTTGTCCTCATGTTGTCTTCATGTTGTCTTCATGTTGTCTTCATGTTGTCTTCATGTTGTCCTCATGTTGCCCTCATGTTGTCCTCATGTTGTCCTCATGTTGTCCTCATGTTGTCTTCATGTTGTCCTCATGTTGCCCTCATGTTGCCTTCATGTTGTCCCCATGTTGTCCCCATGTTGTCCTCATGTTGTCTTCATGTTGTCTTCATGTTGTCCTCATGTTGCCTTCATGTTGTCCTCATGTTGTCCTCATGTTGTCCTCATGTTGTCTTCATGTTGTCCTCAAGTTGTCCTCATGTTGTCCTCATGTTGTCCTCATGTTGTCCTCATGTTGTCTTATATCAATGTTCTTTATAATTCCCCAAAATAACATGATTGATTCCACCCAACGCTCTTTGCCAAGTACAAATCTCTACTTTCATTAATTTTGGGGCGTCTTATTCAATTTTATAGCATTGTAAAACAAATGGAAGTGTTTTTGAAATAGTATTGAGTAAAAGTTGACATATTCCAGTCTGTGATTATCATCAACATCCATTCCTTTAATTTTAGTCTCAATAATTCCTAATTTCTGCTTTTATAACTCAAACATTAGGTAAAATTTCCCATAAATGAGGTTTATTTACCATGAATTCCAAAAAATAACTGTAAAACTAAAGTTAATAAGTTAGTGTTACGTGTTAAAAACGTCAAAAAAAGTGACAAACATTGAAAATAAACGTCAAAAGTGTTGAAAAAAGGGACAAAAACATAAGAAAAAGTTAAAAACATCGATAAAAAGCCTCAACAAAAGTGTTGATTTTTAATTTTGACGGAAAGACAACACCAGGCTTAAACACCCGTCTTATTGTTTTACTTCCCTCTCTCTGTAGAATCACGTCAACCTGGTCCACAGGAAGGGGAGGACCAAGGTCTGCCCCCATCCGGGCTGCGGGAAGAAGTTCTACCTGTCCAACCACCTGCATCGCCACATGATCATCCACTCAGGTACGCGACTCACAGAGACGCACGCTCCATGTCCAAATCTTCATAAACCTCCAGACGTAAACCGGATCTCTTCCACAGGCGTCAGAGACTTCATCTGCGAGACTTGTGGGAAGTCGTTCAAGCGTAAGAACCACCTGGAGGTCCACCGGCGGACGCACACGGGAGAAACGCCACTCCAGTAAGTCCCTGCAGCATTTGTCGGATCAGTAGTGGTTTTCATTAGTTATGTGATGCTGTTAAAACGGGCTGATGCGTCATGATTGACAGCTGGGATTGACTCCTGATTTGTCGGGCGCAGGTGTGTGGGCGGGGCTTTGATACCGCGGCTCCACCGCCCGGTCGCTACGTTTTATGTCGTCAAAAAGTCAAATATCGTTGACTGTCTCAGTGCGTGTAAAGCACTAATAGGTAAATTACCCCTCTACATTTCACATGTAGTACTTAACATAAAGGTCGTCAACAAAATGACTTTTAATTATTCCATCAAAAGAACAGGACTTGGTAAAACAGCTTTCTCATCATATGCACAAAAACATCAAGCCTGACGTCGTCAGACTCAGATTCTAGTCTGATTCTGCTCCATTGGGGCGTGGTTCAACCAACCAGCGAAGAAAATGCCTCTGCCCTCATTGGATAGACCTATACAACCAATCAGAGCAACGGATAGACCTAACAACCAATCAGAGCAAAGGATAGACCTAACAACCAATCAGAGCAACGGATAGACCTACATCCAATCAGACCAATTTATTTTGAGTCCTTGAGTATGGTAGGATCAGGCTAGTGTACCAGAGTAATAGGACCAGGCTAATGGACCAGAGTCTGGTAGGACCAGGCTAGTGTACCAGAGTCTGGTAGGACCAGGCTAGTGTACCAGAGTCTGGTAGGACCAGGCTAGTGTACCAGAGTCTGGTAGGACCAGGCTAATGGACCAGAGTCTGGTAGGACCAGGCTAGTGTACCAGAGTCTGGTAGGACCAGGCTAGTGTACCAGAGTAATAGGACCAGGCTAATGGACCAGAGTCTGGTAGGACCAGGCTAGTGTACCAGAGTCTGGTAGGACCAGGCTAGTGTACCAAAGTCTGGTAGGACCAGGCTAGTGTACCAGAGTCTGGTAGGACCAGGCTAGTGTACCAGAGTAATAGGACCAGGCTAATGGACCAGAGTCTGGTAGGACCAGGCTAATGGACCAGAGTCTGGTAGGACCAGGCTAATGGACCAGAGTCTGGTAGGACCAGGCTAGTGTACCATAGTAATAGGACCAGGCTAATGGACCAGAGTCTGGTAGGACCAGGCTAATGGATCAGAATCTGGTAGGACCAGGCTAATGGACAAGAGTCTGTCTGGTAGGACCGGGCTAATGGACCAGAGTCTTTTCTTTCCTGTCTTCCCTCTCAGATGTGAGATCTGCGGCTACCAGTGTCGCCAGCGTGCGTCCCTGAACTGGCACATGAAGAAGCACACCCCCGAAGCCCACTACAACTTCACCTGCGACTTCTGCGACAAGAGGTTCGAGAAGCTGGACAGTGTCAAATTCCACAAGTTGAAGAGCCACCCGGACCAGCAGGCCACCTGAGAGGAGTTCTCACCTGGTGACAGGATGTAGCGTCACGGGTCGGCCCGGAAACCAAAGCAAGACTCCTAGTGAGAGAGACGGACTTTCCCTTTGCTGTGTTTGTCTGGCGTCTCATGTCCAGGATGATGTGAACACACCAGCAGAGGGAGGAAGCAGCGGGCCAGTCCAACAGCTGTGCAGGACACATGCTGGTTCAGGGTTCAGGGTCCAAACGGGGGGTTTGAACATATTTGGTACCGTGAGGAAACAAAGCGTAAACCGCTGATTAAATGCAGGGTTGGTAATGTCGAAAAGCTAACGCACACACACACACACACACACACACAGACACACACACACACACACACACGGGTCTGGGTTCTCCGGATATTCAAAGCCAGACCGTCATGGGGGCTCGTTCAGAATCCGATCTCATATTTTACTAAAATAGATCCCCGAGACGTGTTTCTGGAAACATTTTAAGGAAAAACCGGCCGTGCGGCAGTCTTCATCTCACACACACACACACACACACACACACACACACACACACACACACACACACACACACCTCCTCCTTCTCTCTTTTACACAGACAGACGTGCTCTAGACATTTTCTGAAAACAGCAAATCCTTGTCCCCCCCCCCCCCAATGTGAGTCGGGTGCAGATTTGAGTCGTGCATATTCAGATTTAAACAGTTTACGGCTTAACTGTCATCTGAGATTAGTGAATTCCATGAAATAATAAAGTTTTCTCATTACAAACAATAACAGAAGATGGAAATCATTTCAGGAACGTTGTAGCTATCTATAGTTGATGCTATGCTAACGTTAGCTCTAAACTCCATTCACCTGACAGCCTTTGTTGTGTTTGATGCTAACTTGTAGCTAAGCTAGCAGTGAACCAACTTGGTTAAGTAGCTCCATTTTTACTGTGTTGACGTTACAGAAATCTCTCGTTAGCATCTTATATGCTACTTGTCGCAAAGTGACGCATGCACGACTCACATCTGCACTCTCCTCCCATCGGGGAGGGACAGTCCTCCCCAGAAAACTAAAGATAAACCAACCTGAACACGGCGGCCATGAGTTTTCTCCCCCGTTCTCCTGCAGACCTGCAGTATCTCCGGCGGGAAACAACGCTGGAGATACTGCAGGGAGGGTGGGGGGGAGGGGGTAGAGTACATGCTACGGGCCACAGGGGGGGCATTTCATTGGTTCTTTCCGGCGGGCCAGTGATTGGTGGGCGTCTCTACAGGATTACAGCAGCTACAGATGACGGGTCTTTTTTCGCTTGTTTTTCGGAGCCCAATTATTTATCGCTGTCGGGTTCGGTAAGTCTATTTCAAACAATAGATACAAAAAAGCGTAAATATGGAAATATCTCCCAACCTTGCCTTTAATAATGTTCAGGTGACTGTTTGCCCCAAACAGCTCAGCTCAGCAGTCGTAACTAGGCACGGCTTTGGATTCCTCCACGTGTTGAGGCATAATGGTGCGTTCAGGGGTCAGTGGTGCCGTGCATTACTTTATAACATGCATTAATAATTAATCACGCTTTTTGCGCCCGCGTAGAGCTCTAGGCACAACAACTAGGGCCGCAACTAACTGATTATTATTTAAATCGTCAATTAATCTGTTTATTATGCTCTGGAGGAATGGATTAGTTGGTCTTGTGTTTCCCAAAAAGCCCAAAAAGACGTCCTCATATGTCTCGTTTTGTCCCCAACTCAAAGACCTTCAGCTTCCTGTCCCAGAGGAGAAAAGACACTAGAAGAAATTCATATTTAACGAGCTGACGTGAGAGGGTTTACTTCCCCGACCAATCAGCTGCTATTGAAGGGCGGGTCTTGGCGTGGCCGTAGTAGGATTCGTAAATCCGCGGTTGCAGGCTGCGCCGCGTTTATCGTACGTTTATTTCTCGCCATCTGTTTCCACCGTCCCAGTGTCCTGACTCACAGGCTCCGAGGACGAGTCCTGTGAGTTTTATGGGGCCGTTTCTCAGGAAAATTTACCTCTGTCCTCTTGTGTCCCTTCTACGGAAGAGGATTAGGGCCACTGGTGAAAAATGTATGAGTTCTGACTTTTTTCTCAGAATTCTGACTTTAGTCTCAGAATTTAAAAAAGTCAGAATTTTGAAAAAAAAGTTGAGTTTGAGAAAAAAATCAGTTTGAAAAAAGTTTTGAGATTAAAGTCAGAATTTTGAGAAAAAGTCAGAATTCTGAGATTAAAAAAGTCAGAATTTTGAGAAAAAAGTCAGAATTTTGAGAAAAAAGTCAGAATTTTGAGAAAAAAGTCAGAATTCTGACTTTAATCTCAGAATTTAAAAAAGTCAGAATTTTGAGAAAAAAGTCAGAATTTTGAGAAAAAAGTCAGTCAGAATTTTTGAGAAAAAATCTGACTTTAAATCTCAGAATTTTGAGAAAAAAGTCAGAATTTTGAGAAAAAAGTCAGAATTCTGACTTTAATCTCAGAATTTAAAAAAGTCAGAATTTTGAGAAAAAAAGTCAGAATTCTGAGAAAAAAGTCATAACTCACATACATTTTTCACCAGTGGCCCTAACCTTCTTCCGTACCCTTCTTCCTGTTCCGTCTGTGTTTTTAGTTTCAAATCTAAATGCACTTTTTCCTCTCCCGTTTGTTTTCTTAACCCTCATGTTGTCCTCGGGTCAAATTTGACCCATTTTCAGTTTTTTCATCACAAAAAAATGGGCCTTCGAAATAAGCTGAAACTGTCAACATTAAAAATATCAAATAACTTTGGAAAAAAATTCCCCCAAAAATTAAAAAAGTGACAAAAATGTCAGAAAACGCAATTTTCATGGTTGACTGGACAACACAAGGGTTAACCGATGAATCACTAAAATATGTGAATATGACATATTTTTGGATATTTGTCTTTTTTTTTTAAATAGACATTTATTTGCGTAATACGCTCAAAGGGTGTGTGCGTTTATGACAAAGTGTGGGTGTGTTGAAATAGAAATAAAGTGTTGTGACTGTTAGTCATTAAATAACAGATACTGGACGTTTCTCAGTCAGCTGAATGTTGGTGTTTGTTTTCAAGGTTTAGCTAGACCACTTCGGAGCTAGTGGTCCAAAAACCAGTCAATCAGCATCTTATGTTTATTATTTATAGAGCAGGTCTAGACCTCTCTATAATTTACAGGTAGAGCAGGTCTAGACCGCTCTATAATCTACAGATAGAGCAGGTCTAGACCACTCTATAATTTACAGATAGAGCAGGTCTAGACCACTCTATAATTTACAGATAGAGCAGGTCTAGACCGCTCTATAATTTACAGATAGAGCAGGTCTAGACCACTCTATAATTTACAGATAGAGCAGGTCTAGACCGCTCTATAATCTACAGATAGAGCAGGTCTAGACCACTCTATAATTTACAGATAGAGCAGGTCTAGACCACTCTATAATTTAAAGATAGAGCAGGTCTAGACCACTCTATAATTTACAGATAGAGCAGGTCTAGACTCTGAGCAGGTCTAGACTCTAGGTCTATATATACATACACACACACACACACACAACAAGAAGAACATTTTCAGGATTTCCAGATTGTGTAGAAGAGACACAGAAGCCAATAATCTTTTGGTTATTTTAAATTAAATGAAGTGATTTAAGGAGCGTTAGCTGGAATCATGGTTACCCCTCATTATCTCCATGGTTACCCCTCATTATCTCCATGGTTACCCCTCATTATCTCCATGGTTACCCCTCATTATCTCCATGGTTACACCTCATTATCTCTTACCAGTGTATCTCTGTGTGTCCCTCGTCCACAACAATCCCACCAATCAGTCCCAAAGCGTCCCGGTTAGAGAGGAGACGCCCTCAACATATTATTTATAAATCTTTACAATCATTCCCCGAAAGAACCGAGCAGGCCGGCCTTGTTGCACAATGCAAATATTCTTCAAAACTTGATATTTTCAGCGTGCACTGTCGCTCGTTAGGTCGTTTCCCGAAGCGAACAGAGTTTGAGAACGGCAATACACCGAGAGAGGAAGAGGAGGGACGTCTGATTATCCTGGAAATGAACATCCGTTGATCCAGACGTTACGTAAGTATCGGGATAATATCTTACATCCTTCTTATATCCTTCTGTATACACAAGGACTCTGCTGCATTTTGTATAATTTTCATTTGGGATTATCAAGGAGAGCAACCACGGTTTATGCAGAGCAGCACACCTGCAGCACGTCATCCAGGTAAAACCTCATTTAACCTAAATGTGCTGTGACTTGTGTCAAAACGTAGTAATATTTAGATTTACCTTTCCCTATGTTGTTCCTTTGTGATTTGAATTGCTATAAAACAGTATTGTCGTTTTTTTAATGTAATGCAATGACGCGTCTGTCCACAAACTACAGTCGAACTGTAAAGGTGTCTGAAATCCGCCGGCCCCAATCTCTCGCGATACTTGTTTCCACATTCAGCAACGTGTAACTTAAAGAAGTGATATGTGCCTATAGCTTACATTAGATAATGCACGCCTGTAATTAGGGGTGCAATCTAATGTATTATAGTGGGTATACTGGAGCCTGCTGTAGATTGGCCAGAGTGTGCGTGTGTGTGTGTGCGTGTGTGTGTGTGTGTGTGTGTGTGTGTGCGTGCGTGTGTGTGTGTAACTTTAGTGTTAAATGTTAAAAGAGCATCATTGGAAAAAAGGACAAACACGTAAGAAAAAGTTAAAACATCAACAAAAACCGTCAACAAAAGTGATTTTCAAGACAACACGAGGGTTAAAAAAAAAAATATATATATATATATATTTATTATAATTTTTTGGCGGGCTGAGGTGACATTTAGGGGGGTCGAGCCCCCCAAAAAGGTCTAAAATCGCCACTGCTTTCCACATAACATTTTTTAAGACCATTCATTTGTATTTTAATGCGTTTTACCATCAAAATCTAAAGTTTTTGGAGGGGTTTTTCAAACTAAACCTCCGTTTCCCTGGTTACACGTCCGTTTCCCTGGTTACGCCTCCGTTTCCCTGGTTACACCCATAGACCGTATATGTCCATGTTGGAGGGTTGGAGCCTGAAGAGAGAGAAGAAGGGTTAACGTCGCGTTTCATCTGCTAAAAATGGAAAATAACACCTGGACACCGAATGGAGTCCTTCAGCGCCTCGCATAGACCGGTAATATTAATAAATTAATACATTAATAATTATACAGTCTACGGTGCTTCGTCCTCTCAGCACCACAAGATGGCGCCCACACGTTTCCCTGCTCTCAGTGAGAACTCTTGCGTTGTCAAAATTGAAAATCAGGACTTTTGTTGACGCTTTTAATCGATTTTTTAAACTTAAATCTTACGTTTTTGTCCCTTTTTGAGTGAGTTCAACCGTTTGTACAAGTCCCTGAAACGGGTTAAGGACGGGAAAGCCCATGATTTTTATCTTTATTTACTTGAAACTTTTTAACCGTCATGTTGTCTTCGGGTCAAATTTGACCCGTGTTCAAAGTTTCTATTTTTTTTTTTTTTTTTTACATCCGAATTAAAGTCGAAATACGGGTGAAAAATGTTGGAAAAAGGTGGCAAAGTCAATGAAAACAAAAATCAAAAATAGAAAAACTTCATAAAAAAACATTAAGATGATAACTTAATTTGAGATAGTCCCTTCTATTTATTTCATTCCTATTTTTTCTTTTTAATGTTTATTTGTTCTGTATGTGCTCTTATGTTTTGTTTGTATATATAATATATATATTTTAATGCCTTGTTTGTTTGTATATTTTGTATTCTGAACGATTAATAATTTTTTTAAAGTTACAGTACTCAACTCTCTTCGCTGTTTAGCGTTAGCTCGCTACGTCACACTGCGACAGGTGTAGTGCCGAGTTTTGTGTACCAGCTGAAAAGTGCATCCACCGTCACAGATCACACATATTACGCTTAACTATTAAAAAATGATAGACTTTAGATTTTTTAACACTGAATTGATGAACCTAAAACAAGAATTTATTGTTTATAATGGTACTTTGTCCTGAAAATAAATCGTGTTTGCTCTAGTTTTTTCCTGTAGATGCATTTCTCGGAAGGGATGCGAAACGCGCCACAACCCCGGCAGAATGGCGTACGTAACTTCGTACGTAAACGTCTCGTTGGGGACCGTGCTATATGGCTGGATAGCTAGTTTGTCTTGTTGTTAAGCATACTGTCGATTTGTATTTATGTATTTTAGTAATTGTCAACTCTACACAATGTGATTGACGTTGAATCTTGCTAGCATAGTGTTAGCTGTCCTGCTTGTAGCATTAGCTAGCTGTCTGAGCCGAGTCGCCCGTTGCTAGGCGACGGATCTAAGGACCTATTTCCTGGAGTAGTCATCACCGTTTGCATTGCATAAGAACCTAATGGGATGGGAATGGCTGTTACAGGTAATAGTCCAACCCTCAGGTGTAAACAGGGATACTGCGTTTTTGTACAAAATAACCTTAGATTTTGATTGTTAAACGGATTAAAATATAAAAGAATGGTCTTAAAAACAGTTTCAGTATAGTTTATCTTCAAAGTTAGTTAAGTTAATTTTTTCTTGTAGGTTTTAGTTTTTTATTTAGTTACTAAAATTTTTTTACTGCATGCTTATTTAACTTTTAGTTTCCAATAATATTAATAATAATAATAATCATAATAATAATAATACTGGTAATAACCCTGATGTGTGGAGGGAAAGATAATAATACAGTTATTTACAGTACATCCAACTTTTGTCAGTACTTTGCTGAAAAAGGACTAAAATGTAAAGTATCTATGTTAATTAAATTTATATATATATAGCACTTTAAAAGACATGTATGGACGAGCATAAACACACAGATATGTTCACATATACGGTACATATACATAGACAACGTGAAAATATAGTACTAATAGTAGTAATATAGTAGTAATAAACACATTAAACAGATAAAGACAGAAAGCGTTGACATTAGTTACTAATTACCCCGTCGAGCTGCAACTTTGGGTTTTTTGGGGTTGAAATTTCAACAGTTAATTCTTCTTTTTCTACACTTTTCTCAACGTTTTTATAGATTTTATTCCTATTTTTTGTCACTTTTTTGATATTTTTTTGTTTATGTTTTCGTCAAATTGTTAACAATGTCTTTGTCGCTTTTTCCAATGTTATTGATGTTTTTTGTCACTTTTTCAGCATTTACAAAAACCCAAGTTTTTGTTGATTTTTTTTCCTGCTTTTTTGTAGTTTTTTTTTCAACATTTGTCACTCTTTCAACGTTTTTGTCTCTTTTATTCCTATTTGTTATCACTTTTTAGACATTTTTTAAATTATGTTTTAGTCCATTTATCAACAATGTGTTTGCATTTACATTTTTCCAATGTTTTTGTTGATTCTTTCCTGATTTTTTGTAGTTAATTTTTTCAACATTTGTCACTTTTTTCAACTTTCTTCTCTGATATAGAAAAAAAACGGTTAAATTTGACCCGAGGACAACTTAAGGGTTAAAAAGGTTCCAGTCATTAATGATCACATTATTTGTCATATTTACAAACTGTGCTCAAATTAACGCCTCACAACAGAGCCACTAGGTGTGACTGCATACAGGTGATCTCACTCTCTCTCTCTCCAGCTCACTCTCTCTCTCTCTCTCTCTCTCTCTCTCTCTCTCTCTCTGTGTCTCTCTCTCTCTCACTCTCTCTCTCTCTCTCTCTCTCTCTCTCTCTCTCTCTCTCTCTCTCTGTGTCTCTCTCTCTCTCTCTCTCTCTCTCTCTCTCTGTGTGTCTCTCTCTCTCTCTCTCTCTCTCTCTCTCTCTCTGTGTGTCTCTCTCTCTCTCTCTCTCTCTCTCTCTCTCTCTCTCTCTCTCTCTCTTTTTTCCTCCCTCTCTCGGGAGATGAGTCTAAAACTCCATGGCGATATGTGTTATTCATCCTCTGCTCTGCTCCCTCCCACCTGCTCCCCCCTCCCTCCTCCCTCCCTCCCTCCTCCCTCCTTTTCCAGTCCTTATAACCAGCCGGCAGCCTTAAAATAAAATCAGAAAGCTGCAAA
>CM049385.1:1575693-1668193 GCA_026937815.1 Etheostoma perlongum | reverse complement strand
ATATAGAGTATATAGAGCTGGTTAAATCGTTAGACTTTCATATGAAATCTTTCATGAGGAACAACAAGATGGCCGCCAGCCTCGTGACCGTGTCTGATTTCCTGTTACCTGACAGGTGCTGCACAGGTGCAACCATCTCAACCATCTCAACCATCTGCAGCTGAAATGGGATGCTTCGGATTCCTCAAGGGCATGATGTTCGTCTTCAACGGCGTCATCTTTGTAAGTTTCAGTGTTTTCTTTCTTTTTAACCCTTAATTTTTAATATCAGGAACTCGGCTTTCTTTCAACAATAATTGCCTAAAAATAACACGGATGCCTCACAATGTTCTTCAGGTAAAATGAATGATTTCTTTCATTGAATTGACTTTTGGTTTTATTGAATTGAGTGTTTATGGCATTTTAAAGAAGTGACCGAAACCTCGGGAAAATGTCCAAAAAAAAGAAAGTAAATGTTTTTGTATAATGTTAATAAAAATTAGGGTTATTGGCTATGAATTTTTAAAAAAAAAAGTGTAGAAAAAAAACAGCAAAAACATCGGAAAAAGCGCCAAAAGATGACAAGATTATTTTTGGGCATTTTTAGGCCTTTATTTGACAGGAACAGCTGAAGATATGAAAGGGGGGGGGGATGATGTGTTGCAAAGGGCCCCAGGTCGGAGTCAAACCCTGGTCCGCTGCATCGGAGTAAACCTCTATATATGGGTGCCCGCTCTACCAACTGAGCTACCTGGGCGCCCAAGTTTGATTGTTTCATTAGGAATAGAGAGGGTCCGATGCCAGTTCTTAATTATTCTCCTTTAGAGCCGTACATAGTTACCGAGCAGCATGTTTTTCCCTCCTTACTTCTGTATGTGCATCTTACAAACTAGTCCCCCCCTTTATATACACAAATTACACTTCCGCTAGGAGGCGCCACAATAAAGGACTCATAATATAAAAACAAACAAAGGGAGAACTAATTAAATACGGCACTGGTGGTGCCGTATTTAATTAGTTGGTTACCTTATTAATATTATTAATACACCCTTTTTAGAGTCAGTTACATTCAGTTATAGCAGAAAAACAACATAATGAACTACTTTAACGTAGATTTTCTTTATGGCTTTATTACGTGGTATCGGACCGGTGCATGAACTGCAGTTCTTCCTGATACTGATACCAGGGTTTTAGGCAGTATCGGAGGTACTGGTATCGGAGCATCTCTAATAAGAAAGGCTTCACATTGCCACGTTTACATTTTACTTCCCCAAGTAATGTTTAGTAATGTAGGGTTCTGTGTAAAAAAGTGCAGAGAAAAAAGTTTTCGACACAGAAATGAATCAATGCGGCATTTGTTTTTTTAACCCTTGTGTTGTCCTTTGGTCAAATTTGACCCGTTTTCAGTTAATTGTTGTTTTTTGTCACAAACAATTAGCCGTCGAAATAAGCGTTACATTAAAAATATGAAAAAAAGCACCCACCACATTGAAAAAGTGACAAAAATGTCGGAAAAAGTGATAATAATGTTGAAAAAAGTGACCATGGTTGATGGGAAGACAACACAGGGGTTAAAGATAATTATTTGGGCATTTTTTAGCCTTTTAATTTTTGACGGGACAGATAAAGACATGAAAGGGGAGAGAGAGGGGGAATGACATGCAGCAAAGGGCCGCAGGTCGGAATTGAACCCACGGCCTGCTGCGTTGAGGTGTTGAGGGCGCCAGCTCTACCAACTGAGCTACCTGGGCGCCCATCAACGCAGCATTTTAAGACTCATGAGACCGAATCTGATTTGACGTATAAAAATGTAGGAAATGTACAATGTCCTGTCCTTTTAATCCATGTTATTTTGTCCTCTCTTCCTGTCTCTTCGTCTCAGTTGGCGGGCGCCGCCATCCTGGGCGTCGGGATCTGGGTGAAGGTGGACAGCGGCTCCATCCTCAACTTGCTCGGAAAGATCGACAACGTACCGACGCAGCTGAGCCAGGTGCTCAATGTGGGCTACCTGCTGATCGCTATAGGAGCCCTGCTGGTCGTCATCGGCTTCCTGGGCTGCTGCGGAGCCGTCAGAGAGAGCCAGTGCATGCTGATGCTGGTAGGCTGCTCTGGGATCTGTGCTCTGCAAACAGCAGGAAGCTACAACTTAGCATGAAGCTACAGCTTAGCAGGAAGCTACAGTTTAGCATGAAGCTACAGCTTAGCAGGAAGCTACAGCTTAGCAGGAAGCTACAGTTTAGCAGGAAGCTACAGTTTAGCATGAAGCTCCAGGTTAGCAGGTTACAGCAGGAAGCTACAGCTTAGCAGGAAGCTACAGCTTAGCATGAAGCTACAGCTTAGCATGAAGCTACAGCTTAGCAGGAAGCTACAGCTTAGCAGGAAGCTACAGTTTAGCAGGAAGCTACAGTTTAGCATGAAGCTCCAGGTTAGCAGGAAGCTACAGCTTAGCAGGAAGCTACAGCTTAGCATGAAGCTACAGCTTAGCATGAAGCTACAGTTTAGCAGGAAGCTACAGCTTAGCATGAAGCCACAGCTTAGCAGGAAGCTACAGTTTAGCAGGAAGCTACAGCTTAGCAGGAAGCTACAGTTTAGCATGAAGCTACATCTTAGCAGGAAGCTACAGCTTAGCAGGAAGCTACAGTTTAGCATGAAGCTACAGCTTAGCAGGAAGCTACAGCTTAGCATAAAGCCACAGCTTAGCAGGAAGCCACAGTTTAGCAGGAAGCTACAGTTTAGCATGAAGCTACAGCTTAGCAGGAAGCTACAGGTTAGCAGGAAGCTACAGCTTAGCATGAAGCCACAGCTTAGCATGAAGCTACAGTTTAGCAGGAAGCTACAGCTTAGCATGAAGCCACAGCTTAGCAGGAAGCTACAGTTTAGCAGGAAGCTACAGCTTAGCAGGAAGCTACAGTTTAGCATGAAGCTACAGCTTAGCAGGAAGCTACAGCTTAGCAGGAAGCTACAGCTTAGCAGGAAGCTACAGCTTAGCAGGAAGCTACAGCGTAGCAGGAAGCTACAGTTTAGCAGGAAGCTACAGTTTAGCAGGAAGCTACAGTTTAGCAGGAAGCTACAGCTTAGCAGGAAGCTACAGTTTAGCATGAAGCTACAGCTTAGCATGAAGCTACAGCTTAGCAGGAAGCTACAGCTTAGCAGGAAGCTACAGCTTAGCATGAAGCTACAGTTTAGCACACACAGAATGCACCTGAACACACCTCCCTGTAAAACCAGCACGCCCATGGGCGCACAGATGGGTGCAGGTGGATTTGCTATTCAAACGATGTGGGTGCCGGGCAGGAGATTAACATCTCTTGTGCCGCGCTGTGCCGGGTGCCGGATTGAGCCCAAGATGTCATTAGTTCACGGGGGAATTGTGTGCTTTGGCCCAGAGAAACACCTTTCTATTAATCCTATTACCAGACATGCTAAGCAAACGATTCCATAGCTTTATCATTTCACATTTTTACATCATGTAAGTTTCCACTTTTGTCACATATTGTGATATTTTCATGAAATTTTTGGAAGTCTCACTTCATTTTTTATATGTGTGAAATGTTGCATGCACACAATGCTGATGATGAGGAATTCATACAGTGAAATAAATGGAAACTGAATCAAAGGTTTCACATTTTTTTCAATTTTCCTAGTTCTTCCTCATAGTCCTGGTGGTCTTCATAGCGGAGGTTGCAGGAGCGATCGTGATTTTGGTATTCAGACCCTTGGTAAGATAACTCAGGAACCTTTTCACACAGTTGCCAGATTATCAACAGATGCTGCCTACTTGGATCCTACAGCTACTGTGTGTTTGCATTTTAGGCCGACGACTTGTTCACCAAGGTTGGCACGGCGGCCGTTGAGAGCATCAAGAAGGACTACGGGCGAAATCCCGACATCACCGGACTGTGGAACTCCACAATGAGCTCGGTATGTAGAGGGCTTCTGCTCAACCAAATGTGAGTGTTGTCAAACCATTTCACTGATTTACGCTTCACGTAACTTTACTCCCTTTGTGTCCACATCAGTTAAAATGTTGTGGATTCTACAACTCCTCAGACTTTGTTGGCTCTCCGTATTACGTGGACAACAGCAACAGATATCCTCCGCAGTGCTGTCCAGGCATGAATAGCACATGTACTGACACAGTGGCTGGAAATAACAAGGTATGGAGTTCAGGAGTAAACTACAAAAACAGTGCATAAGTGCATAATCCACAGCCTTGTTTGGATCAATAACGTGTCATTCTACGTCTTTTACTTCCACTCCTTGTGTTCCTCAGACAATCCCTGGGTGCTTCCCAAAGATCAAGCAGCTGATTGATGACAACACGGTGGCTATTGTGGCCGTGGCCCTGGGAATTGCAGTTCTGGAGGTATGAGCTTATTTCTCACCCTCGTTATTTGCAGGGCCCCTAAAATAAATAAAGTATCTATCTATCTATCTATCTATCTATCTATCTATCTATCTATCTATCTATCTATCTATCTATCTATCTATCTATCTATCTATCTATCTTTCTATCTTTCTATCTATCTATCTTTATCTTTTATCTATCTTTCTATCTTTCTATCTATCTATCTATCTATCTATCTTTCTATCTATCTATCTATCTATCTATCTATCTTTCTATCTATCTTTCTATCTATCTATCTGATTAGATATCTATCTATCTATCTATCTATCTATCTATCTATCTTTCTATCTTTCTATCTATCTATCTATCTATCTATCTATCTATCTTTCTATCTATCTTCTATCTATCTATCTATCTATCTATCTTTCTATCTATCTATCTATCTATCTATCTATCTTTCTATCTATCTTTCTATCTTTCTATCTATCTATCTATCTATCTATCTATCTTTCTATCTATCTTTCTATCTTTCTATCTTTCTATCTATCTATCTATCTATCTATCTTTCTATCTATCTATCTATCTATCTATCTATCTTTCTATCTATCTTTCTATCTTTCTATCTATCTATCTATCTATCTATCTATCTATCTATCTATCTATCTATCTATCTATCTATCTATCTATCTTTCTATATCTATCTATCTATTATCTATCTATCTATTTTCTATCTATCTATCTTAGATATCTATCTATCTATCTATCTATCTATCTATCTTTCTATCTTTCTATCTATCTATCTATCTGTCTATCTGATTAGATATCTATCTATCTATCTTTCTATCTATCTATCTGATTAGATATCTATCTATCTATCTATCTATCTATCTATCTTTCTATCTTTCTATCTTTCTATCTATCTATCTATCTATCTATCTTTCTATCTTTCTATCTTTCTATCTTTCTATCTTTCTATCTATCTATCTATCTATCTATCTTTCTATCTATCTATCTATCTATCTATCTTTCTATCTATCTTTCTATCTTTCTATCTGATTAGATATCTATCTATCTATCTATCTTTCTATCTTTCTTTCTATCTTTCTATCTATCTATCTATCTATCTATCTTTCTATCTATCTATCTATCTATCTATCTATCTTTCTATCTATCTATCTATCTATCTATCTGATTAGATATCTATCTATCTATCTATCTTTCTATCTTTCTATCTTTCTATCTATCTATCTATCTATCTATCTTTCTATCTATCTTTCTATCTATCTATCTGATTAGATCTATCTATCTATCTATCTGATTAGATATCTATCTATCTATCTATCTATCTATCTTTCTATCTATCTTTCTATCTATCTATCTATCTATCTGATTAGATATCTATCTATCTATCTATCTATCTATCTATTTTTCTTGATTAGATATCTATCTATCTATCTATCTGATTAGATATCTATCTATCTTTCTATCTATCTATCTATCTATCTATCTATCTATCTATCTATCTATCTGATTAGATATCTATCTATCTTTCTATCTATCTTGATTAGCTATGAAAACAAATATCTTTAACAGTACATCTTATTTTGCTTTTTAATTCTGCGTTTTACTAACATATATATATATATATATTTATCCTTCTCAGATATGCGCCATGGCTGTCTCCATGATCCTTTTCTGCAGAATCAAATCCAGGGGGGACTAACTGCAGATGGCGACGGCGCTATGAGGATCCCTTTAATCACTAGAGTCTTTCTACTTCCTGTTCTGCCTCTAGAGGAGTGAAGGGCTCAGCTTGTATCTTGCAAAAAAATGCCTCATCAATAAAGACAGTTACTGTCAGAGCTTGTGCAATCAGAATTACTGAACGACATAACACGTCTATTTATACCAGATTTTAGTCCATCTAATGGATCCCGTGTAGGAATGCACATGATCTATTTCTTCAGAACACTTTATACACACTGCCTTCTTCACCAGAGATCATTTTAACACACAGCCAGTTAACAAGGAGTCGCACAATAACTTTGTTTATCGTGACAATGAAACAACAACTGGCATTTTAGATGCAGAAATTTACACTCTTGAGAATGTTGTTGCCATGACGCAGCTGGGAAAATAACTACAGAAATTATGCTTTCTTTGTTTGTATGTTGTATGGTGATACATTTTTAAATAAAGGGCAAAATATTTCTAGACCCTGGTGAGTTTTTGAGTTCATGAACACCTGTTTCCAGGTGAAAGTCTTGTGTTTTCTCCTTAACTTCTCCAGGACATGAACACCTGTTTCCAGGTGAAAGTCTTGTGTTTTTTCCCTTAACTTCTCCAGGACATGAACACCTGTTTCCTGGTGAAAGTCTTGTGTTTTTCTCCTTAACTTCTCCAGGACATGAACACCTGTTTCCTGGTGAAAGTCTTGTGTTTTTCTCCTTAACTTCTCCAGGACATGAACACCTGTTTCCTGGTGAAAGTCTTGTGTTTTCTCCTTAACTTCTCCAGGACATGAACACCTGTTTCCTGGTGAAAGTCTTGTGTTTTCTCCTTAACTTCTCCAGGACATGAACACCTGTTTCCTGGTGAAAGTCTTGTGTTTTCTCCTTAACTTCTCCAGGACATGAACACCTGTTTCCTGGTGAAAGTCTTGTGTTTTCTCCTTAACTTCTCCAGGACATGAACACCTGTTTCCTGGTGAAAGTTCTCCAGGACATGAACACCTGTTTCCTCTTGTGTTTTCTCCTTAACTTCTCCAGGACATGAACACCTGTTTCCTGGTGAAAGTCTTTTCCTGTGTTTTGTTTTCTCCTTAACTTCTCCAGGACATGAACACCTGTTTCCTGGTGAAAGTCTTGTGTTTTCTCCTTAACTTCTCCAGGACATGAACACCTGTTTCCTGGTGAAAGTCTTGTGTTTTTTCTCCTTAACTTCTCCAGGACATGAACACCTGTTTCCTGGTGAAAGTCTTGTGTTTTCTCCTTAACTTCTCCAGGACATGAACACCTGTTTCCTGGTGAAAGTCTTGTGTTTTCTCCTTAACTTCTCCAGGACATGAACACCTGTTTCCTGGTGAAAGTCTTGTGTTTTTCTCCTTAACTTCTCCAGGACATGAACACCTGTTTCCTGGTGAAAGTCTTGTGTTTTCTCCTTAACTTCTCCAGGACATGAACACCTGTTTCCTGGTGAAAGTCTTGTGTTTTCTCCTTAAAAGTCTTCTCCAGGACATGAACACCTGTTTCCTGGTGAAAGTCTTGTGTTTTCTCCTTAACTTCTCCAGGACATGAACACCTGTTTCCTGGTGAAAGTCTTGTGTTTTTCCTTAACTCCTTAACTTCTCCAGGACATGAACACCTGTTTCCTGGGTGAAAGTCTTGTGTTTTTCTCCTTAACTTCTCCAGGACATGAACACCTGTTTCCTGGTGAAAGTCTTGTGTTTTTCTCCTTAACTTCTCCAGGACATGAACACCTGTTTCCTGGTGAAAGTCTTGTGTTTTCTCCTTAACTTCTCCAGGACATGAACACCTGTTTCCTGGTGAAAGTCTTGTGTTTTCTCCTTAACTTCTCCAGGACATGAACACCTGTTTCCTGGTGAAAGTCTTGTGTTTTCTCCTTAACTTCTCCAGGACATGAACACCTGTTTCCTGGTGAAATGAACACCTGTCTTGTGTTTTCTCCTTAACTTCTCCAGGACATGAACACCTGTTTCCTGGTGAAAGTCTTGTGTTTTCTCCTTAACTTCTCCAGGACATGAACACCTGTTTCCTGGTGAAAGTCTTGTGTTTTCTCCTTAACTTCTCCAGGACATGAACACCTGTTTCCTGGTGAAAGTCTTGTGTTTTCCAGGACATCACCTGTTAAAGTCTTGTGTTTTCTCCTTAGGACATGAACACCTGTTTCCTGGTGAAAGTCTTGTGTTTTCTCCTTAACTTCTCCAGGACATGAACACTCCAGGACATGAACACCTGTTTCCTGGTGAAAGTCTTGTGTTTTCTCCTTAACTTCTCCAGGACATGAACACCTGTTTCCTGGTGAAAGTCTTGTGTTTTCTCCTCACCTGTTTCCTGGTGAAAGTCTTGTGTTTTCTCCTCTTCAGGACATGAACACCTGTTTCCAGGTGAAAGTCTTGTGTTTTCTCCTTAACTTCTCCAGGACATGAACACCTGTTTCCTGGTGAAAGTCTTGTGTTTTCTCCTTAACTTCTCCAGGACATGAACACCTGTTTCCTGGTGAAAGTCTTGTGTGTTTTCTCCTTAACTTCTCCAGGACATGAACACCTGTTTCCAGGTGAAAGTCTTGTGTTTTCTCCTTAACTTCTCCAGGACATGAACACCTGTTTCCTGGGTGAAAGTCTGCTGAAAGTCTTGTGTTTTCTCCTTAACTTCTCCAGGACATGAACACCTGTTTCCTGGTGAAAGTCTTGTGTTTTCTCCTTAACTTCTCCAGGACATGAACACCTGTTTCCTGGTGAAAGTCTTGTGTTTTCTCCTTAACTTCTCCAGGACATGAACACCTGTTTCCTGGTGAAAGTCTTGTGTTTTCTCCTTAACTTCTCCAGGACATGAACACCTGTTTCCTGGTGAAAGTCTTGTGTTTTCTCCTTAACTTCTCCAGGACATGAACACCTGTTTCCTGGTGAAAGTCTTGTGTTTTCTCCTTAACTTCTCCAGGACATGAACACCTGTTTCCTTTGTGAGTGAGCTGGATCTTAGTGCCACTCTGTGCCATTTGCCTGAAACTACAACAAGTGGAAACATGAGCTCAGATTTCCCATCAGGAGATTCAGTATGTCTTTGTTTACACAAGATAACATACAACACATGCAGTATTTTATTTATCTTAATTAGGATCCTACTAATGTTGATAAAAAATATATATTTGCAGGTTTAATGTGTAACTGAGCAAATGCCATTTACGTTAGTTTTAGATAAGTAGAGTTTTGCCTTTTCAGCCTGGATTTAAAAATAGCAGCCAATAAGAAAACTGACTCCAAAACCTGCAGTTTGTGTCTGCATGAGTTAGCTGTGAGTATCTTTGGACTCTGGCTTCATTTGCTGCTTTACAGTCTGGGAAGAAACTTCATCTTCATGCTGGGGTGGGTGTGTGTGGGGGGGGGTAATATAAGTGCAGAGCACTATAGTTAAAATGCCTGCCTCTTCCTAACTGGATTAGCGAATATCAGATTAGTTTCAGTAAAAAAAAACAACAACAATAGCAGGCGTAATTTACAGGGGATGTCCCAAAACTCCAAACTGGCCAGTGCAACCACCCCAGAATCTAAAAATAACTTCCTTTACATAGGCTGAATAAAGACATGTACACCATACCTTGCTGCAGATATGGCACACGTTGCAGAAAAATCCACCAGGCTGCAGGAAATGAAGTGTTTTATATTCTAACAATTACAATTATGCGCAAAAGTGAAGATCTAAAAATACTTTATCTCAAAGGTAACATAGCCTTAAGTAAAAAAAAAAAGTAGCTTCCGCCTAAAACGTCAGCCTAATAACTTATGTAGTCGGTATAAAAGGTAGACTATAAAACCTGACCAGATATGATAAGACATAGTGTCGCACTGTTGCTTGCTCTGGAGGAAACTGTCCTTGTAAATTCTGGAGTGTGGTCTGTAAAGTGTCTTGAGATAACTCTTGTTGTGAATTGATACTATAAATAAATTGAAATTGAAATTAGTGTTACATCAATTTTAATATTGTTTATTGTTATTATTTTATCGCCCATGAAGACACATGTCTGTCTGTTATTCTGTTTTTATTGTGGCAGCAGCTTAGCCCGTAGGGAGTTGGGTTGGGAACTGGAGGGTTGCTGGTTCAAGTCCCCCCACGGAGTGTGGACTGGGTGCTGGGTGCTGCCAGGTGCTCTTGAGCAAGGCACTGTACCCCTGCCCCCAACCACTCAGGACACTGGCAGCCCCCCCTCCACACACACACACACACACACACACACTCTGACATCTCCATCAATAGGTCCCGTGCATGTGTGTGTGTGTGTGTGTGTGTGTGTGTGTGTGTGTATTTCAGGCGTCTGTGTAGTGATTAGTAACAAAACAGAGAGTAGATTGTAATTTCCCCATTGGGTATCAATAAATCATTATTAATAAATTTATTTCATATGAATGTTGTGTGTTTGTTTATGTTTGCACCATTCACCAAGGCAAATTCCACACCAGTCTGGCTTACTTATTGTGACGAACCTTGTTTCTGATTCTGAATTACAAAAGCAAAAAAGCTGCAAAGTGTCTCTGTGCCCACAAGGTGGCGCTAAAAGACCAGCACGAAACAGTCTGCTGAGGAGGTAAAGGGTTATTATTAACAATAACAACACAGCGACGCTAACGTCAGGACCACTGACTGTAAATATTAATATTTCACTGTTCATGTGACGTTTAAAGGTCCATTGGAGTGTCACTGCTCGCCTGTTTAGTGGTGCTGTGGGAAATACTGAGATTTCCTGGAGTCAGTGAAGTGAACATGTTGTGAGGTTAAATGCTGTATAGCATGTCTGCAGGGCCGCTACCATAGACCGTTAATGTTAAAATATATATATACAGTCTGTTGGAGCCATTACAACACTTTGTTTTGTTTATATATCATGTTAAAATTCTGCAATTTTATGTTTGAGCACTGGGTGGCGCATTGCCTTGGAAGGCATACAGGTAATCAGCCCCAGGTACACAGGTGTGTGGAGAAACGGGGAAAGCAGACAGCTTTTCACTTTAATGTAGAGTCTCTTATCAACTCTTACATTAGGCCAATGCGGTGGGATCAGGGGAGAACTTGCTTGGACGCGTGTCAGTGTCGTATCAGTTTCGTGCCAGACGTGTTAGTTGTGTTAAGGTAGGGTGACCAGACGTCCCCGGTTTCCGGGGACAGTCCCTGGTTTTGGTGACCTGTCCTCGGCTGGATCTGTCCCCGGAAATGTCCCCGGTTTTCACTGTGACTGACAGACCCGATACTGGAATGAAAGAAAGAAAACTCTGACCAAACGGAGCCGATCGAGCAGCGCTGCTCAGAGCTCAGAGATGTTTTAGAAAGCCGTATTTTACCATGCTAAAATCACTGATTATTTACATGGAGTCTGGTGGAGATATGCTGCTCTATACATGCTAAAATCACTGATTATTTACATGGAGTCTGGTGGAGATATGCTGCTCTATACACGCTAAAATCACTGATTATTTACATGGAGTCTGGTGGAGATATGCTGCTCTATACACGCTAAAATCCCTGATTATTTACATGGAGTCTGGTGGACTTTTATGTTTTAAAAAAGGATCTTAATCTTTAACAGAAAGGTCGACCTCCTTAGAAATCCTTTCCATAATGTTATCAGACACTTAGAATATTAATCTGAGTCTGTCAGCAGCAAAACGAGCACTTTATGAACGTAAATACAAGCTGGACAATTCTCCCATTAACTTCCATTGTAGCTTGTTTCTCTGCTGCCGACTGCAGCGATCTCGTTTCATACTGCATCAATGTCAAAGGAACATCTTTCCTCAATAGTTGATATTGTATCCGATACTCAGCTCTAGGTCTAGTGTCCCCGTTTTAAGTTTTACAAAAATAAGTCCGTATGAAATCAACCTTTTTAAAACGATAAACTGGCTGACGTCTTGCTCTCTGTGCCGGTGTCGTGCCAATGTACTTATCCCCGCCAAAAATATCAGGCCGTTTTTCACCTGATATTTTTGGTATCCCCTATGTAACTTTTGCTAGACAACAGCAAACCTCTCCAAATTGTGTCAGGTTGTTTATTGTGACTTAGTAAACACACAAAATAACACCCATGATGACAGGACAGACCCTTTGCATGTTAGGGATGGGATACATAAAATATCAGGTGAAAAACGGCCTGATATTTTGAGTACCTCCTATGTAACTCATATGGTAGACAGGTGAAAAAGTGTTTAATTGAAAAGCCATATTAAACTAAATTAAATTAAAACAGAAATCCCGTTAGAGGACAGGGAGGATACGCCTATCAGTCCATAACATTAAACCACGCTATAAACATTTCACACGTCGCCTTAATGTAACAGACAATGTATGTATGTAGTTAACTGAGACCCCTGTTACTATGGTAACCCTGCCGAGTCTTCCACGTCGCTGTTTGTTCCATTTAATTCAAAGTGCAGGAGTTAAACAATGCTCTGTGCGCATGCGCGCTCCCGCGGCCAGGGGATACAAATCTTGGCGGGAATACGTACATTGGCACGACACCGGCAAGCACGAGACATTTCTACTAGTTACCAAGGCAACCTCGCACTCGGCTGCAGTTTACTCGACTGGTGACGGTCACCATTAATCTTAATATCTGTTGTTAATTCTGTAAGTTCTAGTCTGTATATATATATATATATATATATATAATTATTAAGGTATTATTAGATATAATCAACTCGTTTAATTGTTCCTTCGGCTGCCAGTTTTTATTAAACCAGCAGGTAAGTAGCTACCGTTAAAGCTAGCTAGCTAGCTAAGTAACGTTGGACCCAGTGTGGCTAACATTTAGCTACATTTAACAAATAAAGCTCGCTCTGTTAACTGTTTTACAACATAGCTAATTCTGTTTTACTGACCCCATGTAATGTAAGTTACGTTAAATAAATTTGACGACAGTTAAAGAGTTTATGCTAACGTTAGCAGACGTAGCATTAGTTATCAACGGTCAAGCTAACGTTAGCTAGCATTAACATAGCTAACCGTTAAAACAACGTTAGCTTAAGGTGACCAGATCTCTCAGACCAAATTCGGGGACATTTTTAGCTCAGAAGCGTAAATACCTCCAAAACACGTCATGTTTTTAATGTTTGTAAAACTTAAAACAGGGACACTAGACCTAGAGCTGAGTATCGGATACAATATAAACTATTGAGGAAAGATGTTCCTTTGACATTGATGCAGTATGAAACGAGATCGCTGCAGTCGGCAGCAGAGAAACAAGCTACAATGGAAGTTAATGGGAGAATTGTCCAGCTTGTATTTACGTTCATAAAGTGCTCGTTTTGCTGCTGACAGACTCAGATTAATATTCTAAGTGTCTGATAACATTATGGAAAGGATTTCTAAGGAGGTCGACCTTTCTGTTAAAGATTAAGATCATTTTTTAAAACATAAAAGTCCACCAGACTCCATGTAAATAATCAGTGATTTTAGCGTGTATAGAGCAGCATATCTCCACCAGACTCCATGTAAATAATCAGTGATTTTAGCGTGTATAGAGCAGCATATCTCCACCAGACTCCATGTAAATAATCAGGGATTTTAGCGTGTATAGAGCAGCATATCTCCACCAGACTCCATGTAAATAATCAGTGATTTTAGCGTGTATAGAGCAGCATATCTCCACCAGACTCTATGTAAATAATCAGTGATTTTAGCGTGTATAGAGCAGCATATCTCCACCAGACTCCATGTAAATAATCAGTGATTTTAGCATGGTAAAATACGGCTTTCTAAAATATCTCTGAGCTCTGAGCAGCGCTGCTCGATCGGCTCCGTTTGGTCAGAGTTTTCTTTCTTTCATTCCAGTATCGGGTCTGTCAGTCACAGTGAAAACCGGGGACATTTCCGGGGACAGATCCAGCCGGGGACAGGTCACCAAAACCGGGGACTGTCCCCGGAAACCGGGGACGTCTGGTCACCTTACTCTTGTCCCCCCATATCGCCGTTGACGTTTCGTTAAAGGTATTTTATTGAAGGGTGGATCATGGGCCAAGGAAGACCCCATTACATTTTGGAGAGGACCCGAACAACAGGGTGGATACAAACATTCTGTCACTTTAAATGACAATGCGAGATGAGAGAGCATTTATGCTGCATTCATGTGGTGTCAGCGCAAAATGTGTTCCCAACTTGAGGGGATGTCATGTGGACTTCTCCTCAAGTGGTATTGTGAACTAGATTTTGGCTTGGCAGAGGTCTGAGGTCTCCGGGTGTCCTTCTGCTTTAATCATGTGTTAGTGGGCGCGCCCCAGATGGAAAGAGGGAACTGAGAATAAAACTCCAATATGATCACAGAAGGAAACATGACACACATTAAAGCAACGGAGAGACGTCTGTTAACTGTAAGTACTGCTTCTTACCTTTTCTGTTACATGTCATGGTTGTTCTTTAACAAAATGTAATTTAGTTGTAGTGGGGCATCATTTCACTAAGCCTTAATAATAATAATAATAATATTAAAGTCATACGGGGATTAAAGAACAGAGCTAACTGCAGACAGGCGTCCAGCAATGTTGATTAAAAAGTAAAATAATCAAAACAGTCAGTTTCATATATCAGTGTTTCTTGTTTATTTAAAATAAGAACAAATATCCGTTCCAGTGTTTATATATATTATAATTTCTAAGTCATTCTCAGTGGTGTGCTGCTGTGCGGCCATTAGACCACTGTGGGGGTCCCGGGTCTTTGAGGGGGTTTTGGGGGTACCCAGCAAAAAGGGGAATAATTTATTTTCACCTTAACTTTATCCATACGTAAGACAATGACCAAATGTATGAGTATTTGCTTATGGGTTTCATATGTGTTCTGTAATTGAACCTCTAAAAGCAAAAGTCCTATCAATCAGGGTCTAATTGATGTCAGTTTAAGGGTCCTTCATGGGAAAACGTTTTGGGAACCACAGCATTAGTCAACTGTCTGCGGTTAGTTCACGTGTCTGTAATAACAGCAGGATGGTCAAGTGTCTGCGGTTAGTTCACGTGTCTGTAATAACAGCAGGACAGTCACGTGTCTGCGGTTAGTTCACGTGTCACCAGTGTAATTCCAGAAGTGAAAGGCCCATTACCGGTAATTTTTTTGATTGTGAAATAGAGGTTTATACTACTGTAGAAGCCAGAAGTCTGTATGAAATCAACCAAGTTTTAAGAAAAACATGTTTTATTCATGATGTCATGGAGAAGTACTACACTACCCACAATCATTAGCGTAGCGTCAGAACAAGCAGCATCTTCTCTGTCCAATAACAAACCACTATTGATCCATGTGTTGAGTGAATGAAATGGGATAAATGCGATGGCCCTCAGTAGTTCCCAGAGTTCATCATGTTTTCTAACTGCTTCTTTATTCTGAGCAACAGTCCAACGAGCCAAAAGGATTCAACTGACACTGATATGACTCAGAGAGAAGCAGCCAATCAGAGGACAGCTGCTGATATTTGGCTTTTTCAGGAGAAATGATGCACTGATGAATGAGTGATGATGTGCTGATGAATGATCGGCCTGCTGCTCTCAGTGTTTCCTCTCCAGATGAAGGTGTGGACACTGCTATGAGTCAGTGTGAGGACAGAGAGGAGGGAGTCCCTCCCCCTAAACCCCCTCTGTGGGGGGACCATGACAGCCAGACCAAAGCTCAGAGGTGAGAGGACCATCTCTAACTGTCCATCACTCAGATCACTCCACCGTCATTATTCACACTCACAGGTCTGTGGGTGTTGTGTTTTAGCCCAGAGAAGCAGCACAGACCTGGACTAGATCCTGGACCTGGACCCAGCTGTGTGTCCTTCAAGAGTGATGGCTCAAGGGACATTTTGATTGATTTTAAAAACACATTTGAGTGAGTACATAGTTGTAAGTTGTGTTCAGTAACATGTCTATAATGTCAGTAATTAAATGCATTTTTTTTAAATTAGATATAAAAGAGATAATGTCCATAAATATGTGAGCTTTAATGAGTTTCTTTCTATCAGGATCCATCAGAGACCAGACTGTCCTGAACCTGATCTTAGCTGTGTGTCCATGAAAAGTGACCGGTCTATGGATTATCCTTTAGTCTTCAAAGATGGACGCAACTCTGATGATCAAAGGTGAGGATTTGATTTTCTTTTTATATATATTTGTTTGAGCAAATGTTGTGCGCGATGTTGTGCAGAACCCCACTGGCTAAAACAATGTTGCAAAGTTTTTCTGGCATGTATAGTAGAGTGAGGGCCAAAGTCAGCTAATGCTTCCTGATTTCTTTACAGAGTGGACCAGGAGAGCTCAGAGGGTCCCAGTGGTCAGTCCGCCCAGCAGCATCAAACAGACCTGGACTCCATCTTTATGGTCTGCACATATACAACAACTACTTTTACATCTATTCTGATCTTAATCATCTCCTTGCTGCACTTTTTAGACCAGTGGATTAGACCTGATGTCTGTCCAACATGGATCTGATGTTTGCTTCCATGATTTCAGTTTGATTTGGTCATTCATATAATCTTCGGTTCCAGTTGCTGGAGGAGGACATTGTCACTTTTGTGAAAAACGAGCTAAAGAAGATCCAGAAGGTTCTGAGTCCAGATTACCCAGAATGCTTAGAGAGTCAGAGGGAGGATAAGGATGTTTTGGATGGTGAGGATGAAGAGCAGAGGAGAAGCAGCAGAGAGGCATTTCTGAAGATCACACAGCACTTCCTGAGGAGGATGAAGCAGGAGGAGCTGGCTGACCGTCTGCAGAGCAGTAAGAGGATTTCTCTAAAGAGTTAACATGCTGGAGAAATGGGACAATTACTAATGTCTCCAGAGATGGACCAAAATATACTCATATAATTATTGTGTGAGGAAATGTTCTTGATGATCTTCTTTATTGTTTGTTCATTCAGGAAGTTATTGTGGAGTTTGTAAGCGTAAACTCAAATCCAAGCTGCAGAAGATGTTCCAGTGTGTGTTTGAGGGGATTGCTAAAGCAGGAAACCCAACCCTTCTGAGTCAGATGTTCACAGAGATCTACATCTTAGAGGGAGGAGGGGCTGCAAATGTCAATGATGAACATGAGGTCAGACAGATTGAAACAGCATCCAGGAAACCAGACACACCAGAAACAATAATAAGACGAGAAGACATCTTTAAAACTCCACCTGGAAGAGAAGAACCAATCAGAACAGTGATGACAAAGGGAGTGGCTGGCATCGGGAAAACAGTCTTAACACAGAAGTTTACTCTGGACTGGGCTGAAGGCAAAGCCAACCAGGACATCCAGTTCACATTCCCATTCACCTTCAGAGAGCTGAATGTGCTGAAACAGAGAAAGTTCAGCTTGGTGGAACTTGTTGATCACTTCTTTAGTGAAACCAAAAAAGCAGGAATCTGCCGGTTTGAAGAGGTCGTGTTCATCTTTGACGGTCTGGATGAGTGTCGACTTCCTCTGGACTTTCTCAACACTGAGATCCTGACTGATGTTACAGAGTCCACCTCAGTGGACGTGTTGCTGACAAACCTCATCAGGGGGGAAACTGCTTCCCTCTGCTCGCCTCTGGATAACCACCCGACCTGCAGCAGCCAATCAGATCCCTCCCGAGTGTGTTGACATGGTGACAGAGGTCAGAGGGTTCACTGACCCCCAGAAGGAGAAGTACTTCAGGAAGAGATTCAGAGATGAGGAGCAGGCCAGCAGAATTCTCTCCCACATCAAGAGATCTCGAAGCCTCCACATCATGTGCCACATCCCAGTCTTCTGCTGGATCACTGCTACAGTTCTGGAGGACGTGTTGAAGACCAGAGAGGGAGGAGGGCTGCCCAAGACCCTGACTGCGATGCACATCCACTTCCTGGTGTTTCAGTCCAAAGTGAAGAACATAAAGTATGATGGAGGAGCTGAGACAGATCCACACTGGAATAAGAGCAGGAAGATGATTGAGTCTCTGGGAAAACTGGCTTTTGAGCAGCTGCAGAAAGGCAACCTGATCTTCTATGAATCAGACCTGACAGAGTGTGGCATCGATATCAGAGCAGCATCAGTGTTCTCAGGAATGTTCACACAGATCTTTAAAGAGGAGAGAGGACTGTACCAGGACAAGGTGTTCTGCTTCGTCCATCTGAGTGTTCAGGAGTTTCTGGCTGCTCTTCATGTCCATCTGACCTTCACCAACTCTGGAATCAACCTGCTGGCAGAAGAACAAACAACATCCTGGCGGTCTAAAATCTTTAGAGACAAATCAACAGGTTTCTACCAGAATGCTGTGGACAAGGCCTTACAGAGTCCAAATGGACACCTGGACTTGTTCATTCGCTTCCTCCTGGGTCTTTCACTGCAGACCAATCAGAGTCTCCTACGAGGACTAATGACACAGACAGGAAGTAGCTCACAAACCAATCAGACAATAGTTGAGTACATCAAGAAGAAGATCGGTGAGAATGTGTGTGCAGAGAGAAGCATCAATTTGTTCCACTGTCTGAATGAACTGAATGATGGTTCTCTAGTGGAGCAGATCCAACAGTCCCTGAGTTCAGGAAGTCTCTCCACAGATAAACTGTCTCCTGCTCAGTGGTCAGCTCTGGTCTTCATCTTACTGTCATCAGAAAATGATCTGGATGTGTTTGAACTGAAGAAATACTCTGCTTCACACTGTGAAGAGGAAGCTCTTCTGAGGCTGCTGCCAGTGGTCAAAGCCTTCAACAAAGCTCTGTACGTGCACACACAACTATCCAGATTAAATAGAATTTACATTCATTAAGAATAAAACATTGTAATTGTTTTCTTATATATTGCTGATTCCACTTCAGGCTGAGTGACTGTAACCTGTCAGAGAGAAGCTGTGAAGCTCTGTCCTCAGTTCTCAGCTCCCAGTTCTCTAGTCTGAGAGAGCTGGACATGAGTAACAACAACCTGCAGGATTCAGGAGTGAAGCAGCTGTCGGCTGGACTGAAGAGTCCTCACTGCAAACTGGAAACTCTCAGGTTAGTGTACTGCTGTTTTGTTGTTTTAAAATGATGACACTCTGAAGTCTTATTTAGTTTGTATACACATTATTTAATGGACTTTTTATTTAATCTTTAGGCTCTAACCTCAGGAGCTTGTCAACAGTGTACAGGTTTACTATGACAAGCCATCTAAATGTTTAATAGCTAGACTACATATTTATTGCACATATCCATAGCCAAAGAAAACATTTCAGATATCCACAACATCTTCCTTAGCACATTTTTTCAGACAGAGATGCAAACCTGAGGCTATCATACTGGACACTATCCATCCCTAGGCTGCCTCTTGGTATCAAGTTTATGAACATCATAAAAATAAACTGACAAGGCTAAACTCTGGTAAAGTCCACTGAGAACTTGTTGAACTTTTAACACAAAGTTAAGTACGTGAAAACTCTATGATTGTTCAAGAAACCTGAATTCTTGCACACAAAACACTCAACAAAGCAACATAAGCTACAAAAGGTGAAGGCAGAAAGACAAGCTCCCATGACTCCTTCAGCATCTGTCCTAAGGTTTAAAACCGATGCATTAAACTGTACAGATTAACAACTAAAACACAGTGTTTTTGTCTGTATAATAAAGTTTCACGTATGGCTGATGTCTCCCTTATTTCTGAAGTCTGTGTAAGGTGTTCAGATACCAGTTTATGAGTGGGAAATGGTGTTTGTATGTTTCTGGATGCATGTATCATTTACACATCTGGCCTTTTGTCCTCTGTTCCAAATCCAGGACTCAATCTGCATTACTCCTCCTGAATCCAAACTCTTAAAGTTAGCTGGAGTCTCTCCAGCATATGACTAGTGATATGCAATAGTTAGAGCATGCTTTCCTTTTTTTAAAATAAGAACCACCACCCCGAACCTTTGGTATGTAGAGTGAACCTCATCTGCCTGGTGCCTTGCCACAGGCTGCTTTTTACCTGAGTTCTCCCACCCTTCCTACTTCACAGAGGGCATGTCGTTCACGTTTAGGACTTCCTCAAAGTGTGTGTGTGTGTGTGTGTGCGTGTGTGTGTGTGTGTGTGTGTGTGCGTGTGTGTGTGCGTGTAGTCTGTCAGGATGTCTGATCTCAGAGGAAGGCTCTGCTTATCTGGCCTCAGCTCTGAGGTCCAACCCCTCCTATCTGAGAGTGCTGGACCTGAGCTACAATCATCCAGGAGACTCAGGAGTGAAGCTGCTGTCAGCTGGACTTAAGGATCCAAACTGGACACTGGACACTCTTAGGTATGGATAGACAACAGCAGCTCTCCCACTGTTTCTGTCCCTAACTGATGAACACTGGTTCATGATTAATGGAGGATCTGAGTGAAGGAGTATGAAGTTCATTCTGACTTTGTTTCTTCCTGCAGGATGGACCCTGGTGGACTGCGGTGGTTGAGACCTGGTCTGAGGAAGTGTGAGTGTGTTTGTATGATTCATGAGAACTCTGCTGTATGTTACACTAGATTTTTACATTTTCTTGACTGAAGTACGATGATAAATTTCAGTCAGGATCGGTTTTCCTGTCAGTGCGGCTGGAAAGATGTTAGAACTCAAAGCAGTCAATTTAAAATCAATAAATGCGGGTGCCTGGGTAGCACACCTGGTAGTGCATGTGCCTGTATTCAGAGATTCAGTTCTTGCCGCAGCGGCCACAGGTTCTGTTCCCACCTACGGCCCTTTGCTGCATGTAATTCTCCCTCTCACTCCCCTTTCATGACTAAGCTGTCCTATTGAATAAAGGCCTTATATGCTGAAAAAATAATCTTAAAAAATATATATATACTGTATATCAACAAACAAAAATCCATGAACGCAGCAAACTGAATAAAGTGATCCAACAGAAATAATAAATATATTTCATTTAGCCAACAGAAAGATAAATTTGTTTCTTTTGACTGTTCCTAAACTAAACCTTAGATTTTCACTAAACTGGAGGAAGGTTATTGTACTGTATTTGCTGATTCTTGGTATGAACATTAGCATTTGACAGGACCCCAGTATCAGTTTACTGATCTTTGTGTTAGGTTGAAGGCAAGGCAATATACAGGGTACTTATTCATTTCAGACTAACTCTGCAAACCTGAGGCTCTGCAAACATAAATGGAAGCACAAAGTTAGTGCATATAAAATACAAACCAACAATAAGTATACTTCACATTCTTAGGATACAATAATGCATATTCATAACTAAAAATTAACTAAGTTATTGAATTCACTTTAATGTCAAACTAAAGTGTCAGTAAAGTTGTTAATAAATCATCAGATGATAACATGCAGCTGTATTGTGTCTTGTTCTCTCCATCAGATGTCTGTGAACTGGAACTGGACACAAACACAGTAAACAGAGAACTCAAACTGTCTGACAACAACAGGAAGGTGACATGGGTGTTAGAGTATCAGTCATATCCTGATCATCCAGAGAGGTTTGACTTCTGGCCTCAGCTGCTGTGTAGAGATGGTCTGACTGGTCGCTGTTACTGGGAGGTGGAGAGGAGAGGAGAGGTTCTTATATCAGTGAGTTACAGAGGAATCAGAAGGAGAGGATACTGTACTGACTGTGTGTTTGGAGGAAATGATCAGTCCTGGAGTCTGAGCTGCTCTGATGATGGTCGTTACTCTGTCTGGCACAATAACAGAGAAACAGCCCTCCCGTCCTCCTCTGTCTCTGACAGAGTAGCAGTGTATGTGGACTGGCCTGCTGGCTCTCTGTCCTTCTACACAGTCTCCTCTGACTCACTGATCCACCTCCACACCTTCAACACCACATTCACTCAGCCTCTCTATCCTGGGTTTAGGGTCTGGTCAGCTGGTTCCTCAGTGTCTCTGTGTCCTCTGTAGGAGAGTCTCTCCTGTGTTGAGGATCAGCTGCTGAAATCAAAGTTCAGTCTGTCCACCATCACACACACTCCAGACCAAACATGAAGAAATTGTTCCAACAAATCACACGTCGATTTAAACATTCAAGCCCATCTGTCTCTACGCTCGTTTTCACACCTTTTTGCAGTTTGTACCATGTGTTGTGTATTGGGTTTGTGGTGTTATGCCACTGGAGGTCAGGGTGAGCATATCATGCTCTCACCTATACACACCTGCAAGCTCTAATCACTCTGATGTTCCCTTTGTGTCCCTCCATCCGGAGGAAGGCTCAAGCCGACACGCCTTGATGTATTTTTAATATCTTGCCCTGTTTAATAAAGTCCTTTTGATCACTTGTTGTAACCAGCCTTGAGTGCTTGGACTTGATTTTTTATGACTTTCCTGGTCATAATTGTTCTTGTTCAACAATGTTTACACATGCCTGTAAGTCCAGCAACATTATACTGTTAGATTTGTAAGACATGCTTCAGTGTTTATTTTGCATCATTCAGGACCGTAATGGGAGAAGAAGATATTATCTTGACCGGACAAGTGGTCGATACGTCCCGGCTGCTGCCCGGTGTCCCGTCCTGGAAATGTCTCTGGAGAAGAAGACAGGGGACGAGGTGAAGGAGAGCTGCACCAAGCTAGCCCCAGTTAGCCACACTAGCTGGACAGGAAACAGGGAAGTTACCTTCAAAATAAAAGAACAAGACGAAGGGTGAGTAAGGTTAATGCATACTCAGCATGGACAGGGCCGTCCAAACCCAGTTTACTGTGCAACAGATTGGTACAGATAGATGAATTCCCTCTTCCTGAGTGCACTCCTCAAACCACACAGAGGATTCATTCACTTTTAATCCCTGGATTAGCTTAATGTGTTGATGATGTTTTATTTTGTCATTCAGAGACAGAAAAAATCGGATGTAGAAGGAGACACATGCTTTGATTTAAAATTAACACAAGAAGTGATCTTTGATAGAGATAGAGATCGTGTGTGTGTGTGTGTGTGTGTGTGTGTGTGTGTGTGTGTGTGTGAGAGACATCTGAAGGACCAAACTGGATGAGCTGAAGCAGAACATGACATCTGTATGTTCAACATTCTGAGCAATGTCACAGATTAATGGAGCTCTGAATATCTGTTCCTTTGGAGGACGCTGATGCTAATCAGTCTCTGTCAACACTGATTACATCTCAAATATATTCTTTAACTGTCTCTGGCTCAGACACCTCCCACCGTGACATTACAGCAAGCTACCATGACATATGTCCTCATTCTCAATAGTTTACGTGTTGTTTACGTGTCTTTTGATTGGGGCAGTCAGACTGCTGCAGACTGCCCTAATGCCCCATCCATGTTGACAAACCAGGGGCAACTTGCTGCTGTGGCTTCCATCCTCAGTGACCGTCCCCGTTTGTTCCTTAGTACCTGTGGAAAGACATCAAACACAAGAAAAAAATGTTTACCGTTATGAATGCTATAACGTGGCGTTATACTTTTAAGTGGGAATCTACTCATACATTTGAGCTTTCATTTAACGTTGCTAGTAAAGTAAACAAGGTGCAGATTTACCTCCCATCCTCAGCTACAGCTGATAAACACCCATTTCTAAATCTCTGCTAACGTTATATACAGTAACGGCATATAAAAAGAGATGAAAATGCCACTGGACATTAACCTTTACAAACAAAAATGGGACAAAAGACAGTAAACCAGCAGACAGCCTAATGTTAAATGTGATGTATCTACCTTTGATTATCACCTGCAGTTTGTTTGCATTTACAGCTCCCCCTGGTGTTCAATTTGAATGAAGCTTTCAAGGAGGGGTTCAGGTACTTATGAGGACATATCCTGAGAGAAATGTGATGATTGGACGATGAATATGTGATCTATAGTAAAATGTGGGTAATGCCACTCACCTATCATGTGCTTGTAGCGCCCCCTAGTGGCGTATGTATATACAACTGTCAGGGTGTATCTGGGGCTCTTAAGGCCTGTTCACACCGGGACGAATTTCGCGCGCGATATTCGCCGACGTTTAACGCGTCGTGACTTAACAAAGGGCGTCAATGAGAGTGTGCACACCATAGACATAATAAAGAGTAGACGCCGCATTGGCAGGCTGAGCGCGAAAAATCCAGCCGCCATCTTGGACCGGTCATACTCGTTACTTGGCAGCAGAAGATACAAGATGAGTACTGTGCAGCATATTCCTGCTCAGATCGGCGGATTTTTTTAATCTTATCTCTTTCACTCTGGGTTCTGTGAAGCATTTTGTAGGCCTATCTGTGTTTTGAAAATTGCTACATAAGTTAAGTTCCCAAAGCAGCACTAATGTATGCTTGTGTTGTTATTACATTGGGATTGTCTCTGGTTTAGTTGTGATTTGTTTGATAAGACTTGCACGTTACTCTTATAAGATAGATAGATAGATAGAGATATATATATAATTATATAGCCTTTTCAATAGCAATGTGCTTGAGTACAGAGTCAACACAACATAAAAGAGGTGTATCTGTCCAAATACTTATGTAATAAGAGCTGAGACAGCTGGTCATTTATCAAATATATCGAAAGTTGCAATAAGTATGCAATATTTAGTTTATTTTGTGGAGCTGTCCTGTTAACTTTATTTATGTATTTTATACTGTCCAACCAGTAGAACCCGTCCTGTTCTATAGACATGGTCCTTAGTTATTTATATTATAACTTTATTTATGTATTTTATACTGTCCAACCAGTAGAACCCGTCCTGTTCTGTAGACATGGTCCTTAGTTATTTATATTATAACTTGATTTATATATTTTATACTGTCCAACCAGTAGAACCCGTCCTGTTCTGTAGACATGGTCCTTAGTTATTCATGTTGGACCAGTCCAATATAACTTTCAGTTAAAATAAACCTTGTGTTGTAAGAAAACTTGTTTAATTTGTTATGAATCTATTTTGTAATTTTATATATGTTTAAAAATATCGGAATTCATATCGATGTTGCAATATCACATTTTGTCAATGTTGTGCAACCCTAGTGTGTGTGTGTGTGTGTGTGTGTTGGGAGTGGGGCTGCTAAATGTCAAGGTCTGGGAGGCAATTGATGCAGAACAACGTGGTAGTACTGTGCGTGTGTGTGTGTGTGCTTGCGTATGTGTGCGTGTGTGTGTGTGTGTGTGTGTGTGTGACAGAGAGAGAGACAAATATAAAAAGCTTCAAGTAGACTCTAATAATATAATCATATTGTTTCTTGTACTTAAATATCTGACTTTACGGTCACTATCTGTTTCTTCTTCCCTATCATATTTATAATGTGTGTGCAAATTATTTTTCTATAATAGGTATTTATACCTATTATAGCCTACATCATATATGTGATGTAGGGGTATTTATACCTATTGTAGCCTACATCATATATGTGATGTAGGGGTATTTATACCTATTATAGCCTACATCATATATGTGATGTAGGGGTATTTATACCTATTATAGCCTACATCATATATGTTATGTAGGGGTATTTTGCAAATACCTATAATTTACAAATGATAGATACACCGAGGATGTCTGGTCTAGGGTGACCAGACGTCCTCGGATTTAGGGACAGTCCCCGTTTTTGTCCCCTGACTAAATACAGAAGAAAAACTACCTCTGTCCTTGTTCTTTTTTTTTTAAAGACACAACATTAGGTTTTTCAATCAGATTTATAGTCAAACTGGAAATATCCCCGTTGCTCTCCCTTTTCCGGGATTATGTTTCCAGTTTTGATCTCGGACGTCTGGTGAATTTATATCATATCAGAATATTCTATTACTGTTAAGCACACTATGAATATTAAAATACGCCTAATCATGTGTCCTGTATCATAGCTACATGTATGACCTTTGTAGCAAAAAAAACATGAAAATCAGTTGGGTATTCAGTGAGATTGATTAATTAAACGCGCTGACAGCTCATTGCACCTGCCAAACACATTACACTGAGTGGAGCGGGTGACCGGTCCAAGATGGCGGCCCCAAATCTCGTAAGCGCCAATAGGCAGTAGCGGTCGATGCGGCGTCTACTCTTTATTATGTCTATGGTGCACACCGACGCGAAAAACGCCACGCGTAAAAGCGTCATTTTTTAAAAAAACGCCTCGGGTTCGTTTTTTTGGTTTGACGCGCCGCGTCAAAAACTATCCGACCAATGAAATCGGCCCTTTTGCTCACGTGTCTCGTGCTTCTGAAGTTACAGTAAAACACAACTTGGCGGCGCTCAAGCACAAAACGGTCTTACCGAGCACACCAACGAAGAAGACATACGCCACCGTCATCGCTGCCACAAGACGAGGAAGAGGCAAAGCACGATGTCCAAAATAAATGTTGAGCTGCTGGTCTCCTTGGTTTCGGAACATAAAGAGCTATACCTGATTTAGAAGAAATGTTCTAAATACTTGCTCTCTTCTTCTCTGCTCTTCTTCTGAGTTGCAAGCGAGTATCAGAAGCGCAAAGTTGCGCAGCGCCACCCTATGTACGGGGGTATTTCTGTTTTACATTAAGCGCCATCTAGTGACAGATAATGAATCTGCATGTTCATTCGGCTCATCGTCAGCGAAAATCGCTTTGGGTGTGAACACAAAAAACGCTGACGAATAACGCCCGCCGATATTCGTCCCGGTGTGTACGGGCCTTTAGGTTGCTGATTTGTGTTCATCTATGTCCAGAGCCATGCAAGTTCATTGGTTAATAACCTAAAAAGTAAATGAGATATTGACATGCTCTAAACAACTTTTAAGAAGCTTAAGCTTGATCCATTGATTCATTGAACATTTTGTGGCAATCCGAGTTACGGTGTAATATACCTTAATGGTCCTTGAGGATTTTTTTGTAGAGCACACGTGGATTTGAGCCGGTGCGGCAGACAACAGATAATAATAATAACTAAAACAGGCAAACATTCAGTTTCATTTGGCACAGCTTTGGGCGTTGTCAATGACGTCATTGGTCTGAAAACGAAACTAACTAAGATCACCGGAGAACTGTCGCGGATCCCTAAACGCACTCCCCGAAGCCTCGGTACTTCACGTAAGATCTGTGGAGAGTCTCCGACTGGGAATCAGCTGTAAGTTAGTTTTCTGTCACGTTTACACTTCACGGTTTGTTTGTGGCTGTGTATGATGGGATCTGAGAGGTCCGGAGCAGGGCTCAAGTTACTGCGTTTGGGGAAAACTCAACATAAAGCAACATGCTGTCGAATTATTGATGATTGGGATCAATCATTCAGTCTCTGTGAGAATCAATGGATCACTGAGGACGTTGTTATTTTACTTAACGTGACAACTTTCTAATTTCCGGGTATTAAACCTTTGTGCGCTGCAGCGTTAAGACGCACAGAAATACGCGGACATTTCCGATGAACCCCTTCAAAATAAAGTGTGGGGGCTGAACAGACTAGTTTTTATATTATGAAAAACATTCTGTTAACAATAATGCATTTAGTCTTAGTCAGCGTTTTTGGACATTGCTGCAGTCTCGTCTTAGTCATGGAAAAAGTAATTGATGAACATATTCAGTCTCGTCTGATGAAATTAACTCAACCGTAGGAAAGAGTCAATGTGGCAGAATCTCTCAAAGTTTAAACTTTTCCCTCAGAGACATGAAACTTTATCAAAATTCACTCTCAGCAACAAGATCTCTTTAGAAGGACTTCACCGTTTTACAACACAGATATGACTCAGAGAGAAGCAGCCAATCAGAGGACAGCTGCTGATATTTGGCTTTTTTCAGGAGAAATGATGTGAGGGATGAATGAGTGATGATGTGCTGATGAATGATTGGACTGCTGCTCTCAGTGTTTCCTCTCCAGATGAAGGTGTGGACTCTGCTATGAGTCAGTATGAGGACAGAGAAGAGGGAGTCCCTCCCCCTAAACCCCCTCTGTGGGGGGACCATGACATGCAGACCAAAGCTCAGAGGTGAGAAGACCATCTCTAACTGTCCATCACTCAGATCATTCCACCATCCATCCATCATTATTCACACTCACAGCTCTGTGGGTGTTGTGTTTCAGCCCAGAGAAGCAGCACAGACCTGGACTAGATCCTGGACCTGGACCTGATCCCAGCTGTGTGTCCATGAAGAGTGACCGGTCTATGGATTATCCTTTAGTCTTCAAAGATGGACGCCACTCTGATGATCAAAGGTGAGGATTTGATTTTCTTTTTATATATATTTGTTTGAGCACAACTGGAGGGAGGCTGAGAACTTTTATTATTTTATTGCTCCACTGTCATCGTAATGTCAGTAATTACTTATTATTGACAGGACAAGGGAAGATGGTTTTAATGGTAATCGACAAGACAAAAAGTACATAGTTGTAAATTGTGTTCAGTAACACGTCCGTAATGGCAGTTATTGAATAGAGTTTTTGTATTGCATTCAAACATTTAAATTAGATATAAAAGTATTTTGATTCAGAGACAATTTCCCCTAAATATGTGAGATTTAACACTAGAAGTGCCGGGCTTCAATAACTCCTACAACCCGCCGTGAGCGGTCACTTTGACCGCCAGACTCCAAACTCTATAATGTCTCATGATAAATACCTAATTGCAATAATAATGCATGTATTGCGTTAGGATGTCTTTAGAATAACGTAATTATTTCATAGGCTACATTCATAACTGAAAAATATGGTATAGAAATTCATTCAACATAACAGGAAAATAACACCTAAAGGTATCTTATTTGAACATTTATAACCTAACCTAACCGGTCATTGCCTCCGTGTTGATGTCTGCTGTGGTGAGCAGCGCTGCTCGGACCGAGCTCCGCTGCTCTTTTTCCCCTCTATAAACTCCGCTCTCAACTTCTCCGGCAGTTGACAATTTTACTGCTGGTGCACTCCTTGGAGAGGATGTGTGCAGTGAATCCAGCCAGTTCGAGGATGTATAAAGTTGTATGAACACGAAGGCAGCCACCGGCCTTCTAGCTACGTGTACCACGCCTTTCACAGAGCGAGCGCCCGGCGCTTGCCTTCTGATTCAGAACAGAGTCCATCCACGGCGTATTTATTGTGGTAGCCTGCATTACCGACTCTGGCCTTGCCTTCGGTCCATCGGTGATGCCCACCCTTGTTGCTTGACACCGCTTATGACGTTTCTCTGGCAGAGACGCTGATAGTTACTAAGCAACCAATATGCGCAACCGCGCAAAAGATTAAAAACAATACCGCAAAAATCCGAGCGGTCAATAGGACCGTGTATGGCCGAAATAAGGAAAAGGGAATTTATTTTCTTTGCCTTGTGTGTAATGTATATAAAAACTATTTTAAATGAAAACAGACTATTTTAGGAAAGATATTACATGTTTAAATTTCAAAAGGGTCGAAATGACCGTCATGGCTTTTCTAGTGTTAATGAGTTTCATTCTATCAGGATCCATCAGAGACCAGACTGTCCTGAACCTGATCCCAGCTGTGTGTCCATGAAGAGTGACCGGTCTATGGATTATCCTTTAGTCTTCAAAGATGGACGCCACTCTGATGATCAAAGGTGAGGATTTGATTTTCTTTTTATATTTATTTGTTTGAGCACAACTGGAGGGAGGCTGAGAACTTTTATTATTTTATTGCTCCACTGTCATCGTAATGTCAGTAATTACTTATTATTGACAGGACAAGGGAAGATGGTTTTAATGGTAATCGACAAGACAAAAAGTACATAGTTGTAAATTGTGTTCAGTAACACGTCCGTAATGTCAGTTATTGAATAGAGTTTTTGTATTGCATTCACACATTTAAATTAGATATAAAAGTATTTTGATTCAGAGACAGTTTCCCCTAAATATGTGAGATTTAATGAGTTTCATTCTATCAGGATCCATCAGAGACCAGACTGTCCTGAACCTGGACCCAGCTGTTTGTCCATGAAGAGTGACCGGTCTATGGATTATCCTTTAGTCTTCAAAGATGGACGCCACTCTGATGATCAAAGGTGAGGATTTTAAACTGATAATCAGCAGGACTAGTAAAGGTGGACCACAACAGTGAGTCCTCTGATTCACTGTTAACATCCAAATATCACTTCATGGACCTTTACCTTGTGTGTGTCTCTGTGTGGACAGACATGATATGAGCTAATTCTTCCTGATTCCTCCACAGAGTGGACCAGGAGAGTTCAGAGGGTCCCAGTGGTCAGTCTGCCCAGCAGCATCAAACCCACCTGGACTCCATCTTTATGGTCTGTACATGTACAACAACTACTTTTACATCTATTCTGGTCATAATCATCTCCTTGCTGCACTTTTTAGACCAGTGGATTGTCAGTCTGTCCAACATGGATCTGATGTTTGCTTCCATGATTTCAGTTTGATTTGGTCATTCATATAATCTTCTGTTCCAGCTGCTGGAGGAGGACATTGTCACTTTTGTGAAGTACGAGCTGAAGAGGTTCCAGAAGGTTCTGAGTCCAGATTACCCAGAATGCTTAGAGAGTCAGAGGGAGGATAAGGAGGTGTTGGATGGTGAGGATGAAGAGCAGAGGAAGAGCAGCAGAGAGGCATTTCTGAAGATCACACAGCACTTCCTGAGAAGAATGAAGCAGGAGGAGCTGGCTGACCGTCTGCAGAGCAGTAAGAGGATTTCCCTAAAGAGTTAACATGCTGGAGAAATGGGACAATTACTAATGTCTCCAGAGATGGACCAAAATATACTCATACACTCATTCTCTGAGAAATGTTGAAATATGTTTTCTGACATATTGATTTTCTTTGTTGTGTGTTTATTCAGGAAGTCCTGCTGCAATTGGTAAACATAAACTCAAATCCAAGCTGCAGAAGACGTTCCAGTGTGTGTTTGAGGGGATTGCTAAAGCAGGAAACCCAACCATTCTGAGTCAGATGTTCTCAGAGATCTACATCTTAGAGGGAGGGGCTGCAAAGGTCAATGAAGAACATGAGGTCAGACAGATTGAAACAGCATCCAGGAAACCAGACAGACCAGAAACAATAATCAGACGAGAAGACATCTTTAAAACCCCACCTGGAAGAGATGAACCAATCAGAACAGTGATGACAAAAGGAGTGGCTGGCATCGGGAAAACAGTCTTAACACAGAAGTTCACTCTGGACTGGGCTGAAGACAAAGCCAACCAGGACATCCAGTTCACATTTCCATTCACCTTCAGAGAGCTGAATGTGCTGAAAGAGAGAAAGTTCAGCTTGGTGGAACTTGTTGATCACTTCTTTAATGAAACCAAAGAAGCAGGAATCTGCAGGTTTGAAGAGGTTGTGTTCATCTTTGACGGTCTAGATGAGTGTCGACTTCTTCTGGACTTCCTCAACACTAAGATCCTGACTGATGTTACAGAGTCCACCTCAGTGGACGTGCTGCTGACAAACCTCATCAAGGGGAAACTGCTTCCCTCTGCTCGCCTCTGGATAACCACACGACCTGCAGCAGCCAATCAGATCCCTCCCGAGTGTGTTGACATGGTGACAGAGGTCAGAGGGTTCACTGACCCTCAGAAGGAGGAATACTTCAGGAAGAGATTCAAAGATGAGGAGCAGGCCAGCAAAATCATCTCCCACATCAAAACATCACGAAGCCTCCACATCATGTGCCACATCCCAGTCTTCTGCTGGATCACTGCTACAGTTCTGGAGGACGTGTTGAAGACCAGAGAGGTAGGAGAGCTGCCCAAGACCCTGACTGAGATGTACATCCACTTCCTGGTGGTTCAGTCCAAAGTGAAGAACATTAAGTATGATGGAGGAGCTGACACAGATCCACACTGGAGTCCAGAGAGCAGGAAGATGATTGAGTCTCTGGGAAAACTGGCTTTTGAGCAGTTGCAGAAAGGCAACCTGATCTTCTATGAATCAGACCTGACAGAGTGTGGCATCGATATCAGAGCAGCCTCAGTGTACTCAGGAGTGTTCACACAGATCTTTAAAGAGGAGAGAGGACTGTACCAGGACAAGGTGTTCTGTTTCGTCCATCTGAGTGTTCAGGAGTTTCTGGCTGCTCTTCATGTCCATCTGACCTTCACCAACTCTGGAGTCAACCTGTTGGCAGAAGAACAAACAACATTCTCGCGGTCTAAAATCTTTAGAGACAAATCAACAGGTTTCTACCAGAGTGCTGTAGACAAAGCCTTACAGAGTCCAAATGGACAACTGGACTTGTTCATCCGCTTCCTCCTAGGTCTTTCACTGCAAACCAATCAGAGTCTCCTACGAGGACTAATGACACAGACAGGAAGTAGCTCACAGACCAATCAGACAATAGTTGAGTACATCAAGAAGAAGATCAGTAAGAATGTGTGTGCAGAGAGAAGCATCAACTTGTTCCACTGTCTGAATGAACTGAATGATCGTTCTCTAGTGGAGCAGATCCAACAGTCCTTGAGTTCAGGAAGTCTCTCCACAGATAAACTGTCTCCTGCTCAGTGGTCAGCTCTGGTCTTCATCTTACTGACATCAGAAAAAGATCTGGACGTGTTTGACCTGAAGAAATACTCTGCTTCAGAGGAAGCTCTTCTGAGGCTGCTGCCAGTGGTCAAAGCCTCCAACAAAGCTCTGTACGTACACACACAACTATCCAGATTAAATGGAATTTTTCATCATTCAGAATAAATAATTGTAATTGTTTTCTTACGTTTTGCTGATTCCTCTTCAGACTGAGTGGCTGTAACCTGTCAGAGAGAAGCTGTGAAGCTCTGTCCTCAGTTCTCAGCTCCCAGTGCTCTAGTCTGAGAGAGCTGGACCTGAGTAACAACAAGCTGCAGGATTCAGGAGTAAAGCAGCTGTCGACTGGACTGAAGAGTCCACAGTGCAAACTGGAAACTCTCAGGTTAGTGTTAAGTTATTAGGGCCCGATTGAAACTAAAGGAATTGTGTTTTTTTTTCTGCAAATTAATTGCCTTTTTGAGGGGCTTAACATGCTCCAAAACTCACCAAAATGTATGTGTTTTAAGGGTTTCGGGAATAGGCTCACTTTTGAGCCCCTGCAGCGCGTTTAACGTAGACTGACGGAATTTGGGACAAATATGAAGCATGCAAGACGTACATAAAACTTCATTGGTGCCGTACCCTAAACCCAACAGGAAGTTTGAAATTAGTGTGATTTTGTCCATTTCCACATGTTGTACTTTAACGAACTCCTCCTAGAGATTTCATCCAATCAACTTCAAATTTGGTCTGTACCATCTTAAAACCTTAGGGATGAAAAGTAATTAAAAGAAAAACTTTTCGTTATAGGGCATGGCTGTGGCGGGGTGGCCATTTTGTGCGTTTTGCCATCAAAACAGGAAGTGGGTGTAACTTGAGTGTACTTTGTCCAGTTGGCTCAAAACCTTTTAGGTAGGAATACAACCTTGAGGACATATACAGTACACGCCGATGTTGGCTCAAAGTCATAATGCCACAGGAAGTAGGCCTAAAAGGCAAGTTTGAGATGTTATTTTCTTTGTATGTTAATTATTTAGTGGACTGACTAACAAGAATAAAAGAGTAAATGAGGTTTAGAAGTCCTGTAGTCTGGGAGAGCAGACTCAGGAGCTTGTTAACATTGTAATGTCTTGGTTATTAGCACATAAACGTGACTTGGATATACAGTTAGGTCTAAATGTATTTGGACAATGATAACGTTTGTTTATTGTATCTCTGGATTTTAAATCAAACAATGATTATGTTCTTACAGTGCAGACTCAGCATGAGAGTATTCACAACTATTATGGTAGTAGTAGATATACTGTTAATTTAAAGAACTGTTAGTCCAATAAAAGTACTTTTGAATTTAATTAAATTCAAATAAAATTAGGTCAGTGTAAATGTACTCAGAGTAAACGTTACTTTGTTACATTTTTAAAAGGTGAACATCATCAACATAACCCATAATCTTAACTATGCCGAAGTATAATAATGTGAAACATAACATGATCCTTAATTTGATTGCATTGGTGTGCAATAAATAATGTTAAGAAATATTCAGACAAGGTTTTCGTCAGTATACTCAGGGGTGCCTGACAAAGGCAAAGTCAGTTTTCATCAGTATCATAAAGTTGTATGTATGGCTGAATCTGTTTTATTAATGCAGCTGGGCACACATAATGGAGACTCATTTCCGCTCTGATAGTTAGTCATAAGTAAATGTAGAAATGTTCAGCTGTTTGCACCCTTAATGAGAAGAACTACAAACAAGTGCATCTTCCCTGACTGGCGAGGTTCTGCAACAGAGCAAAATAACAATCAGTCATTCTGACAGAATCACAAACAATGTTTTACGCTGATGATACATCCTTAAATTTTATGTCTTCCTTATTAAAACAACTATTGTTTGTAATTGTTTTTGTATGTATTGCTGATTCCTCTTCAGACTGAGAAACTCTTAGGTTATTCTATATTCATTAAAAAAAGATTACTATATAAGCTCTTTTTTTAAATTATCAGTTATTAAATTGACTGTCTGAATATCCTCTTCAGGCTGAGTGGCTGTTACCTGTCAGAGAGAAGCTGTGAAGCTCTGTCCTCATTCCTCATCTCCCAGTCCTCTAGTCTGAGAGAGCTGGACCTGAGTAACAACAACCTGCAGGTGTTTGACCTGAAGAAATACTCTGCTTCAGAGGAGACTCTTCTGAGGATGCTGCCAGTGGTCAAAGCCTCCAACAAAGCTCTGTACGTGCACACACAACTATCCAGATTAAAAGGAGTTTATTTTTAATCAAAAAAATAATTTTTGTTTGTAATTGTTTAACTGATTCCTCTTCAGGCTGAGTGGTTGTAACCTGACAGAGAGAAGCTGTGAAGCTCTGTCCTTAGTTCTCAGTTCCCAGTCTTCTAGTCTGAGAGAGCTGGACCTGAGTAACAACAACCTGCAGGATTCAGGAGTGAATCATCTATCGGCTGGACTGAAGAGTCCTCACTGCAGACTGGAAACTCTCAGGTTAATGTTTAGTTATAAAAAGTTTTTTTTGATCTATCGGGAAACATACTTTTTCTAACTCCTTCTGGGCTGTGAGTCCAATCTGCACAAAATCTTGGATATAGATGCGGTGGACCCACGTGACAAAAAGCTATCAAAAGAATTTTGATAGCTTATAGAGGACCAACATCCTGTAGGTGGCTGTTGAAACAGGAACGGTTGCATCTTGACAAAAGTTATTCTGATTTACATGAAACTTAGAATGTGTGGTCTACGTGTGATATTGAGCCGCCCCCAATACTCTATCCACACCCATGTACACGGACCACGCCCCTTTCATAACTTGAACCGTCTTGAAACGTGAACTGTTTAAAGGCCGTGTTGCAGGTTAACCACCAGTGGGTAAAAAATCACTCAAGATATGTATATCTTTTTTTTAAATGTCTTCAAATAGTGTTAAAGGACAGTTCTTTTTTGGATTTTTGGTTTTAGTGGGTTTTTAACTCAATTTGGTGATGACGTTACATTGGGGGTAGTAGTCTCAGCCTACTACTAGAACTACGGCGACTGACTTGGATGAGGAAGAGGTGGAAATGCCAGCAGCCCTGTAATTTCAAACCTGCCAAAATGACTTTTTTTTTTACTGTCAGTAAATAGCACAGAGTGAAAGTCAAAGTTTTCTTTCTATCAAGTGGCAGTGATCATGTCGTTAGTTCAGATTAGTACTGGTAAACTTATCTAGATCTAGAGAGATCAAATTGGCCTCTGCCAGTACCCCCAACCTGCAAGGAGGTGAGGGCCCGTTCAGCTTTAATGTTTTTTTAAAGATTATTTTTTCCCTTTATCACATGCAGAGAGTGGATAGAGAGGAAAGGGGGGAGAGAGATGGGGGATGACACGCAGCAAAGGGGAGTAGGTTGGATTTGAACCCGGGCCACTGCAGGACTCAGCCTACATGGGGCGCACGCTCTTACTGGGGGAGCTAGAGGCCGCCCCACTGCGTTACATTTTTAAAAGGTGAACATCATCAACATGACCCCTAATGTTAACTATGCCAAGGTATAATAATGTTAAGCATAATGTGCTCCTTACTTTGATTGCATTGGTGTGCAATAAATAACATCATATCAAATGTTAAAAGATATATTCAGACATGGTTTTCATCAGTATACTCAAGGGTGCCTGACAAAGGCAAGGCACTGAGGTGTCAAGCACTGTCAATGGGAGACTGGTCAGCTGAGACTCTAGAAGACTGGTCAGCGTAGTCTGGACGGCTGGACGTCAGCTGAAACTCTGGACACTAGACTCTGGGAGAATGCTCAGCGTAGACTCGGGGAGAGCTGTGTCCAGCTGGGTCCATAACAATTCTGCCGTGATACAGGGAATAGTGGACCCAAATGCAGAGACAGAAGGGAAATGTTGAGTTTGAAGATTTAATAAACAAGAATAAAGTTCATACCAACAAAAGAAGTCCTGAATGCAGCAGCCAAAACTAAGTCCAGCATGCAGATGAAGCAAATTAACATGATATCAAAACTTGACCATAGATACAGCAAAACACACTAACAAACATACTAACAGAACACAATGATCTGACACAAAACAAGAGCAACACAAAGACTAAATACACAGGGCAACAAGGTAACGAGACACAGGTGACACAAGGGCTGGGAAACAGGTGAAAGACATCAGACCCTCACAAGGGTGGGAAAACCAACAAACAGGAACCAAGACAAGACAGAAAATCAGATTACCAAAGTAATACAGGAAACAGAAAGATACAAAACCACAACATGGAGTTTATCTTTAATCGGAAATAATAACTTGTTTGTAATTGTATTGCTGATTCCTCTTCAGGCTATGTGGCTGTAACCTGTCAGAGAGAAGCTGTGAAGCTCTGTCCTCAGTTCTCAGCTCCCAGTCCTCTAGTCTGAGAGAGCTGGACCTGAGTAACAACAACCTGCAGGATTCAGGAGTGAAGCAGCTGTCGGCTGGACTGAAGAGTCAACACTGCAGACTGGAAACTCTCAGGTTAGTGTACAGTTATTCTGAGATGTTATTTTCTTTGTATGTTAATTATTTAGTGGACTGAATAAACAATATTAAAAGAGTGAATAAGGTTTAGAAGTCCTCTAGACTGAGAGAGCTGAATCAGGAGCTACTGATATACTAGAATATCATACTCAAATAAAACTACTGTTACCTTAAATACATTTTGCTCAAGTAAAAATACATTTTGTACAAATTTAAATCCTTCAGTCCTACGTTTTACCTCTGAGTAAACATTACTGTGTTACATTATTAAAAGATGAACGACATCATCAACTTGACTCCGAATGTAAACTATGCCGTATAATGATGTAAAGCATAACATAATCCTTAATTTGATTTTGATTTTTCGTCAGTATACTCAGGGGTGCCTGACAAAGGCAAAGTCAGTTTTCACCAGTATCATAAAGTTGTATGTATGGCTCAATCTGTTTTATTAATGCAGCTGGGCACACATAATGGAGACTCATTTCGGCTCTGATAGTTGGTCATAAGTAAATGTATAAATGTTCAGCTGTTTGCAACTGTTTGCACTCTCAATGAGAAGAACTACAAACAAGTGCAACTTCCCTGACTGGCGAGGTGCTGCAACAGAGCAAAATAACAATCAGTCATTCTCACAGAATCACAAACATTGTTTTACTCTGAGGTTACGTCTCTCACCTTAAATCTAATGTTGCCCTTATTAAAAAAACATTGTTTGTAATTGTTTTCTTGTGTATTGCTGATTCCTCTTCAGGCTGGGTGGCTGTAACCTGTCAGAGAGAAGCTGTAAAGCTCTGTCCTCAGTTCTCAGCTCCCCATCCTCTATTCTGAGAGAGCTGGACCTGAGTAACAACAACCTGCAGGATTCAGGAGTGGAGAAGCTGTCTGCTGGACTGAAGAGTCCACAGTGCAAACTGGAAACTCTCAGGTTAGTGTACTGCTGTGTGTGTTTGTAAAATAATGACACTATGAGAAACAAATAAGAAACAACTAGTTAGCTAATGAGTAGTTACTTATTAACAGTGATTCAAGCACTAATGATTAGTTACTGGTAAACACACAAAAGGTTACTGGATGAATGAATGAGGAATGAATTAGGAACAAGTGATTAGCTCATCACAGATCCTGGAGGTAACCGGCTCCAACTAGCCCACTGCTCTCAATATGTGACAAAATAACTGACCAACCCTAACACCAACATTTTCCTATTTACATGTTGTGATTTGTACAGTCACAGAGTTTACAAATAAAGTCACATGGGACACAGCTATCTGCTAACCATATACATACTGGGAACTTTTCTCCACAGAAGCACTGCTACTTGGGCAGAGTGATTAAGTCCTTAAAAGGAATCGAGTTTGCCAAGCCTAATCAGTATGATGCATCACTTTATTTCTATGTACGCACGTTTCACTAATCATTTCTATTTACCATTAAATTAATACCATTATTGAAACATTGCGAGTACCTGGAGATAAAGTAATGCATCATACTGAGTTGGTAATCATTAATTACACAGTTAATCAGTGACTATTCATTCAGATAATCACAGCCTCATTCTTCCTGAGCACATAGCTGGTAACTAAAGGGAAAGTCTATCGGTTTGTACATGCAGATGAATGGCGTCAGTACCCGGAGGTCCACATTTACCTGACCGTAACTCTCCGCTGGGTGAGGTGGAAAGAGTACCAGATTATTGTACTCAAGTACGATTACTTTAAAGAAATGTTAATCAAGTAAAAGTACAAAATAAATTGTTGCTGTCACGGGACAGAAATTGCAAAAGAGAAAATATTGGCATTAGCATTTTTGTCAGAAAAGATATTTCAACTTAGCATGTTTCCTTAATATCTGATGACACATTGTGATCATTTTTTGATTAAATCCAGTAAATGTATTATATATTGCACCTTTAACTAATCTCAATTATTGTGGAACTGGAAGCACATACAGGAGCCTCAAGTTCACTCACACAAACCGGACAGACAACAGCAGCTCTCCCACTGTTTTTCTGTCACTAACTGATGAACTCTGGTTCATGATTAATGGAGGATCTGAGTGAAGGAGTATGAAGTTGATTCTGACTTTGTTTCTTCCTGCAGGACGGACCAAGGTGGACTGCAGTGGTTGAGACCTGGACTTAGGAAGTGTGAGTGTGTTTAAAGTTTGATTCATGAGAAGCTGTATATTACACTAGATTTTTACATTTTCTTGAATGAAGTACAATATTGAATTTCTCCATAGTTTCAGTCAGGATCTGTTTTCTGTCAGTGTGGCTTGACATAGTTGATGTAATAAACAGGGCATGAAGTTAACTTTTTTGACCACCTGCCACAGTGGCGGGTGGATCAAAATAATTTTACCAGCCACTTTTTTTGCCTCATAAAAGGTGAAAAACAGGAATTGATGTGTCTCTACGAGCCTACTCGTGGACATTGCGTCATCATCACATGCTGTAGTAGGGGGGCCGGGCTGGGACACAATCCTACAGTTTGAATACGCATTGGACTTTAACTTATCATTGCAACATATTTTGCGACTAATGAAAATGCGATAGGGGGCCCCGGCTGTCAATCAATGTTTTCCAGTGATGCTGACCCCTCATTGGTCAGGGCCAGTAAGCAACTGCGTACCCTGCTTACCAATAGTTAAGAGTCTGAATCAATCACTCACACACACACACACACACACACACATTGGCTGCCAATGTGGCAGGTAGATTGACAGAGTTACCTGCCAATTGCAAAATTCACCTGCATTTGGTGGGTGGGCGGGTGTTATTTTCATGCCCTGGTCATAAAGATGAGTTGAGGTGGATTTACCTCCCAGTTCCTCAGGTGGCCTGGGACCAGATGTACAACACATACACACAAATAACACAAATACTTTCACACATGAACTAGAAAGAAAAAAAAAAACACTTAGAAGGCGTGCATGTCACACTGACTTCAGACCAGCGTACACATGGCTTTAGAGCCAGCTGCAGGTGATCAGGTGAAAATGGAAAACAGGCTGAGAGACAGAATCTTAATAATAAAACATTGTTTGCTGTGATTGTGTGTTTTCAGTCTACACAGCTGTACATCTGTAAATCATCATCACATGTATTTATAAACTGAATGAATTGTTATAACTGGATTGTTGAAGTTAAAGTTAGTTAAACATCATTCACAGCTGTACAGGGCTTAAAGTATTCTGGCACTGTGCCGGATCTCCGGCTTGCCATGAGGAAAAATAAATAAATAAATTTGGGAACTTGCATGCGTTTATTTATATATATATATATATATATATAGTTTTTTTGGTGCCAGACTTCTGGGGTATGACTATTTTAGAAAAATAAATAAATTAACAAGTTCACATGGGATTTGTTTTTGATGCGTTAAGTTTAACCAATCATGGAACTTCCACCTACCAATGAAACGAGTTCTAGCTAGATGCAAAGTAGGGCGTCCTAGCCAAAAAGTGAGCGTACGGTGCGTGGTCTCCGTGGTAACGCGGCTAAAAAAAATTTAGATACACTTTTAGTTGAGAAGAGAGTTAAAAACAAATGGCACTGTGCATGAATAGAGGACAAGAGAAAAAGGGTGGAGACAGGAAGCCGTTTAGCACTTGGTGCCTCAAGTTGAGCCCCCCGACTGTAGCGTGTGTTCAAGGAATATACTCACTGTACGGCAGCAGCAGGTTGAAAGTGCTTGCTACTCATTAGATGCTAGTCACAAAGCTTTGTTCCATGCACTCTGTCATACGAGTGCGTTACCGGCATCAGCCGCTGCTGCTGCGCCTTCGCTGACCGACCGTGTTTGTGATTAAAAAAAAAAAAAAAAAATACGTGTGCCCGTTTATAGCGGATGGTCTCTGTGTGAAAGATATCTGTAGCCCAAACTGCCTTGACAAAGCTGTCTGTTTGGAATCAGCATGATGGTTATTTAAACATAACGGCCTTGTCCCAGAGTATACACGTCTAGCTACAGTGAGGAAAATAAGTATTTGAACACGCTGCTGTTTTGCAAGTTCTTCCACTTAGAAATCATGGAGGAGTCTGAAATTGTCATCGTAGGTGCATGTCCACTGTGAGAGACATAATCTAAAAAAGAAAATCCAGAAATCACAATGTGTGATTTTTTAAACTGTTTATTTGTATGATACAGCTGCAAATCAGTATTTGAACACCTGTCTATCAGCTAGAATTCTGACCCTCAAAGACCTGTTAGTCTGCCTTCAAAATGTCCACCTCCACTCCATTTATTATCCTAAATTAGATGCACCTGTTTGAGGTCGTTAGCTGCATAAAGACACCTGTCCACCCCATACAATCAGTAAGAATCCCAACTACTAACATGGCCAAGACCAAAGAGTTGTCCAAAGACACTAGAGACTAAATTGTACACCTCCACAAGGCTGGAAAGGGCTACGGGGACATGTCCAAGCAGCTTGGTGAAAGGTCCACTGTTGGAGCAATCATTAGAAAATGGAAGAAGCTAAACATGACTTTCAATCTCCCTCGGACTGGGGCCCCATGCAAGATCTCACCTCGTGGGGTTTCAATGATCCTAAGAAAGGTGAGAAATCAGCCCAGAACTACACGGGAGGAGCTGGTCAATGACCGGAAAAGAGCTGGGACCACCGTTTCCAAGGTTACTGTTGGTAATACACTAAGACGTCATGGTTTGAAATCATGCATGGCACGGAAGGTTCCCCCTGCTTAAACCAGCACATGTCAAGGCCCGTCTTAAGTTTGCCAATGACCATTTGGATGATCCAGAGGAGTCATGGGAGAAAGTCATGTGGTCAGATGAGACCAAAATAGAACTTTTTGGTCATAATTCCACTAACCGTGTTTGGAGGAAGAAGAATGATGAGGACCATCCCAAGATCACCATCCCTACTGTGAAGCATGGGGGGGTAGCATCATGCTTTGGGGGTTTTTTTCTGCACATGGGACAGGGCGACTGCACTGTATTAAGGAGAGGAGGACCGGGGCCATGTATTGGGAGATTTTGGGGAACAACCTCCTTCCCTCAGTTAGAGCATTGAAGATGGGTCGAGGTCTTCCAACATGACAATGACCCGAAGCACACAGCCAGGAGAACCAAGGAGGGGCTCTGGAAGAAGCAGATCAAGGTTCTGGCGTGGCCTAGCCAGTCTCCCAGACCTAAACCCAATAGAGAATCTTTGGAGGGAGCTCAAACTCCGTGTTTCTCAGCGACAGCCCAGAAACCTGACTGATCTAGAGAAGATCTGTGTGGAGGAGTGGGCCAAAATCCCTTCTGCAGTGTGTCAAACCTGGTGAAGAACTACAGGAAACGTTTGACCTCTGGAACTGCAAACAAAGGCTACTGGACCAAATATTAACATTGATTTTCTCAGGTGTTCAAATACTTATTTGCAGCTGTATCATACAAATAAATAGTTAAAAAATCATACACTGTGATTTCTGGATATTTTTTTTTTTTAGATTATGTCTCTCACAGTGGACATGCACTTACGATGACAATTTCAGACCCCTCCATGATTTCTAAGTGGAAGGACTTGCGAAATAGCAAGGTGTTCAAATACTTATTTCCCTCACTGTATATTAAAAGCTAAACAAAGCAAAGTTTCTAATAAATATACATAAAGTCAACATGGACAAAATCATGAATGTACTAATTCGCTTTTTTGATGATGACCTGGCCAAAGTAATATCACAACATCTAGAAAGTTTTGTTTTCACAATGATTCAATGTAGGATTATGATAGTATTGCAATAGAACATTCACATTGGATCTCTTAATTGAAATCATCAGATGATAACATGCAGCTGTATTGTGTCTTGTTCTCTCCATCAGATGTCTGTGAACTGGAACTGGACACAAACACAGTAAACAGAAACCTCAAACTGTCTGACAACAACAGGAAGATGACATATGTGAAGGAGGATCAGTCATATCCTGATCATCCAGACAGGTTTGACTTCTGGCCTCAGCTGCTGTGTAGAGATGGTCTGACTGGTCGCTGTTACTGGGAGGTCGAGACGAGAGGAGTGGTGGATATAGCAGTGAGTTACAGAGGAATCAGAAGGAGAGGAAACAATGATGTATGTGGGTTTGGAGGAAATGATCAGTCCTGGAGTCTGAGCTGCTATGATGAAGGTTACTCTGTCTGTCACAATAACAGAGAAACAGTCCTCCCGTCCTCCTTTGTCTCTGACAGAGTAGCAGTGTATGTGGACTGGCCTGCTGGCTCTCTGTCCTTCTACACAGTCTCCTCTGACTCACTGATCCACCTCCACACCTTCAACACCACATTCACTCAGCCTCTCTATCCTGGGTTTAGGCTCTGGTCAGCTGGTTCCTCAGTGTCTCTGTGTCCTCTGTAAGACTTATAGTGTGTTCCAAATCGCGCACTTCTGTTAGTGCACTTAACGGAAGTGCACTTTGTACACTACGTACTTACTTGCATAGTGCGTAAAATTTGACTGGAGAGTGTTGTCTCAAATCGCGCACTTCTTGATGTACTTACCGGAAATGACGATCACAACAGCTCATTCCTCCTCCTTCTTCTTCTGTGAAATTGTGACTTGCACCCAGACAGAGAGCACCCCCGCCACCTATTGTCGCCCGTGAAGAACACACTTCTACTTTGTTCATCAAGATGAATGTGATTGTGTTTATTGTTGCCTGTATCTGCCCTCTTTTTTTGCGAGAATGAGAGGATTGCGACGCTGCCGCCGTATCATCCGCCTCATTTTAACGAAAAATATACCGGTATGTTGATATTCATAATTTTGCTATTAAATAATTTTTAAAAAACACCAAAAACTAGCCATTATGAGTTATTTCAGCAAAAGTGGAGTACTTAAAATTATGTCCAACTGACGTGTTAACTTCAAGAACAAATGTTTTATTACCATTATTATAATAACTTGTTATGCTGATGTATTTGCTTTGAGCTGCTGTATTCAGATATTTCACCTGTGTGGATTTCACATTTTAGAAGCTGGAACTAGTGACTTGATAAATGACTTAATTATGAATCTATTAATTACAGTGACAATACAAGAGTAAAAGCAGATAACATTAAACACATCCAGTCCAGTTTTATTTTAAAAGACGGTCCTGCGTTAATTCTACAGGCTCCAGACCCCGGGCAGTACTGCCGGGTTAACAATACGGTTCCATTGCTGGCACTGTATTTTGACGGGGAAAGCGACATGAGGATGGACTTCAGACTTTCTAGAGGATCCTTCCCCGGTCTGATGGCCACCCTCGGCACGGGGTCGGGCCGTTCACCGTCCTCCACTGGATGAGGGACCTCGTGTCCTCGTCTGTCCCTAACGATTATATAAATAAGATCAGGGCAGAAACAGTTAATATACATTAACGTACTTTAACATGACTGCTAACGCTTGCAGCTTTGTGTAGCTATATTTACAAGATCATACATCTAACGCTGAAATCTTCTACAGCGGGCCGATAGTTTAACACAATAAACAACAATGTACTACAACACATGTAACGTTACATTATTAGCCGTGTATGGTTAAACTGTGCCGCTGTTAGCTAGCTAAGGTTAACTTGCTAGCATGTCAAATTACGGTACCAATAAACGTTATAATTCGCGATAAAAATATCATTACAAACTGTAAGATTAACCAAATATACAAATACAGGTACATAAAATGTTATAAGTACAGCAAAAAGACTCATGTTCAACTTACATTTGTATTGCTCTGCCGTCCTCGCTATCGCGTCTACGGCTGCCATTAATTCAAGTTTTTCGACTGTTGTTAGCCCCGCCCCTTCCGCTACGCAGCCAAGATGGCGACCGTTGAGTGTGGAAAGTGTCCATCGATCCGCACTCAACTTTCGGGGAGTTTTGAGTGCACCATCCGGGTATTTAAGTGTACTTCGTTTGACCGCACTTCGACAATGTGAGCGCACTATGTACTCAAAAAGTTAGTATTTAGTACAGAAGTGCGCGATTTGGAACACACTCTTAGTCTCTCCTGTGGACAGAAACCCTGACTGAAGATCAGCTGCGGAAATCAGTCTGTTCACCATCACACACACTCCAGACTAAACATGAAGAAATTGTTCCAACAAATCACACGTCGATTTAAACATTCGAGCCCATCTGTCTCTACGCTCGTTTTCACACCGAATCCTAAACTTTCACTTGTTTTGTCTTCCACAACTGTTTAAGTTAAGTAAAAACAAGCCAACCGATAAAATGACTTTTGTTTAATGCAATCAACAGATTCTCTCAGATGTCAATCTCTGTTCATACTGCCACACAACAATGTTGGTATGGATCCATTAGATCTGGCTGTATAGTGTCCTCTTTGACAAAGAAAAATAATTATTATAAAGACGACATCTGGGGAAGTACAGCTGTTAAACTGTCTGTCTGCTCTTCATGAATTACTTTTGTGTGCTGCATTTTGTACCATGTGTTGTGTATTGGGTTTGTGGTGTTATGCCCCTGGAGGTCAGGGTGAGCATATCATGCTCTCACCTATACACACCTGCAAGCTGTAATCACTCTGATGTTCCCTTTGTGTCCGTTGACCTTGAGGGAGGCTCAAGCCGACACTCCTTGATGTATTTTTAATGTCTTGCCCTATCCTAAATTAATAAAGGTCTTTTAATCACTTGTTGGAACCAACCTTGAGTGCCTGGACTTAATTTTTTATGACTTTCTTGGTCATAATTTTTCTTGTTCAACAATGTTTACACATGCCTGCAAGTCCAGCAACATTATAATGTTAGATTAGTAATGGAGTTTGGTGTGGGGGAGGGGCATGTTTGAGCAGACATGCTTCAGTGTTTATTTTGCATCATTCAGGACCGTAATGGGAGAAGAAGATATTATCTTGACCGGACAAGTGGTCAATACGTCCCGGCTGCTGCTCGGTGTCCCGTCCTGGAAATGTCTCTGGAGAAGAAGACAGGGGACGAGGTGAAGGAGAGCTGCACCAAGCTAGCCCCAGTTAGCCACACTAGCTGGACAGGAAACAGGGAAGTTACCTTCAAAATAAAAGAACAAGACGAAGGGTGAGTAAGGTTAATGCATACTCACCATGGACAGGGCCGTCTAAACCCAGTTTACTGTGCAACAGATTGGTACAGATACATTTCCATGACATTAATTCAAGTGGAATTAAATTAATAAGTTTGGACCAAATAAGCAAAGAAACACAAATCAACCTCATTGGTGGTTGTGCTAATTGTTGTTTTTTATGGATTTTTTATGGCGAAATTTACAATAAAACATGTTTGACACTATAACAAATATCTTCACAAACCTATTTTAAGTTAACTGATTAAAATTAATAAGCTAAATAGTTGCTGATGAATGTTCTATGTATTAACTAGTAGGGGTGGGAATCACCTCACGATTCGACTTATGTCACAATACAATATTATTGTAGTTTTAAACACATTGCAATATTCTGCGATATACCTTTTTTCCACCTTGAGGAGCCCAATTTCAAATGACGTCCCCAAAAGGAAACTTTGTCAACACCTGTTTCACCTAAAATGATTTCTCTGTTTCTTCTCACTTCAATTTTATTGCTGCAAAATGAGATTGTCAAGCAGACAAACTGACATATACGCATATATAATAATAGATCAACATTCAGCGTCTATGTATTGATTTAGTATCGCCACAGAAAATATTGCAATACTTTTCTGTATCGATTTTTCCCCGCACCCCTAATAACTAGTTGTTCCAGTGTTGTGATTGTTTGTGTTTTTTGATCATCAGAAGAGTAGATGTTTTATTCTATGTATTTTAAAAACGACGGCCTGCTGAAATAGGACTGCACCCGACGTGAAGACGCTGAAATACATTATGTATTATAATGAGTGTCTAACTAATTATATGGAATTAAAGTAGCATTTGACAAACATCATATGTACCGTATGTTCATGGCTCAATTCAAACAGGATCAAAATAAACGTTGGTGTCTCCTCTTGGACGGCCAGTGAGGACGTGGCTCGTTGATTTGATTTGATTTGATTTATTTTATTTTCACAACAAAAACATTAAAACAGTGGCCGAAAAACCCTCAAGGGGCTTAATAAGTGGCAATCTCCATAGAAACGATTACATTTAACAATTTAAAAACAATTTATATATTATTATGTAAAGACAAAAAAAACGATTTAAAATCACATTTAGAGCACAAACCCATCTGGAAAATTCAGACAACTTAGGAGCAACAACTTTACTCTCTGTTTAACCCTCGTGTTGTCCTCGGGTCAAATTTGACCCATTTTCAGTTTTTTCATCACTTAAAATGGGCCTTTGAAATAAGCTGAAAATGTCAACATTAGAAATATCAAATAACTTTGGAAAAAACATAAAAAAGGACCCACAACGTTGAACAAGTGACAAAAATGTCAGAAAATGCGATCACTTTTTTTCATAGTTGATAGCAAGACAACACAAGGGTTAAACTGTTCTTTAGAAAGCTCAATGAGTGAAGTGGGGAGACTGTTCCATATCTTTGACCCTCTGTATAATAATATTATAATAATAAGGCCTAATAAGACAACTACTACGAGTCGGACGTTGAAATTCATTATTAAAAGTAAAAATATGACAAAAGTGCTGGGGAAATAACTTTTTTATAGAGCTATAAACGAATAAAGCAGCATTTGAAGTTGATTCACCTGGTACACACTAAGAATACTTGCCTGAGCAAACAATGATTGGGAGGGGTTGATTCCTCCTGCAGGTGGACACGGATCGTCAACCTTTGCTCTTTCTGTGAGCCGTCCTCAGAGACGAGAGAGACACACCTGACAGAGGTAGGTTAGATTCAACATGCTGATTGACTTAAAGTTGCTGTCTCATTCTGGGTCTTCTGCTGAGTCAGGTTACACTCAGTTAAAAAGTCTTCTTCCTAAGTTTTACATTTTTCTCGTAGTTCTTTAAGTCATTTGTTGTTGTTGTTGTTCTACTCTATTATTCTGATTACCTCATTAATAAATACCTTCCATTTATTGATAGTCGTCTGTCCAACTCATGTGTAGACTTTTGGGGTTAATATACAGCAATGAACTTTACGGCTTTTCATTTGAAATTGATAAAAATGCCATATTTATTGAATATAACGTGTGATTAAATGACGTTGTACTTGAGATGTGAATATTTAATCAATTCAATCTGAGATCCTTCTGCTCTTAAATGAGGTGGTGCCCCATTAACGATTAAAAGTTAATTTATTGATTTATAAATTGGTTAAAAGACTAATTTTGAAATGAATATCCAAACTTAATACAACTTAATACATGTGTAGTTATTAATTGACTCACGCTGCAAGTTCAACAGGGAGCACCCACTTTTTGAACTGCTATGGTTCTGATCCCTTCCGTGAAATAACGCGCTGTGGACATGGATCACCCGTTAACGGTTTCTCTTCAATGACCATTTACAAGCAAAGAAAACCGGCTTCCCGCTCCTACCACTGCCATGGTTCTAACTGATTGGGGCCGTTTGCTCCGGATTTTAAAACGGACCAACACGACGGCTCGTTTGGAAAACTTTATCTTATTTTACAAAAAGTAGTTCATCCAAATGTGTTTACTGAATTTTTTTTATGTGAGAAATAGTCTTCAGCTGCTGAATCTCACATCAACAACAGTCGGTTTAAAAGATTTTCATACAATTTTGAGAGGTGGCGAGCCAAACCCCTCGCTCCTCATTTGCATAAAGTAGCCTGGATTCAACTTTATGCAAATGAGGCGCAAATAATTAGACACCAAAAAGCATCAAACCACTCACCAGCATACAGTGCATCTACTGGTATATGTGGGGTTGGAACATCATCAAATGGGACACACAGTTTATCTCATGCACACCCAGGTTAGTTTTTTCTAGCATTCTGGTTGTACCAACCAGTCAGAATGCATACTGTCATAGTGAAGTGAGGACACACACATACACACACACACACACACACACACACACACACACACACACACACACACACACACACACACTGGTTAATCATTTAGAAACTGCATCACTTCAGTTTGTCTGTTGAAGTTGAAGTTGAAGCTCCTTTTCTACACAGACCTGCTGAGGACAGAAGAGAGCTGCACACTGATGAAGTCCATGGCTGAAAGTTCAGTAAGTGGAGCTGTGATTGGTCGAGATGACGTCTTTGATCGTTGTGGTTGGAGAAACGGTTGAATTGATGGTGAACGTGTGATTGTTTAAAGCTGGGAGACAAGATGAGAGGGGATAAAGTGTCCTGAACCTGACAGCCGCCTGTGTGAGAGAAGTCCAGATGAAGGAGAAGAGTTGAGTCTGATCTGGGGTCTGTCAGGACTCTTATTGATGTGGCGGGGAGGGGGGATCACTTTATAGGATCAGCATGTAAAATCATCTCTTTTGACGTCTTGTTAAAGTCAAGTTTGTTTTACACTTCAGGCAAAAACAGTTTTTCAATCTATAATAGACGTTGGGCTATTTATCTTCATAACATGTCTTCTTTCAGACTATTGGAAAGAAAACATTTATTTTATTCCACTTTGTCCGTCTGTAGATTTCTCCACAGCCACTATCTGTAGAAGAATGCTTTAGATTTGACTGTTATTTAAGGGGAACTTGTTTTTAACATGATCTTTTTACAGAGCACATTAATCAGCAGGTTTTAGTCGAGCTTTTCTTAATTCAACTGTCTGAGACACTTCTTCTGTTGTACTTTTCTCTTCAGGTGTTTCTGTGTTAAAGAGGAGCTGACCAGGAGAGACAACATTTTAAAATATTTTTCCTTGTGTGCTTCGAGTCTTCGCTGGAAAAACAACTCAAGTTAAAGTCTAAAGGTGAGTTGACTTCAGTCAGTGATGGATCAAAGGAAAACCAGTTTACAGAAGGGAGGGAGGAGAAGGTGTGGGAGGAGATAAGAGGGGGAGCAGAGAAAGAGGAACAGAGGAGAGAGAGGGAGGGAGGGAGGGGAAGGAGAGAAAGATAAGGAAGAAAAGAGTATTAGACAGGAGTAGAATAGTTGGAGGGCGGACCTCCAGTGGTCACAGCGACTAACTCCACCTCCTCCAGCTGATTTCTGCAGCTTCTCTGGTTTCTTCTTTTGAATCCTCCAGGGCTGCGGTCCGATAGTCCTTCTTGTTCAGGAAGGTTCCTCACGGAGTGAAAGGACCTGAAGTAGTTAAGTGGCTGCCGTGATGAGAGCAGTTTGACTTGTCTGTTTTCATACAATCATACTAATCAGGGTTCATGTGGATTAATATGAGTGGACAGGAGGGGGAGTGTGATTTTATTTGCACAATAGCTTTCATACAAGAAACAGCCTACATCTCCGTGCTTTATAATAACTAAATGTTCCACATTAAAAAACACAATTAATGCAGAATAAGATGGAAAATAAAAACAGAGATGAAGTAATATTTCCACCGTGTTGTCCACGTTTAAAGATCCAGCATGAGACAACATGGTGAGAACATAAGGGGTGAGGTATCCAGATGTGCTTTCTGTGTCCATCTTTGGAACGGTGTAGTTTTACTGGCAGACCCACGTCAGTAAAGTCAGGATCTCTGAGCAGCACTGTTGTCTTTTCCTAATTCCTTTTGACTTCTCCTTCACATCTTTCCTTGACCTCATGATGTTTAACATTGGGGTTAAGGAAAAGGGGTAAGGAAATGACATAGGTCACTGTTTTGACTTTCTCCATGAGGTCATCTAGTGGACTGATAGAAGTAGAGCAGCTGGTGGCAGCTTCCTCTGCTCTGATTGGTCCTCACCACTGACCAATGAGAACCAGCAGCATCTTCTCTGTCCAATAACAAACCACTATTGATCCATGTGTTGATCAGTTCTCTGTGTTGAGTGAATGAAATGGGATTATGTGATGAGAAAAGGCCTCAGTAGTTCCCAGAGTTCATCATGTTTTCTAACTGCTTCTTGTTAGGTCTAAACTCAGACACTTAGTTCTCACTCATTATCAATTGTAGATTTAAACCCAGAGGAACATCAAAAAAGGATCAGGCTTGACACAGAGATGAAGTTTTAACCCGTCTGCAGAGGAGGAGAGTCGAGGAGGGGGGGGAAGCGAGCGGTGCTCACTTCGTCTCACACAACAGTTCTCAGCTCAACTCTGACTCTCGTCCTCTGACAGTTTCTTTTTATTACATTTTCAAGGTTGTTGAGCGATACAAGTATTATGGTCTGTTTTGGGCATTATAAATCAGTACTTTTCCATGAGATAGAGTGAAATAGTGTAACAAGAACCAGTTTGAGCTGGCTAGGAACAATGTATGTGTGTCAGGTTGTGGCAGGGTGTTAGAGCATTCTGTTCCTGTTCATTGCACCCCCACGCACTTTTCCCAGCGCAGCCTCACAGTTACAGATATTACTCAAACACACAGTTAATATATCAAAACACACATATACTAAGTACAATGTCTTTTTAGCTTCTACATATCCCTCCTGTTGTGAGTTTTGAACAACTTGTACATATACATATATCAACTGTCTCATCTTCCAAATATAACTGCTTCCCCTAGGAGGAACTTTTAAGTTACATTCTTCATGGTTAAACATTACAACAGGTGATGTGAACAGGAGTGGGCGAAAACCCTTCTGCCATATTATGAAGGGAAAAATTCCCACTCGACCTCTCCGCCTGGAGACGATCGCCTCTTGGCCAGTTCATCATCTGGATCAGTTCATGAGTACGCACAAGCATAGGGGTGGAGCGTAGCAGGAAGAAGGGTTGGAGGACAGAGGTTACTAGCACATGTCCTCACCGTTGGTGTGGACCATTCAGCGTCGCACACATCGGGGGGAAGACCCCCTAGACGGGGTCATCCTCATCTGGGTCATAGTCTGGTATGGGGTACAAATCAGGGTGTCGTCACCTTCTTGGTGGAGTCGCTGGTGGATCCGGGTGTCTCGTTCTGCTACCTTAATGGCGGTGGGTGTGGTCAGCTAGACCTGGAATGGACCGTCCCACCTAGGACTGTGCCAGTGTTTTCTCTTGATCACTTTGAGCAGGATCCAGTCTCCTGGTGTCAGCAGTGTCTGTGTGGGAGACAAAGGGGTACTAGGCAGATCATTTGTTCTCCCAACCTCTTGTTCCTTGAACAGTTCACACAGCCACTTGGTGATGGGATCTACATCACCTTCTTGGTCCTGTACCAAAGGATCTTCTATTAATGACAAGTGAAATAGTCTCCCTGTCACTATCTCAAATGGTGTACATCCTGTATGGTTAGGTGTGATGTGCATGTAGGTTTTTACTAAACTAAGGCATTCAGGCCATGGTTTTCCTGTTTCTTCCATAGTCTTTCTGAGCCTAGCTTTGATCGTGCCATTAGTTCTTTCCACTAGCCCTGCGCTCTGTGGGTGATATGCACAGTGAAACTTGAGGTCGATGCCTAAGTGTTGTGACATGGTTCTTACGATGCTGTTGGTAAAATGGCTACCGTTGTCGCTCCACAGTATCCTAGGAATGCCGTGTGATGGTACAATGTGTTTGCAAATAGCTTTTGCTACTGTGAGTGCGTCATTTGTCTTTGAGGGTACAATTTCTACCCACTTTGAGAAGGAGTCTATTAGCACTAGACAATATCTATATGTGCCACTTCTGTGTAGTTCAATGAAATCCATGTGTATGACCTCAAATGGATATGTGCCCTGTGGTGTTTTTCCTCTCTTTGGTCTGACATTTCCCTGTGAGTTGTGTCTACAGCATGTGATACAACTTACACAAAATTTTTTAAAATATGTATTATGTGGAATGTTTCCCCAACTATGGATACCATCCCTCCTGTTGAGACATGGCTCATCCCATGGCTCAATTTTGCTACAGCTGGAAATAGGGCTCTGGGTAGACATATTCTGCCGTCTACTCTGTAGAGTTCATCCTGACCTAGCTGCGCTCCTTGTAACAACCACTTGCTGATTTCTGCTGGAGGGGAGTTGTTTTGCATGTCTTGCAGGACTTCATGTGATATAATGTCTTTGGGGGGTTCACTTGCAATGTAGGTTTGAGAGGTCGTGTTGGTTGCTGCTGCTTTAGCTGCTGCGTCTGCTTTTGCATTTCCTTGTGAAATTGGGTCTGTTCCATTGGTGTAAGCTTTGCATTTGCAGATAGTTAACGTTCTGGGCAGCATAACTGCAGCTAATAAGTCTGTCAACAATGCAGCGTGTTGAACTGGTTTCCCTGTTGATGTCTTCATTCCTCTTCTAGCCCACAATTTTGCGAATGTGTGTGTGGTGGCGTAAGCATATTGGCTGTCAGTGTAGATTGTAACATCTTGGTCTTTGAACAATTTACATGCTTCTGTGAGAGCCACTATTTCTGCTGCTTGGGCTGACTGGTTTCCTGGTAGTTTGCCAGCTTTCAGTGTCTTTTCCTGGTCAACAACCGCATATCCTGTGTGGTAATTGAATAGCTCTGACTTTCTGTATCTTTCTGTCTGGCACCTCAGCTCTGAGAGTGCGCGTTCCTGTCCCACAAAAAGGAGAGGAGCAGAGAAGGGCTCGGGGCCGCGCTTGGCTATGTCTGTGACCTTCACTGTGTTTCTCTCTGACTTTATTCTACTGAGGCCAAAAATCTTTCCCTAAAATCCACAGTCTGTTCAATTGTTGTGGATGACATTAGCTCTTCTTTTAGGTGAGGAAAAGCTTTTCTTTCCTCCACATTGTTCCATCTCATTTTGTTGATCAAGGCCCTAGGTGTGTCAGATAAGGTTTTGTAGCTCCTGAGTTTTTAGTGTGTCTAATGTCTAGTGTGGGGGCTCTGGACTGGACTGCTTGTTTCTGTTAAGCCAAACTCAGGAATTCTGCGAAGTTCTGAGACCCTGCTGAAACAAACACTTCTTCAACTTCTAACTTCTAACTTCACAACGAACAGAGTCACAGAATGACCCCACAGCTCTGTGCGCATAACACATGACTGCTCCTTATCTCCCGTTTGCCCCAACAGAAACCAGACCATGTTTTGGAAAACACTCTAATCTTAAACAACACACTTCATCCAAAAATTGACTGTAGCTATCATTCAATCTTAGAAGCTAGAAATTTATCTCGTCTGTAAATTGGTTCAGGCATTAACCTACAGTTTGGGCAAGCTGACCGTTGCATATCTCTCAAGGCGCCAGCTTTTTGTTGCCTATTTGCTCACAGTGAGAAATTGCAAAGCCATAACAATACTAGCTGTCTCTAGACGCCGGAGGCCCTATTCAAGGATCTGTCTTTAGGAAGCTCATGTTTCAGAGAAAACCTACAATGTAGATCCACTTAATACATGAACAATTAACTAAAAAAGAGAATCTTGTCTATGTGATTGTCTTATTACAGGCCTCAGTTACCTGTCTTATATCTCGAATCAAGCGCCAATGAACCTTATCAGCCTTTTTTACTGGGAAAATTGGTGTATCACATGGCTAGTCGGGACATTATCTGATTAGTCCTGCTTCTACTAATTCTCTAATTACAGGTGCAATGTCTCTCTCTGCCTCTGGTCTGAGTGGGCATTGTCTCACCCTGGGCTGCCAGTCTGGCCTTATTTTTATTTTTTTCTGGGCAGCTCTTATCAGGCCTACATAGGCCGGCCCTTTAGTCCATAAACATTAAAGGACCCCTGCTGGGTCCTGTACATCTCTCTCACTCAGACCTATGGACGTAAATCATTGGTCAGTTTTGCATAGGTTGGGTGTGGTAAACACCCCCCACCCCTGTTGATATCTGTACGTTTCACTGGAGGGGCTGTATGCCAACCCTGGGTCATCAACTTGCCCTTAATCATCTGCTCTTTTGAACTTTGAGTGCCACTTCTCCCAAATCTTTCCATCTCATATCTTATGTTTTTGCTAGTGAAACGTGTGGCATTAACTGGAGCAATCTAGTCTTATTTTGGCACTAACACAATAGTTGTCTTTTTTTTGAAATTTGACATAGTGAAATTACTGTTAACAAAAAAAAAATAAACTTAGTCTTCCCATAACAGTGGCAATCCATGTACTCTGGCTCATTGTTCTTGAGCAATTTCAAATATGTATATATATACATACATATATCTCCATATATATATACACATACACACGTACATGCACGTACCCCTTTTTTACTTATTTTCCTTAAATCTAACAATTTTGGAATTGATATCGACCAACTGTTCTATATTCTTCCATTACTTTTTCCTAATTTTAAATTCACTAGCTCTCTGACTCATTGTTTTTTCTTTCTTTTCTTCTCTTTTACCAATAAGTCCATCTGTAATCTATAGGGATCTGGTCCCAACTCAGTAATCAATGTATGTAATTATAGACACCCTCATATAATTGTGATTGTAATCATGTATATGCATTACTCCTCATAGAATTTGCTAAGAAATTTTAACACTACTCATGTTTTAAAAGGTTCTGCGTTCAGAAATTTTAACACATGAATTTGCCAAGAAATTTTAGCACCATTCATGTTTTAAAAGGTTCTGCGTTCAGAAATTTTAACACATTACCTCTTCCGTGTGTGTAGTCTGTCTCTCAGACAAAATACACACTACTTCTCACCAAACCTGCTGTTTGGCTACTCTTTACTCTTCAACAACACATAGCATTAATAACCCCACTGGATCACTCCAATTTTTATCAGTCAGACCATGGAGACATCATTGCCTTAATTTAGATTTCACCAATGCGCAGATTCGATTCCCAACAGGTTCTGCTCACCTATATTTAGGGGCCCCAGGCTCCGTTGTTTCCTGTTCTGACTGTTCCCATCCAATTTTTTCAATCAATCCAATCCAGTGTTCAATTTTGAGTGAATCCCCCATTTTCAGATTTGATTTATGCTTGGTTTTCGTTATATTCCAAATAAAAAGGCGCAAACAGAGAACAAGGAAAAGTTGTCTCTGTGGTTTCCCTTTGACAACTTTCTTTTTCTTTTTTCATTTAACTCTTTCTCCACTCTGACTATGTCATCGTAATCAGAAAGTTTTGCCTTGAAATCATGTTTCTTTACCCAATTTTCTAATAGACATGTGGACCCTGGGTGTTGCTGTTGCATGAATTTAAAATCATCTGAGCTTTCAATAGCTTTCCTTTGTGCGTTTCCCATTTCTACTGTATTGTTCTGCTTCCTTTCTATAATCTAATGTGTGTGTAATGTGGTCTGTGGCACGGCGGCCACTCAAACACTAATTATTTCAAACAATCAATCCACAGATTACAACCACATAAACAGCAAAAACCACAGCAGTATAAAAAACAAAACATCAATGAAATAACAGCTTAAAAACAGAGCTTAAAAACAGTGATACATATATATGTATATATATATAGCCTATATTTAACTTTCATGTATAATCATTGGTAATAATCGTATTCATAGTCCCAAACAGTGAATTGTACTATGGTTAATGTTTATCTATTCTGTTTTATCATGTACAATTCAAAACCATAACTCATGTCTGTGTCAGCCACTAATCTTTTCAATTTATTTTTACTTTTCCACACACCAACTATCAAGTAATTCAGTGACGGCACGTTGTTACCGTGGAATCCTGCCCTGCCAGATCCCTGGAATCCTGCCCTGCCAGATCCCTAATTGACCCTATTTTAGACTGTAAACCAATTTAATTCAATGACGGCACGTTGTCACCGTGGAATCCTGCCCTGCCAGATCCCTGGAATCCTGCCCTGCCAGATCCCTAATTGACCCTATTTTAGACTGTAAACCAATTTAATTCAATAACGGCACGTTGTCACCGTGGAATCCTGCCCTGCCAGATCCCTGGAATCCTGCCCTGCCAGATCCCTAATTGACCCTATTTTAGACTGTAAACCAATTTAATTCAATGACGGCACGTTGTCACCGTGGAATCCTGCCCTGCCAGATCCCTGGAATCCTGCCCTGCCAGATCCCTAATTCCTGCCCTGCTGGAATTTTACGCTGGCGTCCCAAGCGTTTTTAAAGTCATTACTTTGGACACTATTGGTATTAGGAAAAGTTTTCTTACCTATTTGATGCCTCCCCTGGTTCGGCGGGACCCGTCACCGACGGTCCGGACCGACACGGACTCAAGGTATGGACCCTCCGATGCAAAGGCGGAGACTGCTCGCAGATTTCTATCCTAAGTGGTCCCGTTGGTCCCGCGTCGTCCCAAACCGGCGGGTTCTTGGGTCCCGGGTTTCGGCACCAAGAAATGTTAGGTCTAAACTCAGACACTTAGTTCTCACTCATTATCAATTGTAGATTTAAACCCAGAGGAACATCAAAAAGGATCAGGCTTGACACAGAGATGAAGTTTTAACCCGTCTGCAGAGGAGGAGAGTCGAGGAGGGGGGGGAAGCGAGCGGTGCTCACTTCGTCTCACACAACAGTTCTCAGCTCAACTCTAACTCTCGTTCTCTGACAGTTTCTTTTTATTACATTTTCAAGGTTGTTGAGCGATACAAGTATTATGGTCTGTTTTGGGCATTATAAATCAGTACTTTTCCATGAGATAGAGTGAAATAGTGTAACAAGAACCAGTTTGAGCTGGCTAGGAACAATGTATGTGTGTCAGGTTGTGGCAGGGTGTTAGAGCATTCTGTTCCTGTTCATTGCACCCCCACGCACTTTTCCCAGCGCAGCCTCACAGTTACAGATATTACTCAAACACACAGTTAATATATCAAAACACACATATACTAAGTACAATGTCTTTTTTAGCTTCTACACTTCTTTAGTCTGAGCAACAGTCCAACGAGCCAAAGGATTCAACTGACACTGATATGACTCAGAGAGAAGCAGCCAATCAGAGGACAGCTGCTGATATTTGGCTTTTTCAGGAGAAATGATGCACTGATGAATGAGTGATGATGTGCTGATGAATGATTGGACTGCTGCTCTCAGTGTTTCCTCTCCAGATGAAGGTGTGGACTCTGCTATGAGTCAGTGTGAGGACAGAGAGGAGGGAGTCCCTCCCCCTAAACCCCCTCTGTGGGGGGACCATGACAGCCAGACCAAAGCTCAGAGGTGAGAGGACCATCTCTAACTGTCCACCACTCAGATCACTCCACCATCCATCCATCATCATTCACACTCACAGCTCTGAGTATGTTGGGGTGGCCTCTAGCTCACTCAGTAAGAGTGTTTTTCTCATGTAGGCTGAGTCCTGGAGCGGCCCAGGTTCGTATCTGACCTGCTGTCCTTTGCTGGGTGTCATCAATCTTTAAAAAATTAAAAGATTAGATTAACTGAGATGATAAAAAGTATGTAGTTATAAGTCCATAATGTCAGTAATTATATAGTTTTTCTTATAGTATTCAACATTTTTTAATTTGATATTATTTAAGTCTTTGATTCTGAGCGTATTTTCTTAAATATGTGAGCTTTGATAACTTTCTTTCTATCAGGATCCATCAGAGACCAGACTGTCCTGAACCTGGACCCAGCTGTGTGTCCATGAAGAGTGACTGGTCTATGGATCGTCCTATAAACCTCAAAGATGGACGCCACTCTGTTGATCAAAGGTGAGCAGAAGTTAAGTTAAATTAAAGTTCATTCACGTTATTTATTTTACAGTGACTGTACACCTGTCTACTACAAATATAATATATATTTTAACTTAACTGCAATATATACTGCTTCACTGGTAATTGTTGTGCATTTGACAATAAATAACTTTAACACTAAGACATCTCTTGTTCTTTTTATTAGATTAGGTTAAACTTTATTGTCATAACACAGAGTACAGGTACTGAGACAACTAAATGTAGTTTAGCTTCTAACCAGGTAACCAAGCCATTACATTTTGTGGCCAAAGTACATGTTCGGTGGCCTCAAATGTAAACTTATGTAAAAACAATTCATGCAGTTCTCTAGCTCTGTGACTTATCTTTATCTTTATTTATTAGGTATGGAAGATATTTGAGGAAATGTATAGCATTATGTTTGTCTTGATGCTGCTGTAGCACTGTCATTTCCTGTATAGGATTAATAAACAATCTATCTATCTATATCTATTTAAAAAAGGTTGAGCGCAGGTTTTATTTACTGCGAGTCCTAACTGTTAGAAAACAGAGGACCACTGTTACTTAGACAGACCCACAGCATCATATACAAGCCTGTACTGCACACTGAATACAGCTTTAAAATATACATTGAAACATGTCTGAATTAAAAACTGAATATGGATCATACATAATGTTATCAAGAACTACCTGGATACAAATATACAGTAGGTGTATATTTAACCACTGAGAGGTTTTGTCTCAGTGTGTTGTGGGTGCAGTAGGGGTGGGAAATATAATTAATTCTGATGCACTGCGATTCAGTTCTGGATTCTGATAAAAATATAATAAGTTAATGATTGATTTTTTTTTTTTTTTAAGTTTTTATTTAGAAATTTAAAAACATGTACAAATCAGAAAGAGGATGGGATAATGAACAACAACTTAGAGTTTAGGCGTGCAGGAAAAAAACACAGAAATGGCCAAAAGATTTTTTTTTAATTTTTTTAGTATATATATACACATGATCTAATAAGACATACATGAAATAATTAAGTTAAACACATATAGGCTGTTGATCTACTTTATTACATTACATCTGACCACCTCATGTTTCGCGTTCTAAGAAGCCAGTTCTTCACCTTTAAACAGGACTGAGCCTCTGACATGGAAGATCACTGTGAGAGAAGGTGACTTTCACAAGCGTGTTTAAGGCTTAAGCATGGAATGACTACAAAATAAAAGCCTCAGTAGACAAAACATTTCATTATAACTTTTCTGTGACAAATACTGTATATGTCAAAGTCTAACAAACTTAGATTAATATGTATATTTTTTTAAATCATGCATTGAAATATTTAAAAAAAACTGTTAATCAATAATCGGTTTAGAATCAAATTGTTGGCCTCGGAATCGGAATTGAATCGTGAGTGCAGTGCAGAATTTACTGTATCTTGTTTTTCTATCAGGAGGAATCTGGAAGAACCTGAACCCAGCTGTGTGTCCATGAAGAGTGACTCGTCTATGCATCCTCCTCTAGTCTTCAAAGATGGACGCCACTCTGTTGATCAAAGGTGAGGATAATCAGCAGGACTAGTAAAGGTGGACCACTACAGGGAGTCCTCTGATTCACTGTTAACATCCAAATATCACTTAATGGGAGAGCTAATGCTTCCTGATTCCTCCACAGAGTGGACCAGGAGAGTTCAGAGGGTCCCAGTGGTCAGTCCACCCAACAGCATCAAACAGACCTGGACTCCATATTTATGGTCTTTACATATACAACAACTACTTTTACATCTATTCTGATCATAATCATCTCCTTGCTGGACTTTTTAGACCAGTGGATTGTCAGTCTGTCCAACATGGATCTGATGTTTGCTTCCATGAGTTCAGTTTAATTTGGTCATTCATATAATCTTCTGTTCCAGCTGCTGGAGGAGGACATTGTCACTTTTGTGAAGTACGAGCTGAAAAAATTTCCAGAAGGTTCTGAGTCCAGATTACCCAGAATGCTTAGAGAGTCAGAGGGAGGATGAGGAGGTGTTGGATGGTGAGGATGAAGAGCAGAGGAGGAGCAGCAGAGAGGCATTTCTGAAGATCACACAGCACTTCCTGAGGAGAATGAAGCAGGAGGAGCTGGCTGACCGTCTGCAGAGCAGTAAGAGGATTTCCCTAAAGAGTTAACATGCTGGAAAAATGGGACAATTACTAATGTCTCCAGAGATGGTCCAAAATATATTCATATACTCATTCTCTGAGAAATGTTGAAATATGTTATTTGACGTATTGATCTTCTTTGTTGTGTGTTTATTCAGGAAGTCCTGCTGCAATTGGTAAACGTAAACTCAAATCCAAGCTGCAGAAGACGTTCCAGTGTGTGTTTGAGGGGATTGCTAGAACAGGAAACCCAACCATTCTGAGTCAGATGTTCTCAGAGATCTACATCTTAGAGGGAGGGGCTGCAAAGGTCAATGAAGAACATGAGGTCAGACAGATTGAAACAGCATCCAGGAAACCAGAAAGACCAGAAACTATAATCAGACGGAAGACATCTTTAAAACCCCACCTGGAAGAGATGAACCAATCAGAACAGTGATGACAACGGGAGTGGCTGGCATCGGGAAAACAGTCTTAACACAGAAGTTCACTCTGGACTGGGCTGAAGGCAAAGCCAACCAGGAGATCCAGTTCACATTTCCATTCACCTTCAGAGAGCTGAATGTGCTGAAAGAGAGAAAGTTCAGCTTGGTGGAACTTGTTGATTACTTCTTTAGTGAAACCAAAGAAGCAGGAATCTGCAGGTTTGAAGAGGTCGTGTTCATCTTTGACGGTCTAGATGAGTGCCGACTTCCTCTGGACTTCCTCAACACTGAGATCCTGACTGATGTTACAGAGTCCACCTCAGTGGGTGTGCTGCTGACAAACCTCATCAGGGGGAAACTGCTTCCCTCTGCTCGCCTCTGGATAACCACCCGACCTGCAGCAGCCAATCAGATCCCTCCCCAGTGTGTTGACATGGTGACAGAGGTCAGAGGGTTCACTGACCCCCAGAAGGAGGAGTACTTCAAGAAGAGATTCAGAGATGAGGTGCAGGCCAAGAGAATCATCTCCCACATCGAGACATCACGAAGCCTCCACATCATGTGCCACATCCCAGTCTTCTGCTGGATCAATGCTACAGTTCTGGAGGACATGTTGAAGACCAGAGAGGGAGGAGAGCTGCCCAAGACCCTGACTGAGATGTACATCTACTTCCTGGTGGTTCAGTCCAAAGTGAAGAACATCAAGTATGATGGAGGAGCTGAAACAGATCCACACTGGAGTCCAGAGAGCAGGAAGATGATTGAGTCTCTGGGAAAACTGGCTTTTGAGCAGCTGCAGAAAGGCAACCTGATCTTCTATGAATCAGACCTGACAGAGTGTGGCATTGATATCAGAGCAGCTTCAGTGTACTCAGGAGTGTTCACACAGATATTTAAAGAGGAGCGAGGACTGTACCAGGACAAGGTGTTCTGCTTCGTCCATCTGAGTGTTCAGGAGTTTCTGGCTGCGCTTCATGTCCATCTCACATTCATCAACTCTGGAGTCAACTTGCTGGCAGAAGAACAAACAACATCCTGGCGGTCTGAAATCTTTAGAGACAAATCAACAGGTTTCTACCAGAGTGCTGTGGACAAGGCCTTACAGAGTCCACATGGACACCTGGACTTGTTCCTCCGCTTCCTCCTGGGTCTTTCACTGCAGACCAATCAGACTCTCCTACGAGGTCTGATGACACAGACAGGAAGTAGTTCAGAGACGAATCAGGAAACAGTTGAGTACATCAAGAAGAAGATCAGTGAGAATCTGTCTGCAGAGAGAAGCATCAATTTGTTCCACTGTCTGAATGAACTGAATGATGGTTCTCTAGTGGAGCAGATCCAACAGTCCCTGAGTTCAGGAAGTCTTTCCACAGATAAACTGTCTCCTGCTCAGTGGTCAGCTCTGGTCTTCATCTTACTGACATCGGAAAAAGATCTGGACGTGTTTGACCTGAAGAAATACTCTGCTTCAGAGGAAGCTCTTCTGAGGCTGCTGCCAGTGGTCAAAGCCTCCAACAAAGCTCTGTACGTGCACACACAACTATCCATATTAAATAGTTTATATTCATTCAGAATGAAACATTGTAAATGTTTTCTTATGTATTGCTGATTCCTCTTCAGGCTGAGTGGTTGTAACCTGTCAGAGAGAAGCTGTGAAGCTCTATCCTCAGTTCTCAGCTCCCAGTCCTCTAATCTGAGAGAGCTGGACATGAGTAACAACAACCTGCAGGAATCAGGAGTGGATCAGCTGTCGGCTGGACTGAAGAATCCTCACTGCAGACTTGAAACTCTCAGGTTATTCTACCTTTTTATTAAAAAAAAGATTACTGCCTAAGATCTTTTTTTCTTAATGAATCAATTATTAAATGGACTGTCTGAATATCCTCTTTAGGTTGAGTGGCTGTAACCTGTCAGAGAGAAACTGTGAAGCTCTGTCCTCATTCCTCATCTCCCAGTCCTCTAGTCTGAGAGAGCTGGACCTGAGTAACAACAACCTGCAGGTGTTTGATTTGAAGAAATACTCTGCTTCCGAGGAGGCTCTTCTGAGACTGCTGCAAGTGGTCAAATCCTCCAACAAAGCTCTGTACGTGCATACACTATCTATCCAACTATCCAGATTAAATAGAGTTTATCTTGATTCAGAGAAAATAACTTTTGTTTGTAAGTGTTTTACTGATTCCTCTTCAGACTGAGTGGTTGTAACCTGACAGAGAGAAGCTGTGAAGCTCTGTCCTCAGTTCTCACTTCCCAGTCCTCTAGTCTGAGAGAGCTGGACCTGAGTAACAACAACCTGCAGGATTCAGGAGTGAAGCAGCTGTCGGCTGGACTGAAGAGTCCTCACTGCAGACTGGAAACTCTCAGGTTAGTGTTAATTCGTTTGAAAACCCTCAAAACTATTATTTTCTTTATATATTAGTTTTTAAATTGACTGACTTCATGCCAACCAATCAGAGAGAAGCTGTAAAGCTCTGTCAACAGTTCTCAGCTCCCAGTCCTCTAGTGACTTAGGAGCATTTTTACAGTGTAGTGTCTTGGTTCACAGTATTTTGCAAGACATCTTTGGTTCAATGAAGACAGAATCAGCAGTGCTCTATATTCTTTATTTAATGTCTTAATAGACACACTAACTGAATGACTAGATGACCAAACCTTTCATACACCCCCAGGTAATCAGTTCATTGAGAACGGATGTGTCGGTGGCATGACGTCACTGTGGAGGTGCAATGGTTTCAAGCACCTACAGTGCCTATAGAAAATCATCATACCCCTTTGAATTAGTCAAAAATCAAAACCAATTAAAATAAATGTTCCAACTTTATTTACACATTCTGCATAACAACATTCAATTAACATAAAAAGGCAATAATTCTGACTTAATTCTAATATAATTCTACACTCCATTACTGTTGGTAACAGTCATTGCATTGTGTGTGTGTGTGTGTGTGTGTGTGTGTGTAGTCTGTCAGGATGTCTGATCTCAGAGGAAGGCTCTGCTTATCTGGCCTCAGCTCTGAGCTCCAACCCCTCCCATCTGAGAGTGCTGGACCTGAGCTACAATCATCCAGGAGACTCAGGAGTGAAGCTGCTGTCAGCTGGACTTAAGGATCCAAACTGGAGACTGGACACTCTCAGGTATGGACAGATGGACAGACAACAGCAGCTCTCCCACTGTTTCTCTGTCACTAACTGATGAACTCTGGTTCATGATTAATGGAGGATCCGAGTGAAGGAGTATGAAGTTGATTCTGACTTTGTTTCTTCCTGCAGGACGGACCCTGGTGGACTGCAGTGGTTGAGACCTGGACTTAAGAAGTGTGAGTGTGTTTAAAGTTTTATGAGAGAGCTGCATTAGAAGGCATTTGAAAGAGTGGAGTTATCTTTTTATAGCTTTAGGAAATTTGGTTTGGGTTCTAATTTTATGTCCTTGGTTAAACTTTTGTACTTACAGTATCCCGCTCAGCGTCGGTTCTAACAAACGATCAGCATTCCGACTATTCTTGAGTTACATCGGGGGACCCGTCAGGGGTGTCCAGTTAGTCACTCCCTGCGAATTTGGACCCGGTTTTGGAAAAACATTGGTTTTCAGGCTCCTCTCACTATGGTCCAATCATAGCTAACCATCTCTTTGCCCCATCCGCTTTTGCCTGGTCATTCCAGAATTGGCATGATAAGGGCATTAAATGTTTTCATATCCTCTTTATCGACAATTATTATGCATCTTTTCGCAACTGTCAGATAGATATGGTTTACCCAACACCCATTTTTTCAAATACCTACAAGTCAGACATTTTGTGCAACATCTACCTCAAATGTATTTATAAACTGAATGAATTGTTATAACTGGATGGTTGAAGTTAGTTTGTTAAATATCATTTATAGCTGAATATGAAATGAAAGTTTAAATGATTTTCTTTCAGTAATTGTGAGTTCAGTTGTTAATAAATCAACAGATTGTAACCTGCAGCTGTATTGTGTCTTGTTCTCTTCATCAGATGTCTGTGAACTGGAACTGGACCCAAACACAGTATTCAGAAAACTCAAACTGTCTGACAACAACAGGACGGTGACAAATGTGAGTGAGGATCAGTCATATCCTGATCATCCAGACAGGTTTGAATCCAATCCTCAGCTGCTGTGTAGAGATGGTCTGACTGGTCGCTGTTACTGGGAGGTCGAGACGAGAGGGGAGGTTTATATAGCAGTGAGTTACAGAGGAATCAGAAGGAGCGGATACAGTAATGACTGTGGGTTTGGATGGAATGATCAGTCCTGGAGTCTGAGGTGCTCTAGTGATGGTCGTTACTCTGTCTGGCACAATCACATAATAACAGACCTCCCGTCCTCCTCTGTCTCTGACAGAGTAGCAGTGTATGTGGACTGTCCTGCTGGCTCTCTGTCCTTCTACACAGTCTCCTCTGACTCACTGATCCACCTCCACACCTTCTACACCACATTCACTCAGCCTCTTTATCCTGGGTTTAGGGTCTGGTTTGGTTCCTCAATGTCTCTGTGTCCTCTGCAGGACTGATGCTATGTTTACACATGGGTCGCTATTTTCATAAACAGACATTTCAGCCTCTCTATCCTGGGTTTAGGCTCTGGTCAGCTGGTTCCTCAGTGTCTCCGTGTCCTCTGCAGGACTGAGAGTCTCTCATGTGGACAGAAACACTGACTGAAGATCAGCTGCTGAAATCAAAGTTCAGTCTGTCCACCATCACACACACTCCAGACCAAACATGAAGAAATTGTTCCAACAAGTCACACGTCGATTTAAACATTCGAGCCCATCTATCTCTACGCTCGTTTTCACACCGAATCCGAAACTTTCACTTGTTTCACAACTGGTTAGGTTAAGTAAAAACAAGCCAACCGATAAAATGACTTTTATTTAATGCAATCAACAGATTCTCTCAGACGTCAATCTCTGTTCATACTGTCACACAACAATGTTGGTATGGATCCATTAGATCTGGCCCTATAGTGTCCTCTTTGACAAACAAAATAATTATTATAAAGACGACATCTGGGGAAGTACAGCTGATAAACTGTCTGCTCTTCCTGAATTACTTTTTACTTTGTTTTGTGTTTCTTAGTCCTTAATATGTATTATCTTGTCAGTTTTTATGTAATGCACATTATGATCCTATCTGTGAGAAATGTTCTTTAAATAAAGTTATGCTGAATTAATCACAACGCAGCAACGATTCATTAGAAAAACTTAAATTCATGTTTAACAATCTTTTTGTAATTTATCCTTCTCTTTATATGTTTCTAAAACACTGAAGTTGCCATGTTGTGCTGGCATTTTGCTTGATTGAAGATGGGGGGGCCAAGTGCTGCATTTTGTACCATGTGTTGTGTATTGGGTTTGTGGTGTTATGCCCCTGGAGGTCAGGGTGAGCATATCATGCGCTCACCTATACACACCTGCAACCTAGGGTGACCAGACGTCCCCGGTTTTGGTGACCTGTCCCCGGCTGGATCTGTCCCCGGAAATGTCCCCGGTTTTCACTGTGACTGACAGACCCGATACTGGAATGAAAGAAAGAAAACTCTGACCAAACGGAGCCGATCGAGCAGCGCTGCTCAGAGCTCAGAGATGTTTTAGAAAGCCGTATTTTACCATGCTAAAATCACTGATTATTTACATGGAGTCTGGTGGAGATATGCTGCTCTATACACGCTAAAATCACTGATTATTTACATGGAGTCTGGTGGAGATATGCTGCTCTATACACGCTAAAATCACTGATTATTTACATGGAGTCTGGTGGAGATATGCTGCTCTATACACGCTAAAATCACTGATTATTTACATGGAGTCTGGTGGAGATATGCTGCTCTATACACGCTAAAATCACTGATTATTTACATGGAGTCTGGTGGACTTTTATGTTTTAAAAATGATCTTAATCTTTAACAGAAAGGTCAGCCTCCTTAGAAATCCTTTCCATAATGTTATCAGACACTTAGAATATTAATCTGAGTCTGTCAGCAGCAAAACGAGCACTTTATGAACGTAAATACAAGCTGGACAATTCTCCCATTAACTTCCATTGTAGCTTGTTTCTCTGCTGCCGACTGCAGCGATCTCGTTTCATACTGCATCAATGTCAAAGGAACATCTTTCCTCAATAGTTTATATTGTATCTGATACTCAATGAGCTGCTGTAGAAACAAGCCTGAAGCAATAAAGCAAAAGCTGTCAGATAAATGTAGTTCAGTAAACATGACAATATTATGAAATATTGGGACTTTCTATCTTGAAATATTCCCCTCTGAGGTGTAGTGGAGTATGAAGTAGCAGCAGGGGGGAGTCTAGGATCAGACCTCTAGGGGGGGGGGATGCCCTAATGAGAACAGCTCTAGGTCTAGTGTCCCCGTTTTAAGTTTTACAAATATAAATTATACAAATTATAATAATGTTTATAAATCTGTTTTAAGTTCACTAATTAAAATAAACAAGCTAACTAGTTGCTGATTAATGTTCTATGTATTAACTAGTTCCAGTTTTGTGGTTTTGGGTTTTGGAGTGTGGTCTAGACCTGCTCTATCTGTAAAGTCTCGAGATAACGCTTGTTATGAATAAATAAAATGTATTTATGAATAAATAAAATGTATTTATGAATAAATAAAATTTAATTGAATCCTTGATGTTCATTGTTTATCAGACAGAACACTCTCTGGTTTTGACTTTTTAATTATACATACTGGCTACATACGGGCTATGTAACTGTTCTTTGTTAATAAAATAACATTAAATAATAATTATTTATTTATTTTTTTTTTAATGCAAGAAATCCGTCAATATAACGTCCATGGGGAAAAATCTCCATGACTCCTTATGTCCCACGGTCCCTGAAGGCATCAGCAGCAGCGCGCATAAAGAAGCAGTCATGGCTGAAGCGGTGAGTGTTGCTGTGCCGTTTATCTGTTTAAAACGCTTAAAGGGCGAATTGTGTTAACAAATAACAAGTGTAACGTTGCCGTATTTAAAGCCGCTACTAGAGAAAAGTGAAGAGTTTCGGTGTGAAGCGCCGTTAACGGATTAAAATACCGTTAAAGCGCACGTTAGCATCGTTGTAGTCGGAGGTTAGCTAGCTAACGTACCGTTAAGCCCTTCAAAATAAGAGCCTGTCGTTAGCGTAGGTGTTGATGTCCCGCCCTACTCTTGCTCTGATTGGCTTACCCTGACATTCTACCCTAACTCTAGCCAATCACACTCCTCTTTTTTATTTTTTAAATATAGTATGCATTCAAAATATGTATTTAAAAAAAAAAACGTAATTGGTCACTTATTTTTAAGTAGATTTTAAAAAATATACTGAAATTTAAAAAATAAACACAAATAAGTAGAAAAACAAAAACGAAATTTAGATTAATTACAGTTTTAATTACCTTTTTTTTTGGTGAAGTAAGTAAGAGTTAAAAACTTAACTTAACTTTTAAAGAAAAATCAACATTTTTTATAAAAAAATAAATCAGAATTGAGCATTGACTCATTTTAGAGAGGATCACGATGCATCTAATATTCGATTATTTTATTTATTAGTAAATACTCCACTAAAAGTTAAAGTCCAGAACATTACTGCAGTAAAAGTGTGTATGTTGCAATTAAATGTTGCCTGTCAGTGTTTTCCTCTAATATTTATTTCCTTAATTATGTAAATAATGTTCCTTAATTATGTAAATAATGTAAATAATGTTCCTTATTTATGTAAATTATGTAAATAATGTATAATAATAACATTCCTTTAACTATGTAAATACGTACGTACATATCCACACTCCTTATATTTCTTATTTTTATTTCTACTCTGATAGTTATAGTATTTGTACAACTGCAACACAGAGTTTCCCTTCGGGGATCAATAAAGTATTTCTGATTCTGATTATTATTATTATTATAATAATAATATCTGATGTTTCTGAATTAATATTCCTGCTGCATTCATGTGTATGTTGCATTTTCCTGCTTTAGATGTTTAAGGTTGTTTTAATTTGAAATCCTTCATTACTGTTAGTAGTTTAATCTTCTCTGTTACACAATAATGGAAATGAGGCTTTTCACCAGTTGGTTATCCGTGCGTGCACACACACACACACACACACACACACACAGACACAAACACACACACACACACACACACACACACACACACACACAAACACACACACACACACACACACACACACACAGACACAAACACAAACACACACACACACACACACACACACACACACACACACACACACACAGACACACACACACACACACACACACACACACACAGACACAAACACACACACACACAAAACACACACACACACACACACACAGACACAGACACAAACACACACACACACACACACACACACACAGACACAAACACACACACACACACACACACACACACAGACACAAACACACACACACACACAAACACACACACACACACACACAGACACAGACACAAACACACACACACACACACACACACACACACACACACAGACACAGACACACAAACACACACACACACACACACACACAGACACACACACACAGACACAAACACACACACACACACACACACAAACACACACACACACACACACAGACACAAACACACACACACACACACACACACACAGACACAGACAGAGCTTGGAGTTTTTTTCGACCCTTTTCTCTCCCGATGATTTTGTCACTTTTTCAACGTTTGTCGACTTTTTCTGAGCATTTGGAAATTTTTGTGTTTTTCCCCCAAATTTAAAAGCTTATTTTTAAACTTTTTAATTTTTTTTTTAACATTTGTCACTTTTTTGACATTTTTTTCACTTGGTTCTGCATTTTTGTGACTTTTTTTTTTTTTAGAACATTTGTTCACATTTTTGTCACTTTTAATTGACATTTGTCTTTTTTTGACTTTTTATTTTTACATTCATCACACATGTTCTTGTATCAATTATTTATTTCTCCAAATGCTATAAAATTGACAAAAAACACCCAAATCCAGTGAAAGTAGTGACCTGATTATTAATGTAACGTGTGAGGAGCGTTGCTGGGAACCGTCCTCGTTACTTTTTTGGACTTTTCCTTTGAAAGAAACCCAAATTTCTGACATAGAAACTTTTTGAAAAAGGGTCAAATTAGACCCAAAGACACCAGGAGGGGTTAAAGTGAAATGAGAAGATGTGTCCAGACGTTTGGCCTGTACTGCATGTTATGTGTAAAGTGTGTTATAATTATTAAAATAAGTAATGAACTCCGTCTGTTCTCCAGGTGTCCGACAGCGAGCAGCCGGCGGCGAAGCCGGCGCCCAAACGCCGACGCATCCTCGACCCCTCCGCCATCGTCTCGGTGCCCGTGTACTCCAACAAGGTCAACGCCAGCTTTAGTGATTAATTATAGATTTATGGGCCGGGTTCGCGTAAACAAACAAGGGATTTGACTTTGGTTAATCTTTGCTCTCGAAGTACAACACTCCTTAAAATATAAGAATAAAACACAGAAAGGACAGTAAGAAATATACAAGTATTCAGTATAAGAATACAATAGAAGTTACAAAAAAATATGCAGTAACAGAAGGAATAGTGTAATATCAGTGTTGGAGCCCGACTGAATATTTGGCTATTTAAAAATCAGATTTCCGATATATCGGCCGATATACAGTATTTGACGTCTCTGTGTGTCTGTCCGTGATGTCTCTGTGTCCTCGGAATCACCCCAGCGGTTCTGTTTTCAGGTGAGCAGCAGTCTGCAGCTGAAGCCAACGGCAGATATGTTCGCTGGAAAAGAAAACTCGGGTAAGAAAGTGGAAAAGGTAAATGTGTGTATTTATATATCTTTTCTAGTCTTAACGACTACTCAAAGCACTTCTACATCATACAGGATACATTCACCATTCACACACATTCATACACTGTGACATACTCATTCACACTCACACACATCTACACACCTGCTCATCAGATACACACTCACACACATCTACACACCTGCTCATCAGATACACACTCACACACATCTACACACTCACACACATCTACACACACACTCACACACATCTACACACCTGCTCATCAGATACACAGTCGCACTTGCTCATCAGATACACACTCACACACATCTACACACCTGCTCATCAGATACACACTCACACACACACACACACTCACACACATCTACTCATCAGATACACACTCACACACATCTACACACCTGCTCATCAGATACACACTCACACACATCTACACACCTCACACACATATACACACCTGCTCATCAGATACACACTCACACACATCTACACACCTGCTCATCAGATACACACTCACACACATCTACACACCTCCTCATCAGATACACACTCACACACATCTACACACCTGCTCATCAGATACACACTCACACACATCTACACACCTCCTCATCAGATACACACTCACACACATCTACACACCTGCTCATCAGATAAACACTCACACACATCTACACACCTGCTCATCAGATAAACACTCACACACATCTACACACCTCTACACACCTGCTCATCAGATACACACTCACACACATCTACACACCTCTACACACCTGCTCATCAGATAAACACTCACACACATCTACACACCTCTACACACCTGCTCATCAGATACACATTCACACTCCGATGCCAGGGATTGAACCACCAACCTTCCAATTGGCAGACAACCGCTCTACCACTGAGCCACAGCTGCCCCGAAAAGGTGCATAGCTTTAAACTAGAAGGCATGCAGACGATGGGGGGGGGGCAGTAGCTCAGTCTGGAGGGGGTTGGGTCGCTGGTTCAAGTCCCCATATGGACCAAAGTATGATGGTGGACTCTGACACCTCTCCATTTAGTGCATGTGGGGGAAAATCGACACAGACGCCAAGTATGGATCTATTATTATATATTATTTATTATATATTTTATATATATTATTTATTATATATGTGGTGGTCAGTGTGTCCCATTAATAACATTGAAGTGAGATGAACAAACAGAGAAATGTTTCTTTTTAGATGAACCAGATGTTGAGAAGTTTCCTTTTGGGGACGTCGTTAGAAATTGGAGAAAAATTAGAAGTTGGAGAAAAGGTGATAAATTACAATATATTGCAATATGTTTAAAATCACAATAATATCGTATCGTGGCATAAATATCGTGATGAGATCGTATCGGGAGGCGTCTGCTGATCCCCCAAAAAAACCAATGTGTGTGTAGTTCAGGCCTGTGTGTAATGTGTGTAATAAATAACAATGACACTATTTGACATCGAGAGGAAACTCCTGAGACGAGAGCAGAGACGAAAGAGAGAGAAACCCTTTTCACACTGATAGCAAAAATACATATGAGAGTTTAAACAAGTATTTTGAGAGATTTTTTTTTTTTTTTTTTGCTATTGGGATGAAAAAATGAATAAATGTAAAATAAAATAAAAATAAATGTTTTTCTGTTATCAGTGCAATAACTTTTCCTCTGAGATATTTTTTTCTCTCATAAGATGTTTTTCTGACGCGACGGGCTTTTGATTCCCTCGTGAAACCTCAGAAAGACGTCGTCTTTGTCTCTTTGTGTCCCTTTGTGTCTCCGAAATAGACGACGACGCTCTGTGGTCGCCGTTCTCCTCTCCGACGCAGAGCGCGGCCGACGTCGTCGGCCTCACCGACTCCGAGGACGAAGCCGAGCGCGTGGAGACCAAAATGGAGCCGTAAGTAGTTTTTAAAAAAAAAAAAAAAAAACGTGTTTTAACATCTTTAAATCTGCATTTGGACGTCGCCTTCACAACAGCAGAATGAATTAATTGACGTCATTCTGCACAGATCTTCTCTTCAGGTGATTTTCAGGGCTGTTATAATAATAATTATAATAATTTATAATAAGCAGTATAAACCTTTTATCCCTTGTGTTGAAAATCAACACTTTTGACGCTTTTATTGTTTGTTTTTTAACTTTTTCTTACGTTTTTGTCCATTTTTTTCAACACTTTTGATGCTTTTTTGATGTTTTCAACACTACGTGACACTAACTTATTAACTTTAGTTTTAGTTATTCTTGGAATTTATGGTCAATAAAGCTCATTTATAGGAAATTATTCCTAATGTTTGAGTTAGAAAAGCAGAAATTAGGAATTATTGAGACTAAATTATGGTCAATAAACCTCATTTATAGGAAATTATCCGTAATGTTTGAGTTAGAAAAGCAGAAATTAGGAATTATTTAATTAAAATTAAAGGAATGGATGTTGATGATAATCACAGACTGGAATATGTCAACTTTTACTCAATACTATTTCAAAAACACTTCCATTTGTTTTACAATGCTATAAAATTGAATAAGACGCCCCAAAATGGATTTATTTCTCACCTTTTGTTTCAGAGCAGCCATGCGCTGCCCGTCTCCTCCGCAGAGTCCGGTCCCGAAACAGTCCAGACAGGTCCAGCGGAAGATCAGGTGAGTCTGGATCCTCTGCTACATACAGAAGTTATGGTAATATTAACGACTGTATTTACTGTGGAACTCCTTGGATAACATGAGTCAAACTCAAGGCCCGCGAGTCAAATCCGGCCCGAATATCAATTTATATAGATATGGAATACAATAGATTTTGGCCTCGGGAAAGACCCAGGACTAGGTGGAGGGGCGTCCAGCTGGGAGGAGGCCTCGGGAAAGACCCAGGACTAGGTGGAGGGACGTCCAGCTGGGAGGAGGCCTCGGGGAAGACCCAGGACTAGGTGGAGGGACGTCCTCGGGGAAGACCCAGGACTAGGTGGAGGGACGTCCAGCTGGGAGGAGGCCTCGGGAAAGACCCAGGACTAGGTGGAGGGGCGTCCAGCTGGGAGGAGGCCTCGGGAAAGGACTAGGTGGAGGGACCCAGGACTAGGACTGGTGGAGGGACGTCCAGCTGGGAGGAGGCCTCGGGAAGACCCAGGACTAGGTGGAGGGACGTCCAGCTGGGAGGAGGCCTCGGGGAAGACCCAGGACTAGGTGGAGGGGCGTCCAGCTGGGAGGAGGCCTCGGGGAAGACCCAGGACTAGGTGGAGGGACGTCCAGCTGGGAGGAGGCCTCGGGGAAGACCCAGGACTAGGTGGAGGGACGTCCAGCTGGGAGGAGGCCTCGGGAAAGACCCAGGACTAGGTGGAGGGGCCCAGCTGGGAGGAGGCCTCGGGGAAGACCCAGGACTAGGTGGAGGGACGCCCAGCTGGGAGGAGGCCTCGGGAAAGACCCAGGACTAGGTGGAGGGACGCCCAGCCCTAGGTGGAGGGACGTCCAGCTGGGAGGAGGCCTCGGGGAAGACCCAGGACTAGGTGGAGGGACGTCCAGCTGGGGGAGGCCTCGGGAAAGACCCAGGACTAGGTGGAGGGACGCGTCCAGCTGGGAGGAGGCCTCGGGGAAAGACCCAGGACTAGGTGGAGGGGCGTCCAGCTGGGAGGAGGCCTCGGGAAAGACCCAGGACTAGGTGGAGGGACGTCCAGCTGGGAGGAGGCCTCGGGGAAGACCCAGGACTAGGTGGAGGGACGTCCAGCTGGGAGGAGGCCTCGGGGAAGACCCAGGACTAGGTGGAGGGACGGGAGGAGGCCAGGGGAGGTGGAGGCCTCCAGGGGAAGGCCCCAGGACTAGGTGGAGGGGCGTCCCAGCTGGGAGGAGGCCTCGGGGAAGACCCAGGACTAGGTGGAGGGACGTCCAGCTGGGAGGAGGCCTCGGGGAAGACCCAGGACTAGGTGGAGGGACGTCCAGCTGGGAGGAGGCCTCCCCAGGACTAGGTGGAGGGACGTCCAGCTGGGAGGAGGCCTCGGGGAAGACCCAGGACTAGGTGGAGGGACGTCCAGCTGGGAGAGGCCTCGGGAAGACCCAGGACTAGGTGGAGGGGCGTCCAGCTGGGAGGAGGCCTCGGGGAAGACCCAGGACTAGGTGGAGGGACGCGTCCAGCTGGGAGGAGGCCTACCAGGACTAGGTGGAATCATTATATCTCCAACCTGGCCTGGGAACGCCTCGGGATCCCCCAGTCGGAGCTGGTTGATGTGGCTCGGGAAAGGGAAGTTTGGGGTCCCCTGCTGGAGCTGCTGCCCGATACCGGATAAGCGGATGAAGATGCATGGATGGATCAAAGCAGAATTTGGCAGATTTTCCGACTTTGAGTCATTCCCACAGAAGCAGAGTTTAATATTTATGCTGTGAAACAGGTTGCTGTAAAAAATGTAATCATTGTTTGGCTTCATTTGCAAAACTCTCGAGTTTGACACCCCTGCTTTGGATAATGATTTAAAGCAGGGGTCTTCAACAGGGGGTCCGCGACCCCTAGTGGGTCCGCGGAGGTACTGCATGGGGGTCGCGAAAGTTTTGGTTGATTAAACTTTTTTTTATATTCCCCCCCCCCTGCAATTTTCAATCAGAGTGGCGTGGCCACCCTACTCACTGTGCCTCGCACATGTTTAAAATAAAAACATGAATATATGAGCCTGTGTATTATTTGAGTATCTTAGTATTGAATGCACAATAACAAGGTACATTTACACATGGCACTATAGGACCTGTTTGATATAACACAATTTTATACAATATATATAATTAGGGGTCCCGCTCCATCTCGCCATCAGTTTGGGGGCCCTTGGCCTGGAAAACGTTGAAGACCCCTGATTTAAAGGGTAATATCAATGTCTTTCAGTTCAAGAAAATGTCTCTCTCTCTCTCCTCTCTCTCTCCCTCTCTTTCTCCCCCCCCCCTTTCTCTGTAAAATTGACTGACCGACAGTCTACTTCTGTGTGTTGTCTCATCTGAGAAAGGGGCTTTGGGTCTTCATCCAGCTCCTTTCCGATCGTGGATATGTGACGTAATATAGCAAATCCTTTATGGTTGGATTATAAAATGTCTGTTTCCATGAGAGGAATAAAAACTTAAATGTATATATACAGCACAATCCATGGAACTCAAAGGGGTTTTACAACAAAACTAAAGAAACCCTCCTGTGTGTGTTGTTCTCAGCGAGATTGACAGGAAGCTCCGGGCGGTGAACTCCCTCCTGTCTCCCGATCCTCAGGACAGCAGGTCCAGAGGCTCCAGAGGCTCCAGAAGGTCCAGAAGGTCCAGAAGGTCCAGGCGCTGCAACGCCGACGACGTCTTCATCATTAACCCTAACGACGACGGCATCATGCACCCCGACGACGACGTCCTCATCCTGAACCCCGACCCGGAGCTCCCGGATTCTCCGTACAGCTCATTGGTCCGGGAGATTCCCCTCAAGATCCGCTGCCGAACGGACGTCCACAAGATCCAGGTTCAGTCGGTACGCACGCAGAGACCGTGCTCTAAAAACCACCGTCCAGATACGGGCAGTAGACGGCGAGCACGTAGACATGCACACCTGTATTATTATATATCTATTATTTAGGCTACATTTAGGTTTTTAAACCAGAAGGGATTTTTATCTCTAGTAGCTTCATCAGGATGCAGAGTATCCTGATCCATGAAATAACTGTCCTTTAATAATGAAAACCTGCCTCTATGGGAATTTAACATAGGGGGGTGTATACTTATACCCCTGTATTTTAACATAGGGGGGTGTATACTTATGCCCCCTGTATTTTAACATAGGGGGTGTATACTTATGCCCCCTGTATTTTAACATAGGGGGTGTATACTTATGCCCCCTGTATTTTAACATAGGGGGTGTATACTTATGCCCCCTGTATTTTAACATAGGGGGTGTATACTTATGCCCCCTGTATTTTAACATAGGGAGGTGTATACTTATGCCCCTGTATTTTAACATAGGGAGGTGTATACTTATGCCCCCTGTATTTTAACATAGGGGGTGTATACTTATGCCCCCTGTATTTTAACATAGGGGGTGTATACTTATGCCCCCTGTAATTTAACATAGGGGAGGTGTATACTTATGCCCCCTGTATTTTAACATAGGGGGTGTATACTTATGCCCCCTGTAATTTAACATAGGGAGGTGTATACTTATGCCCCTGTATTTTAACATAGGGAGGTGTATACTTATGCCCCTGTATTTAACATAGGGGGTGTATACTTATGCCCCCTGTATTTTAACATAGGGGGTGTATACTTATGCCCCTGTAATTTAACATAGGGGGTGTATACTTATGCCCCCTGTATTTTAACATAGGGGGTGTATACTTATGCCCCCCTGTAATTTAACATAGGGGGTGTATACTTATGCCCCCTGTATTTTAACATAGGGGGTGTATACTTATGCCCCTGTAATTTAACATAGGGGGTGTATACTTATGCCCCTGTATTTTAACATAGGGGGTGTATACTTATGCCCCTGTAATTTAACATAGGGGGGTGTATACTTATGCCCCCTGTATTTTAACATAGGGGGGTGTATACTTATGCCCCCTGTAATTTAACATAGGGAGGTGTATACTTATGCCCCCTGTATTTTAACATAGGGGGTGTATACTTATGCCCCCTGTAATTTAACATAGGGGGGTGTATACTTATGCCCCCTGTATTTTAACATAGGGGGTGTATACTTATGCCCCCTGTATTTTTAACATAGGGGGTGTATACTTATGCCCCTGTATTTTAACATAGGGGGTGTATACTTATGCCCCCTGTATTTTAACATAGGGGGTGTATACTTATGCCCCCTGTATTTTAACATAGGGAGGTGTATACTTATGCCCCCTGTATTTTAACATAGGGGGTGTATACTTATGCCCCCTGTATTTTTAACATAGGGGGGTGTATACTTATGCCCCCTGTATTTTAACATAGGGGTGTATACTTATGCCCCCTGTATTTTAACATAGGGGGGTGTATACTTATGCCCCTGTATTTTAACATAGGGGTGTATACTTATGCCCCTGTATTTTAACATAGGGGGGTGTATACTTATGCCCCCTGTATTTTAACATAGGGGGTGTATACTTATGCCCCCTGTATTTTAACATAGGGGGGGTGTATACTTATGCCCCCTGTATTTTAACATAGGGGGTGTATACTTATGCCCCCTGTATTTTAACATAGGGGGTGTATACTTATGCCCCCCTGTATTTTAACATAGGGGGTGTATACTTATGCCCCCTGTATTTTAACATAGGGGGTGTATACTTATGCCCCTGTATTTTAACATAGGGGGTGTATCCTATGCCCCTGTATTTTAACATAGGGGGTGTATACTTATGCCCCCTGTATTTTAACATAGGGGGGGTGTATACTTATGCCCCCTGTATTTTAACATAGGGGGTGTATACTTATGCCCCCTGTATTTTAACATAGGGGGTGTATACTTATGCCCCCTGTATTTTAACATAGGGGGTGTATACTTATGCCCCTGTATTTTAACATAGGAGGTGTATACTTATGCCCCCTGTATTTTAACATAGGGGGTGTATACTTATGCCCCTGTATTTTAACATAGGGGGTGTATACTTATGCCCCTGTATTTTAACATAGGGGGTGTATACTTATGCCCCCTGTATTTTAACATAGGGGGGTGTATACTTATGCCCCCTGTATTTTAACATAGGGGGTGTATACTTATGCCCCCTGTATTTTAACATAGGGGGTGTATACTTATGCCCCTGTATTTTAACATAGGGGGTGTATACTTATGCCCCTGTATTTTTAACATAGGGGGGGTGTATACTTATGCCCCTGTATTTTAACATAGGGGGATGTATACTTATGCCCCCTGTATTTTAACATAGGGGGTGTATACTTATGCCCCTGTATTTTAACATAGGGGATGTATACTTATGCCCCTGTATTTTAACATAGGGGGTGTATACTTATGCCCCTGTATTTTAACATAGGGGGGTGTATACTTATGCCCCTGTATTTTAACATAGGGGGTGTATACTTATGCCCCCTGTATTTTAACATAGGGGGATGTATACTTATGCCCCTGTATTTTAACATAGGGGGGTGTATACTTATGCCCCCTGTATTTTAAGAAAGAACATTTATTTATTTATTCATTCACAAAGAAAATTGGTGTCCTTAAAGGTTGTAAAGATTGGATTTTCCTAATTTTTTTTAATTAAGGCATTAAGATCAATTTCCTAAAGATGTTTTTTATTCCTCTTTTTAATCAACTTTAGCCTCGATCTAGATCTAACCTCTTTTCTCTGTCTCTAGGCGACGCCGTTGGACGACGTGGTGACCCAGCTGTCCGCCGTCCTCGGCGTTCCTCCTCCACGCCTCCTGCTGTTGAGGGAGGACGTGGAGCTCCCGACGCACGCCACCGTCGGCGAGCTCGGCCTCGGCATCGCTGACATCATCGGTGGGTCACGTCACACACACATGCAAGCTGAGCTCTTCCCTTCATTAGAAAACTTGTCATTGTGATGCTGCAGTCTAGAGCCCGACCGATATACCGGCCGGTATTATCGGCCGGTATTAGGCATTCTCGATTTATCGGTATCGGCATTTATAATGGCAGATTAAAAAAAAATAGCATAAAAATTCATTCATCAGAAGCTTTTATGAGGAATAAATTATAGTATAGCGTAGTTTGTCCACCAGAGGCCGCTCTACAACCTCCCTGTTAATGAGTGTGAATGTTGGGGGGGGTATTTAATTCCAAACATAGGGGGGTGTATACTTATGCCCCTGTATTTTAACATAGGGGGTGTATACTTATACCCCCTGTATTTTAACATAGGGGGTGTATATTTATGCCCCCTGTATTTTAACATAGGGGTGTATACTTATGCCCCTGTATTTTAACATAGGGGGGTGTATACTTATGCCCCTGTATTTTAACATAGGTGGGTGTATACTTATACCCCCTGTATTTTAACATAGGGGGGTGTATATTTATGCCCCCTGTATTTTAACATAGGGGGGTGTATACTTATACCCCCTGTATTTTAACATAGGGGGTGTATATTTATGCCCCCTGTATTTTAACATAGGGGGTGTATACTTATGCCCCTGTATTTTAACATAGGGGGGTGTATACTTATACCCCTGTATTTTTAACATAGGGGGTGTATACTTATGCCCCTGTATTTTAACATAGGGGGGTGTATACTTATGCCCCCCCCTGTATTTTAACATAGGGGGTGTATATTTATGCCCCCTGTATTTTAATAGGGGGTGTATACTTATGCCCCTGTATTTTAACATAGGGGGGTGTATACTTATGCCCCCTGTATTTTAACATAGGGGGGTGTATACTTATGCCCCCTGTATTTTAACATAGGGGTGTATACTTATGCCCCTGTATTTTAACATAGGGGGGTGTATACTTATGCCCCTGTATTTTAACATAGGGGTGTATACTTATGCCCCCTGTATTTTAACATAGGGGGTGTATACTTATGCCCCTGTATTTTAACATAGGGGGTGTATACTTATACCCCCTGTATTTTAACATAGGGGTGTATACTTATGCCCCTGTATTTTAACATAGGGGTGTATACTTATGCCCCTGTATTTTAACATAGGGGTGTATACTTATGCCCCTGTATTTTAACATAGGGGTGTATACTTATGCCCCCTGTATTTTAACATAGGGGGTGTATACTTATGCCCCTGTATTTTAACATAGGGGGTGTATACTTATGCCCCTGTATTTTAACATAGGGGGTGTATACTTATGTCCCTGTATTTTTAACATAGGGGGTGTATACTTATGCCCCTGTATTTTAACATAGGGGTGTATACTTATGCCCCCTGTATTTTAACATAGGGGGTGTATACTTCTGCCCCCTGTATTTTAACATAGGGGGTGTATACTTATGCCCCTGTATTTTAACATAGGGGGTGTATACTTATGCCCCTGTATTTTAACATAGGGGGGTGTATACTTATGCCCCCCTGTATTTTAACATAGGGGTGTATACTTATGCCCCTGTATTTTAACATAGGGGTGTATACTTATGCCCCCCTGTATTTTAACATAGGGGGTGTATACTTATGCCCCTGTATTTTTAACATAGGGGGTGTATACTTATGCCCCTGTATTTTAACATAGGGGGTGTATACTTTGTATTTTAACATAGGGGTGTATACTTATGCCCCTGTATTTTAACATAGGGGGTGTATACTTATGCCCCCTGTATTTTAACATAGGGGGTGTATACTTATGCCCCTGTATTTTAACATAGGGGTGTATACTTATACCCCCTGTATTTTAACATAGGGGGTGTATACTTATGCCCCTGTATTTTAACATAGGGGTGTATACTTATGCCCCTGTATTTTAACATAGGGGGTGTATACTTATGCCCCCTGTATTTTTTAACATAGGGGTGTATACTTATGCCCCCTGTATTTTAACATAGGGGGGTGTATACTTATGCCCCTGTATTTTAACATAGGGGTGTATACTTATGCCCCTGTATTTTAACATAGGGGGTGTATACTTATGCCCCCCTGTATTTTAACATAGGGTGGTGTATACTTATGCCCCCTGTATTTTAACATAGGGGGTGTATACTTATGCCCCTGTATTTTAACATAGGGGGTGTCTGCACCCCCCTGGATATAAATACACCTAGGCGGTGTATACTTATGCCCCTGTATTTTAACATAGGGGGGTGTATACTTATGCCCCCTGTATTTTAACATAGGGTGGTGTATACTTATGCCCCTGTATTTTAACATAGGGTGGTGTATACTTATGCCCCCCTGTATTTTAACATAGGGGGTGTATACTTATGCCCCCTGTATTTTAACATAGGGTGGTGTATACTTATGCCCCCTGTATTTTAACATAGGGGGGTGTATACTTATGCCCCTGTATTTTAACATAGGGGGGTGTATACTTATACCCCCTGTATTTTAACATAGGGGGGTGTATACTTATGTTTTTCCTATATATTTTTTTTTAATTAAGGCATTAATTTCCAAAAGATGATTTTTTTTTTATTCCTCTTTCTAACCGACTTTAGCCTCGGGGTGTAAACTTTCTCAAGCCACTGTAGCTACTGAGCATGTGCAACTCCCAACAAAGAAGTGAAGTGTATAGAAGTGAGATGTCTCACTCTGGAGAGAAAACTAGTGAGATGTCTCACTCTGGGGATAAAACTAGTGAGATGTCTCACTCTGGGGATAAAACTAGTGAGATGTCTCACTCTGGGGATAAAACTAGTGAGATGTCTCACTCTGGAGATAAAACTTGTGAGATGTCTCACTCTGGAGAGAAAACTAGTGAGATGTCTCACTCTGGGGATAAAACTAGTGAGATGTCTCACTCTGGGGATAAAACTAGTGAGATGTCTCACTCTGGAGATAAAACTAGAGAGATGTCTCACTCTGGAGATAAAACTAGAGAGATGTCTCACTCTGGAGATAAAACTAGAGAGATGTCTCACTCTGGAGATAAAACTAGAGAGATGTCTCACTCTGGGGATAAAACTAGTGAGATGTCTCACTCTGGAGATAAAACAGAGACCTGAACACACCTATTCTGGTACAACCTCAAAATACATGTATGTACCTGAAAATGAGCAGAAAAATAATAATAATTGATTAATTAATTATAATATAAGAACATGGGCGCTTTAACATGAGTTCTTCTATGGTGAAAAGGTTTGATCTGAGTTGTTGTTTGTTTGTTTGTGCAGAGTGCGTGGTGATGGCAGCGGAGGATAAGGGTGGAGCGGACAGCAGCAGGACGATCACTGTGAGGCTGCAGAGCAAAGACAGAGACTCTTCTCAGGAGTTCTCTCTGCACAGGGTTTGTACCCCTCTCCTCTCTCTCTCTCTCTCTCTCTCTCTCTCTCTCTCTCTCTCTCTCTCCCTCCCTTTCTCTCTCCCTTTCTCTCTCTCTCTCCTCCGCTTGTGTTAGCATCAACACACCAACCATTTGTAATATGTGTGTCTCTGTGTGCGTGTGTTTCTGCATGTGTTCTTTGTGTGTGTGGGTCTGTCTGTGTGTGTGTGTGTGTGTGTGTCTGTCTGTCTCTGTGTGTGTGCGTTTGTTTCTATATGTGTGTGTGTGTGTGTGTGTGTGTGTGTATATATATATTCTGTGTATATTAATATATATCTATCTGTCTGTCTGTCTATTTATATATATTGTGTGTGTGTGTGTGTGTGTGTGTGTGTGTTTTTCAGGACGCCCCGCTGGGCTCCGTCTTCTCCCAGTATCTGTCCCGGATGTCCACCGTCCCTCAGAAGCCGGTCCGCTTCCACTTCGACGGCTGCAAAGTGACTCCCAGCCAGACGCCGGCTCAGCTGGACATGGAGGACGGAGACATCATCGAAGTTTGGATCTAGGTCCGCTCCACGGCGGTGTAAAACCTGGAGGGTAGTTCAGTTACTGTGGTTGGAAAAGTCACTTTATTTGTAAATGTTGAAAATACAACAATAATCACAATATTATTATTATACACATGTTTAGAAACTATTTTTTAAAACACACACACACACAAGTAAAACAATGTACAATTATAAAATTATTTAAATGTTTTTGTGACTGTAAAATAACTTTTTTACTGTTATTAGAAATAATAAAGAGTAGAAATGACTCTCTGTAAGAAAACTCTGAGGTAATATTAAGGGCCAGTTAATGCTTACAGTGGCTTGAGAAAGTCTACTTATAAGTATACACCCCCTATGTTAAAATACAGGGGCATAAGTATACACCCCCTATGTTAAAATACAGGGGCATAAGTATACACCCCCCTATGTTAAAAATACAGGGGGGCATAAGTATACACCCCCTATGTTAAAATACAGGGGGCATAAGTATACACCCCCCTATGTTAAAATACAGGGGCATAAGTATACACCCTATGTTAAAATACAGGGGCATAAGTATACACCCCCTATGTTAAAATACAGGGGCATAAGTATACACCCCCCTATGTTAAAATACAGGGGCATAAGTATACACCCCCTATGTTAAAATACAGGGGGCATAAGTATACACCCCCTATGTTAAAATACAGGGGGCATAAGTATACACCCCCTATGTTAAAATACAGGGGGCATAAGTATACACCCCCTATGTTAAAATACAGGGGCATAAGTATACACCCCCTATGTTAAAAAATACAGGGGGCATAAGTATACACCCCCTATGTTAAAATACAGGGGCATAAGTTAAAAAATACAGGGGCATAAGTATACACCCCCTATGTTAAAATACAGGGGGCATAAGTATACACCCCCTATGTTAAAATACAGGGGCATAAGTATACACCCCCTATGTTAAAATACAGGGGCATAAGTATACACCCCCTATGTTAAAATACAGGGGCATAAGTATACACCCCCCTATGTTAAAATACAGGGGCATAAGTATACACCCCCTATGTTAAAATACAGGGGGCATAAGTATACACCCCTATGTTAAAATACAGGGGGCATAAGTATACACCCCCTATGTTAAAATACAGGGGGCATAAGTATACACCCCCTATGTTAAAATACAGGGGGCATAAGTATACACCCCCTATGTTAAAATACAGGGGGCATAAGTATACACCCCCCTATGTTAAAATACAGGGCATAAGTATACACCCCTATGTTAAAATACAGGGGGCATAAGTATACACCCCCTATGTTAAAATACAGGGGCATAAGTATACACCCATAAGTATACACCCCCTATGTTAAAATACAGGGGCATAAGTATACACCCCCCCTATGTTAAAATACAGGGGGCATAAGTATACACCCCCTATGTTAAAATACAGGGGCATAAGTATACACCCCCTATGTTAAAATACAGGGGGCATAAGTATACACCCCCTATGTTAAAATACAGGGGCATAAGTATACACCCCCCTATGTTAAAATACAGGGGGCATAAGTATACACCCCCCCTATGTTAAAATACAGGGGCATAAGTATACACCCCCTATGTTAAAATACAGGGGCATAAGTATACACCCCCCTATGTTAAAATACAGGGGGCATAAGTATACACCCCCCTATGTTAAAATACAGGGGTATAAGTATACACCCCTCTATAGAGACAGGCAGTGTTTTTTTATTAAAGGCAATTTTCTTCTTTTTCTTATTTATTTCTTTTCTTCCTCTTTTTTTACTCCTATGTTAGTTACATCTAAAGTAAAAAAAAAAAAAGGGCCAAAAAACTCAATTCCCCTTTTTGAATCACTATGAAAAGATAGATACCAGCAACCTAAAGTAAAATGAGAGCTGACCAGGCCGTCTGGAGGACGTGGGTGTTGCTTACCGAAGAAATAAAACTTAATTAACTTGTAAACTTATAGTCCAATCAAACAGAAACCCAAGGTTAATTAATTTAATACTGATTATACATTTAACATCCTGCTTCAATTCCTTTTTGTCTAATAACCTCACTGAGCTGAAGTCAATCAGTTAGGCTATAAATTAAAAAATGTAAAAGTCTTGAGATCCTAAATGTGAATATATGAATATTTCTGTAAATAACTATACAAATATGTATCTGAAATAGCATTATACAACCTTAAATTGTTAAAAAGCATAGGTTAAAAAAACTTACATTACAGACAGCTATATTTACGTAATAGAAGAGTTTGACTTCTAGATGAAATGTATACTATAAGCCAATATTTCCACCTGAAAAACTCTAAATTTTAGGCTTTTTAGGTCGTCTGATTATTGTACAGTCTCGTGAAACAAATCCTACAAATTAGACTTTATCATCAACGTCTTCTTAAAACTTCGGCATTGAAGGAAAGGTGTTTATGAAGCACAGATTGTACATAGAAGATGGATATTAGGTGCATTAGTGTTCAAAAAAGGTGGTATTTTTTGTTAATTTGTGTATTAGATTAGATTAGATTAGATTCAACTTTATTGTCATTACACAGGTACAAGTACAAGGCAACAAAATGCAGTTTGGGTCTAACCAGAAGTGCAGTAGCAGTAAGTGCAGGACATGGATATGTACTGAATAAATATAGAAATTAATACTATTATAAACAGAATTTTACAGATAGATTTGTCCTATGAATATAATATATGGATAACTAGTATTGTGAGCAAGATTTACAGCTGGGTATGTACTGAATATAATATACAGTTTGGGTATTACTATAAGTAGAGATTTTACAGATATGTACAATGAACATAGTATGAGCAAGATTTACAGGTAAATATGTACTATGAATATATATACAGGCGGCTATTATAGACCGAATTTTTACAGATAGTGTATTTATTTATCTGATTGTGTTCACATTTATTATATGTCTTTTTCAGATAAGTCTATCTGTGTTTGCTCAGTCATTTTCGCTGTTTTTAGGCTCGGATTTTGTACTTCGGGCAAATTCATTGTTCTTTAAAATGCACATTTTGCTCTACCGGGTTCTCCCATCGACCAGAAGCTTATAGAAACTTCTAGGGGGAATCGCTTCTGGTGACACGTCATCACGTCGAGCACCCCCACGCTGAGCTCTGATTGGATAACAGTTGACTCTGGAAAGCTCGAGAAGTTACCAGAGGGGAGGCAGCGGAGTATATAAAGTAACTGACGGTGGTGTTAACGGCATTCAGAGTACACTGAACAGAGCACCGACACGACGGACAGAGGACCGACACGACGGACAGAGGACCGACACGACGGACAGAGCACCGACACGACGGACAGAGCACCGACACGACGGATAGAGGACCGACACGACGGACAGAGGACCGACACGACGGACAGAGCACCGACACGACGGACAGAGCACCGACACGACGGACAGAGGACCGACACGACGGACAGAGCACCGACACGACGGACAGAGGACCGACACGACGGATAGAAACCTCTTCTGATTAACTTATCTTCACATTCTCAGCTTTTAAAGAGGGTAAGTAACCTGCATCCATTGGTTTTTTTTCTCGTCTACAGTGTAAATTTGAATGTTACATGTCAACTGTCAAATTATTTGAATTACCGTTGACGTCAAATACAAGCTAACGGTCACGTTAACGTACGCTTCACCAAACTCCGTTAGAAAAATCGTCAATTTTAGAATTCATAGTAAGTTTATTGTTCGTAATAAAAAAAAAAAAAAAAAAAAAAAAAAAAAAAAAAAAACTAATTATGTAAAAATGATGTGTTGACAAATTAGTGCTGGGAAAATAGTTATTTTTCTTTAATTTAGTTCATTAACGTTAAAAAGACTTGTACAAACAGTAGATGGACATTAACGTTACGGGGAGTTTTATCCAAAATCCCATAAACTCACATAAACTGTCAATTTTAGAGTTAAAAGTTACTTTTTATTTGTATTTTAAAACAGCTATGTGTTAAATAAGTTGTTGCTTAGGACTAAAAGGTCTTTTAAATGTAATGTACAGCAAATTAGAGAAACAATCGTGAATGGATTAAATACAGCTACGTTTCACCAAACTCCATTAGAAAAACTGCAGATTTTAGGCTGCTGTCGATAGATAGATAGATAGATGGATAGATAGATAGATAGATAGATAGATGTTTATTGATCCCAAGAAAAATGGGAAATTCCAGTGTTACAGCAGCAAAAACAGTCACAAAGCACAGAATATAAAATAAATTAAATACTAGGAAAAATATACATGCATACAATATACATGAAATAATAATAAGAATAAAATAACAAATATTTGAATATGTACAGGATGGGTAAACAAAAATGTGCAACTGCTTGCAATGAACAGGGACGTAGAGTTTAGCTAAGGTGTTTGTTTTCATTATTATGTGTTGATTTGGTGCCACTAAAACTTCCTAAATGAATGATTCTAGAAATAATCGTCGATGAATTAATATTTGTTGAATATTAATAATATACAGCTGACGTTACGTTCCACCAAACTCCCTTGGAAAAACAGTCAATTTTAGGCTGCTGTCAATGGACCGGACAAGCGGAGGAAGATGGATGGATGGATGGATGGATGGATATTAATGAACAGGGATGTAGATTTTAAATCAAAGGACAGCTACGTATTACATTATGTGTTGATTTGGTGCCACTAAAACTTCCTAATTGACTAATTCTAGAAATATTCGTAGGTTAATTAAGTGGCTACAGCTGATGTTAGGTTCCACCAAACTCCCTTAGGAAAACTGTCAATTTTAGGCTGTGACTAATAAACAATGCTATGTAGTTTACATTTAAGCTATACAGCTGTAATTATAGCACATGGAGATTCTGTGAAAATTATGTGATTAGACCTAAAGTTACTGTTTCAACTAAATACCTGATTAAGGATGCATTGGTAGTTAGATTTTATATTGCATTAGCTTTTTTATGCTGAGGTTTACTGCCACAGAGGAGTGAATAATCTAGAAAACATTCACATTTAGAAGCTTAAATCAGAATTATAAAGTCATCAATTATTTTTTTTAATTAAAATGACTCAGACCGATTTAATAAACTCTATAAATTGTTGGCGATTAATTTAATTGACAACCGGATTAATTGATTTATCTTGGTAGCTGTACATCTTGTAAGTAATTTTCAATGACACATATATACACAAACACACACGCCTGACCATAAAAATAACAAACTGAAGTAAAATGTTAAGATTATTTATAATTGGCAAGGTTTCCTTGATTAATTCATGATGTGGTAACAGTTGCTCTAGGTATTTACTTTTAAAACCTTCCTATCTAATTTGACTCTTTGCATCTTTAGGAAACCTATTTAAAACAAGATGTCTGCAGTTAAAGGCGTAGCGATCGGCATCGACCTGGGCACCACCTACTCCTGTGTGGGCGTTTTCCAGCACGGAAAAGTAGAAATCATCGCCAACGACCAGGGCAACAGGACCACCCCCAGCTATGTGGCGTTCACTGACACCGAGAGGCTCATCGGCGACGCAGCCAAGAACCAGGTGGCTCTGAACCCTAGCAACACCGTGTTTGACGCCAAGAGGCTGATTGGTAGAAAGATTGATGATCCGGTGGTGCAGGCGGACATGAAGCACTGGCCCTTCAAGGTGGCCGGAGATGGAGGGAAGCCCAAAATTGAAGTGGAATATAAAGGGGAGAAGAAAGCCTTCAACCCTGAGGAGATTTCCTCCATGGTGCTGGTGAAGATGAAGGAGATTGCCGAGGCCTACCTCGGCCAAAAGGTGTCCAACGCAGTCATCACAGTCCCTGCGTACTTTAACGACTCCCAGCGCCAGGCGACCAAAGACGACGCAGGCGTCATCGCAGGACTGAACGTCCTGAGGATCATCAACGAGCCGACGGCGGCCGCCATCGCGTACGGTCTGGACAAAAGCAAGTCGGGAGAACGCAACGTCCTGATCTTCGACCTGGGCGGAGGCACCTTCGACGTGTCCATCCTGACCATCGAAGACGGTATCTTTGAAGTCAAATCCACAGCCGGAGACACTCACCTGGGTGGAGAAGACTTTGACAACCGCATGGTCAACCACTTCATGGAGGAGTTCAAGAGGAAACACAAGAAGGACATCAGCCAGAACAAGCGAGCCCTGAGGAGGCTGCGCACAGCGTGCGAGAGGGCCAAGAGGACCCTGTCCTCCAGCTCGCAGGCCAGCATCGAGATCGATTCCCTGAGTGATGGTGTCGACTTCTACACCTCCATCACCAGGGCTCGCTTTGAGGAGCTGTGCTCCGACTTGTTCAGGGGAACATTGGAGCCGGTGGAGAAAGCCCTGAGGGACGCCAAATTGGACAAGGCGCAGGTCCACGACATTGTCCTGGTCGGAGGCTCCACCCGAATCCCCAAAATCCAGAAACTCCTGCAGGATTTTTTCAACGGCAGAGAGCTGAACAAGAGCATCAACCCAGACGAGGCGGTGGCGTACGGTGCTGCTGTCCAGGCCGCCATTCTCTCTGGCGACACCTCGGGCAACGTTCAGGATCTGCTGCTGCTGGACGTGGCGCCTCTGTCCCTGGGCATCGAGACGGCCGGAGGAGTCATGACGTCGCTGATTAAACGCAACACCACCATCCCCACCAAACAAACTCAGACCTTCACCACCTACGCCGACAACCAGCCCGGCGTCCTCATCCAGGTCTACGAGGGGGAAAGAGCCATGACCAAGGACAACAACCTGCTGGGCAAGTTTGATCTGACAGGAATCCCACCGGCTCCACGGGGGGTCCCGCAGATCGAGGTCACCTTCGACGTGGACGCCAACGGCATTCTGAACGTGTCGGCGGTGGACAAGAGCACGGGCAAAGAGAACAAGATCACCATCACCAACGACAAGGGCCGACTGAGTAAGGAAGAAATCGAGAGGATGGTGCAGGAGGCCGACCGATACAAAGCCGAGGACGACCTGCAGAGGGAGAAAATCGCCGCCAAGAACTCGCTGGAGTCGTACGCCTTCAACATGAAGTCCACCGTGCAGGACGAGAACCTGAAGGGCAAAATCAGCGAAGAGGACCGGAAGAAGCTGATGGAGAAGTGCGACCAGGCCGTCGCCTGGCTGGAGAATAACCAGCTGGCGGAGAAAGAGGAGTACCAACACAAGCAGAAGGAGCTGGAGAGCGTGTGCAACCCCATCATCAGTAAGTTGTACCAGGGAGGAATGCCGGCAGGCAGCAGCTGCGGAGACCAGGCACGCCAAGCCGGCTCCCAGGGGCCAACCATCGAGGAGGTGGACTAATGCCGGTGTTGCACTGCATGGTACCCACTCAACTCCTCTACTCGCCTTTTTGGGTTTTCCATTATAAAAACAAAACAAAAACTCCCTGGTACCTGCTAACAGGTACTTTTTGTAGTACCACCTCAGTCGAGGTTCCAAGCGAGCGAGGCGATACCAAAAGGTGACGTGGAAACCTGCAGACTGCTGATTGGTTGGAGAGAATCATCACTAATCACATCGCTGCCTTTTTGTTATTTATTTTTTGTCTTCTTCTGCACTACTTACATTTTATATTTTTATATTTCGTGTTGACACTGGAAAGGTTTTGCTTCAGTCTCATTGCACAGGTACTGAACTTATATATAATGACAAAGGCAATCTATTCTGCTAACAACGGGGGGGGGTAATACGCCGAGCCGACCCCCGGGGTCCAACCATGGAGGAGGTGGACTACCCGCCTTCATAGACTGTTATTGCTGGGACTGTGTGCAGCAGGAACGTGTTCATATGGTTATTATGTTATTATTTGAGATATTGCGTTCCATGTTACATGTGCTATGCTGGACAATACAATAAAGACAAAATATAAATGTAATGGTGGATTTGGGTTTCGTGTTTTCAGCAGCAGTTAAGTAACTGTTTCTGATATTAAGAGATTTATTTACCCGTCATTGTGCAGCAGTTGTAGTAAAATAATGTTTATAAGTTAAAGCTGATGACAGAGTGTGTTTTTAACCCTTGTGTTGTCCTCCCGGGTCAAAAAAGGACAAAAAAATTGACGTTTTCACTAACACCACCTTACTAGTTTTACTACTTTTTGGAATTCATGGTCAATAACCCTCATTTATATAGAATTATACCTGATATTAGAGTTAAAAAAGCAGAAACTATGAATTATTTTGACTAATGGTTAAGATCAGAGGAATGAAAGAGATCAGTTGTATTTATAAAGAGAGTTGGAAGGAATCCAATCCATTATTTTTGTGGTAATTTGGTTAAAAAGAAACTCATATTTCAGATATAGACATTTATTAAAGGGTCAGATTAGACCCAGGACAACAGGAGGGATAAATGTATCATACAGTATATTAGTTAATAATATAGTGTATGATTAAAACAAATAGGGAATGTATATCTGTAATATTAATAATATACAGTCTGATGCTCCAGTGCCTCGTCCTCTGAACGCCACAGGGTGGCGCTAACACACAAGCTGCTAGAAGAGACTCACACATACATACTTACACTTATGTAATAGAGGAGTTTGACTTCTAGATGAATATATAGGCCTAACATTTCTGTTCTTAATGTGTCTGATTAATGAAATTCAATACTTGAATTTAAGAGAAGCCCAAATCACACCTGAACAACTTCATTATTAACTCTTCTTAACCCTCCTGTTGTCCTCCACTCAAAGTTCACCCATTTTCAAAAAGTTAATAGTTCCCTACTTTAATTTAATTTGGGAGATTTATTTCATTTAATATAAGGGGACCAGATGTCTCAGACCAAATCCGGGGACATTTTCAGATCAGAAGCGAAACAAAACCTCCAAAACACGTCATGTTTTTAATTTTTGTAAAACTTAAAACGAGGACACTAGACCTAGAGCTGCTCTCATTAGGGGCTGAGCCCCCACAAAAAGTCTGATCCTAGACTCACCCCTGCTGCTACTTCATACTTGTAGTCCACTACGCCTCAGAGGGGAATGTTGTGTAATGTTTACTGAACTACATTTATCTGTCAGCTTTTGCTTTATTGCTTCAGGCTTGTTTCTGCAACAGCTCATTGAGTATCAGATACAATATAAACTATTGAGGAAAGATGTTCCTTTGACATTGATGCAGTATGAAACGAGATCGCTGCAGTCGGCAGCAGAGAAACAAGCTACAATGGAAGTTAATGGGAGAATTGTCCAGCTTGTATTTACGTTCATAAAGTGCTCGTTTTGCTGCTGACAGACTCAGATTAATATTCTAAGTGTCTGATAACATTATGGAAAGGATTTCTAAGGAGGCTGACCTTTCTGTTAAAGATTAAGATCATTTTTTAAAACATAAAAGTCCACCAGTATAGACTCCATGTAAATAATCAGTGATTTTAGCGTGTATAGAGCAGCATATCTCCACCAGACTCCATGTAAATAA
>CM049385.1:1520693-1570693 GCA_026937815.1 Etheostoma perlongum | reverse complement strand
GCCAGGTGTGAGGGTTATAGGTTGCCAGGTGTGAGGGCTATACACTCACCGGCCACTTTATTAGGTACACCTGTCCAACTGCTCGTTAACACTTAATTTCTAAGCAGCCAATCACATGGCGGCAACTCAGTGCATTTAGGCATGTAGACATGGTCAAGACAATCTCCTGCAGTTCAAACCGAGCATCAGTATGGGGAAGAAAGGTGATTTGAGTGACTTTGAACGTGGCATGATTGTTGGTGCCAGAAGGGCTGGTCTGAGTATTTCAGAAACTGCTAAGCTACTGGGATTTTCACGCACAACCATCTCTAGGGTTTACAGAGAATGGTCCGAAAAAGAAAAAACATCCAGTGAGCGGCAGTTCTGTGGGCGGAAATGCCTTGTTGATGCCAGAGGTCAGAGGAGAATGGACAGACTGATTCGAGCTGATAGAAGGGCAACAGTGAATCAAATTACCACCCGTTACAACCAAGGTGGGCAGAAGAGCATCTCTGAACGCACAGTACGTCGAACTTTGAGGCAGATGGGCTACAGCTGCAGATGACCACACCGGGTGCCACTCCTTTCAGCTAAGAACAGGAAACTGAGGCTACAATTTGGACAATAGAAGCAAGCATTCAAGCAATTACTTAATAAATTGGGGGGGGGACAACCAGAGAGGAAAATACTTTGGATCACTGTTACACTCCAGTCAGCAATGCATTGGGACATTTAGACCAATCAGCCTTTAGAAAGACTGATTCCCTCAAACAAGCAGAAAGCAAAACCTTTTAAACCTGTTGTGAGGACCCATAAGAACCAGAAGTGGACCAGTGACGCTGTGGTGGATCTCCAGGCATGCTGGGACGGCACAGACTGGGATGTTGTCAGGAGTAACAACAGCTGGGACTGTACACAGAGGAAGTGATGTCATACATTAGTTTCTGTAAGGACAGCTGTATACCAACACACACCACCAGTACCTCTCTCGCACCACCTACCAGGGTTGTCTGATCAGGGTTCAACCCTCCTTTTTGCACATTCAAACCAAGCCAGTCAACGTGGGTCTGTCCCTCGTCATGGCAACTCAGCAATCACCTGGGTCACAGCGGGACCATTTGTCCCTTAAAGGTATAGTAAGTGATGTTAATCCCAATACACTTAGTCAAAATCAGTGAATATATCCACACGGTCACATAATAGTAGTAGTAGTAGTAGTAGTAGTAGTAGTAGTAGTAGTATATACTTTACTAATCCTGCAAGGGGAAATTACAATTTTTTCTCTGTTATTACACACACACAGGCCTGAACTACACACACATACTCAGTACTTATACATGCAGTAAATGGATTGTATTTGCAAATATCAACAATCATCACTCACTGCACCTTTAAGGAATCCTTCCCCTCGGCATTGAAGCTGTATTTGGAAATGTCCAAGAAGATAAAAGGTTGTTTTTAACTATGTGAGTTAGAAGATGCTGAGAATGAATGAATGCCATTTTCTTTTTTATCGTCATTGTTGAGTTATAAAAAAGTTAATAACTATGTGTGATGCAGCTATGATGGGATTAATATGCATTTCGTCTGTGAAGAAGTCAAGATGGCCATTTGTTCCCAACCTTCCTCCTCTATTTCTCTGACTGTAAAGAATTGATCTGGTCAAGTCTGGCATTTAACATATGCAAAGGAGCTTCCTGCTACAACAACAAAAGGTGGCCTTCTGCCTCCGGTCCCCTGGGGTCTTGGTCTGGGCTAAGACAATACAATGCTAATTAAACTGTTGATGTCAGAGTTTCACATTTAAACAACAGAACCTTTTGTTTTGCAACCAAAAGCGACCCCCCCAAAGGGGCAGAGTTTAGCGGCATGTTTATTCTCATTGTACTGCGAAGATGCCCTCGGCATGCTGTCATGACAACGGCGGACCAATGAGAATAGATTTGACTGTGCCAGGTAAAAAGGAACCTAGTTTCACGTGACTCCATCATGGGGAAGCATGGATCCAGTCCGCTGTCAGCTGCAGTGATATTATGTTTGTCTGTCTTTGTCTTATTGTCCTCATCATGCTGTTGCAATAAACCTTTTCTTAATTCCCAATTTGACCTTCAGCCTCCTTCCTCAGAGATCCGACTGAACGCGATGTTGGTTTTGAAAAACCTAACATCATCATGAGTTAATGAGACAGCTTACAGGAAATGTTCTGGTGTACTGATGACGAGCGTGTCCCTCCCCGATGTGAGGAGAGTGCAGATTTGAGTCGCGCATGCGTCACTTAGCAACGAGTAGCATACAAGATGCTAACGAGAGACTTCTGTAACGTCAACACAGTAAAAATGGACCTACTTAACCAAGTTGGTTCACTGCTAGCTTAGCTACAAGTTAGCATCAAACACAACAAAGGCTGTCAGTTGAATGGTGTTTAGAGCTAACGTTAGCAGAGCATCAACTATAGATAGCTACAACGTTTCTGAAATGATTTCATATTCTGTTTTTGTAATGAGAAAACTTTATTATTTCACTAATCTCAGTATGACAGTTATGTCGTAAACTGTTTAAATCTGAGCATGCACGACTCAAATCTGCACTCTACTCACATCGGGGAGGGACAGAGCGAATGGAGTGGTCTTCTTCTTTTCTTCTTTATTCCACAAACAGAGCAAATACACATCAGCTGTTGTAGTAATATTACTAACCATCAACTAAACAAAGAAATGCAAATAAATAAATCAATAAACAAGGTGGTTGTGCTTCCTTTATTGAAAACTCCATTTTGCAATAAATTCAATAATCACTCAGTGACCCACACACACACCGAGGAGAGACACACACACACACACACACTGAGGACGGACACACACACACACAATGAGGACGAAAATATGAGTGGTTGTTGTCAGTGTGTGCAGACTGATTTCTAGAATCAAGTTTTTGACCATTTGAAGATGAGCGGAGAACATTTTTCTTTGATTCCGTTAAAAGTAAGTTGTGTTTTGCTGTTGGCTTCACGACATGTGTGTGTGTGTGTGTGTGTGTGTGTGTGGTGACGGGGGGCAAACTCAGCAGCCTCGCCCGCTGCAGAGAGCAGACAGGATTGAAATCAGCGACTCTAGAGTGAAAAATGGTTCCAGCGTACACTGATGTTAAAATGTATGCAGGTCGGGTGCCCAGATAGCTCAGGTGGTAGAGCGCGCCCAGAGAGAGAGAGAGAGGGGGGGTTTACACCTCGATGCAGCGAGCCCCGGGTTCAACTCCGATCTCAACCCTTTGCTGCATGTCATTCCCCCCCCTCTCGTTTTGTTGGTAAATGTGAGATTTTTTGAGTCACCCGCGTCTCTCAGGGTTGTCTGCACAACCTGGGGGAACCGCAGCCGTCCTCCCAGGTCGACCTTCATTTCCCATGGATGGTCCTTTTGTAGCAGACTGGTTCTTGTCTTAGCTGTTGTTTTTGTGGCGTTTCCCCCTCCCGTACAAACTGGATAGGTGTGTTTTTCCGAAATGTTTGGCGTTCCTTTTTCCTCTCCTGCTAAGGTGTTGGCGAGTGTCATGAGCACCTTGTCGTGGCACCTTCTGTGCCTTCCTCGGGTGAGTGCTTTGTTACACCTGGACATGATGTGTGCCATGGTGCCCCTCTCCCTACAAAGCTTGCTCAATGGGTCCTCTTTCATGCCCCACTTGTGCAAGTTTATTGGGGATTGGGAGTGAGTCATACACCGATCTCAGCAGGAAGGAGATGCAGACTGGCTCCAGTCTCCATAGGTCCGCCCAGGTGACCTTCATCTCGGGAAGATCCCACTTGCGCGAGGCTCCTTGGGAAGCCAATTCCGCTGCCCTTGACCTTCGTCTTTCGTCTTCCAGGTCCTGTACCTCCTCTTAAATCATTCTCTTCTGTCACTGTTTCCTGCCTTCCTCCACCTGGCCTCCACATGGGTTGTGGTCGTCACGGTGAGGTCGTCAATGTAACCTCTTATTGCGCGTTGTCGGTTGCCTGACTCCATTTTTGGACCCCAGGCTTCCTTCTCCGCAGCTGTCATTAGGAGGTTCGTTCCCTTGACGAAGAGAATGGGGAGATTGTGCAGTCGTAACGATACAGTTTCCAGGCTTTGCCACTGAGTTGCGTGTACTATTGCAAATTTTGCACTCAAACCATTCAGCCTCTTTTTTCTTACGCAAATATTTTTGGATGTATAGTATATATTTGTTTTCTGTAATTATTTAGTTCATATTTTGTTTTTTTATTTGTTTGTGCATGTGTGCACCAACCACCAAGGCAAATTCCACATAATGGTGTGTGTCCATTGTCAGCGTCATTTCCCGGCTTCCCCTTCATTTCTATAGGAGCAGCCGTGCAATGCATTCTGGTAGCATCGCGATCTTTATAACTGACCTTTGTCGATCTGAAACGAAGACAGATTTAGGAACTGCTGCATAATGTATTTCTCGCTTACAATGTTTTCAGAAGTGTTTTCGGGAATTATTTTTGTAAAATACAAGATCGTATTCTGACCAAGCCGCAGCCAGACCCACGTGAAGCGTCCAATCAGATGCAGCCATTGCAGTTGTAGGAGGGTGGACACTGTTTTCTTTGCTTCTCAGTGAAGATAAACTGGTGAAAAACCCATTAGCGTGCAATGCTGGGGAAGTGGGGCGATCCCATCCGTGGAAACAACGCGTATATGGACACTCACCATAAATGTACTTATTATGGCTGTTCTGATTCTTGTTAGGACACAACCAAGATGTCTGCAGGTAAAGGCGTAGCGATCGGCATCGACCTGGGCACCACCTACTCCTGTGTGGGCGTTTTCCAGCACGGAAAAGTAGAAATCATCGCCAACGACCAGGGCAACAGGACCACCCCCAGCTATGTGGCGTTCACTGATACCGAGAGGCTCATCGGCGACGCAGCCAAGAACCAGGTGGCTCTGAACCCTAGCAACACCGTGTTTGATGCCAAGAGGCTGATTGGTAGAAAGATTGATGATCCGGTGGTGCAGGCGGACATGAAGCACTGGCCCTTCAAGGTGGCCGGAGATGGTGGGAAGCCCAAAATTGAAGTGGAATATAAAGGGGAGAAGAAAGCCTTCAACCCTGAGGAGATTTCCTCCATGGTGCTGGTGAAGATGAAGGAGATTGCCGAGGCCTACCTCGGCCAAAAGGTGTCCAACGCAGTCATCACAGTCCCTGCGTACTTTAACAACTCCCAGCGCCAGGCGACCAAAGACGCAGGCGTCATCGCAGGACTGAACGTCCTGAGGATCATCAACGAGCCGACGGCGGCCGCCCTCGCGTATGGTCTGGACAAAAGCAAGTCGGAAGATCACAACGTCCTGGTCTTCAAACTGGGCGGAGGCACCTCCGATGTGTCCATCCTGACCATCGAAGACGGTATCTTTGAAGTCAAATCCACCACTGTAAACACACACGTGGGTAGAGAAGACTTTGACAACCGCATGGTCAACCACTTCATGGAGGAGTTCAAGAGGAAACACAAGAAGGACATCAGCCAGAACAAGCGAGCCCTGAGGAGGCTGCGCACAGCGTGCGAGAGGGCCAAGAGGACCCTGTCCTCCAGCTCGCAGGCCAGCATCGAGATCGATTCCCTGAGTGATGGTGTCGACTTCTACACCTCCATCACCAGGGCTCGCTTTGAGGAGCTGTGCTCCGACCTGTTCAGGGGAACTTTGGAGCCGGTGGAGAAAGCCCTGAGGGACGCCAAAATGGACAAGGCGCAGGTCCACGACATCGTCCTGGTCGGAGGCTCCACCCGAATCCCCAAAATCCAGAAACTCCTGCAGGATTTCTTCAATGGCAGAGAGCTGAACAAGAGCATCAACCCAGACGAGGCGGTGGCGTACGGTGCTGCTGTCCAGGCCGCCATTCTCTCTGGCGACACCTGATCTGCTGTCCAGGCCGCCATTCTCTCTGGCGACACCTCGGGCAACGTTCAAGATCTGCTGGTTGATGCAGAGTAATGGATGCAGATGGAGAACCTGTGTAAAGGGCCGTGGAGTGGGCTGGCTGTGACACACCAGATGGACTTCCAGATGGATCCACTTCAGATTGTCCTTATATTCTGTCCCCCTGAAGCCTTCACCACCTTCATGTCTGAGCTATCTGAGCTACTCACCTCTGTCTTCTCCAGGTCTCCTTCCATACTCCTCCTTAGTGGACTCCACCAGCACACTAGCCACTGAACTTTATCTGTACTGGACTGGCTCGGTCAGGTTATCTGGCAACGTGGTCTCAGTTTCTACTCCTATGCCCATGATACACAGCTCTATATCAGCACCAAACCCTCCACTCAGCAGAGATGAAATTCCAGCTTATTTTATAATGTTAAAAAATGTTTTTAATTTTTTTTGCAATCATTTTTATTTTATGTTAAATGTCAATTGTTAAAAGGTTAAATGTACTGTGCTGGATGAAATAAAGATTAAACAAAGGTTATGGTTGTTTTGATTTCTTCTTGTTTCTAGGAGCAGCAAAGAGGACCAGAAGAAGCCGGTAAATATCTATTTTTTTGGGGGGGAGGGAGGGGTTTCCTGCATCAGGTTCATTAGAAACTAATTTACGAAGGTAAATATGCTGCAAAAGGTGAGAGCTTGTAGAACAAAAAATCTTAACTTGTATGTTAAAATTTGCGCTTGTAAAAAATATTCACACACGTGATCTGAATTTGAAGTCGCACAAAGTAAAAAAGTCTGAACGTGTAAAATTGAAATTTGTAGAAAATATTCAGAAATGTATAGATTGATATTTACATGAACACAATGACAGCGTCAAGCAAACATTTACACGTGTACTTTTTATTTTAATTTTTCATCACAACTCAGTGATGACCACCTGGAATCTGTCGCAGCAACGTGCGCTCGCGTCTCACAGCGGCAAAAGTGCAAAAGATATTTTAAGCTCGTGTTTTTCTTCTTTGTGTGACTTTAAATTCAGAATATTTTCGCACACATTGCACATTTTATTTTTTGCAAGTGGAAATTTTATTTTTTGCAAGTGCACATTTTTAGTTTTTGAATAATTTTGCACGCCCAATTTTTCAGTTTTTTATTTATAATATTTTGAAATATCCAATAAATTTCTTTCCACTTCATGATTGTGTCCCACTTGTTGATTCTTCACAAAAAAAGTTACAGTTTTATATCTTTGTGTTTGAAGCCTGAAATGTGTCAAAAGGTCGAGAAGTTCAAGGGGGACGAATACTTTCGCATATGTTCATATGTTGTTTTTTAACTTTGGATAATACGTGGCATAATTGTAATTTCCCCTTGTGAGACTAATAAAGAATATATTATTGTTTATATTAAATTAACTTTGCTGGACAATGCAATAAAGACAAAACATAAACTTAGTGGTTTTGGTTTCAGGTTTCTGGTTTATAGCTGCACTTTGAATTATTTATTGATCCGACAATATGTATTACAAAATAAAGTGTTTCTGATGTGATTTATTAAAGATTTATTTACCCCATGATTGTGCAGGAGTTGCAGTAAAATGATGTTTAACCCTTGTGTTGTCCTTCGGGTCACTGGGACCCCTTCAGTTTGACTTTTTGTATTGGCCTGGCATTGAGCTTGGGGTCCCCGGTGACTATTGCATACTATGTGATGTCATTTCACGTGATCTGGCGGGGGCTTCACCCTTCGGAGTCCCAGAGACCCTCCTGCAGTCGAACACGTTCCCACTACCCCTCATCTTGTCCTCCAGGGTCCCAGAGACCCCTCATATTATCCTCTGGGGTCCCAGAGACCCCTCATATTATCCTCTGGTGTCCCAGAGACCCCTCCTGCACTTCCCCGTGACATGAAGGACAATACAAGGGTTAAATAGATTGAGTTAAAGGTGATGACAGATCAGTCATACACTGGTACTAATAGGTGTTTGTGTGTGTGTGTGTGAGGTTGTGTCTGTATGTGTGTGAGGTTGTGTCTGTCTGTGTGTGTGTGTGTGAGGTTGTGTCTGTATGTGTATGAGGTTGTGTCTGTCTGTGTGTGTGTGTGTGTCACTAGATGTTGCGTTCACTTAAACTTTGACTGATTACATCACTGCATTAAGAGCCTGCCTGACACACTGTGAAGGAATATAGGCGTATGAGTATAAAAACATGTTTTGTACTGTTGCAAGAAGAATACTTTACTACCCCACCTTCTGATATATAGACCAACATTACATTACTGTAAACAAAAGAAGAAAGAAATTATCAAATCAAGCCTTCGAGCCTTTTCCCTGGATTATTAATATTATCTAGGTCGATGTATTTATACCCTTTTATTTGTGAAGAGGAAACCTCACAGGAAACGGAACCAAACAGCTTCCTGTCACCACTCGAGGTCCCGCCCCACCAGTCTGAGCCATCTTGTGTTTAGCACAGAACAAAAACGGTTTAAGAAACCAGGCGCGCCTCGAGACGGGGCTCGGACGTCAGGTCGGGTTTTAAGGGGATCTCGTTAACGCAGCCCTGTCTACTGGGACGGGATGTTTGGGAGCGGGTCCTCGCGGAGAAGCACCAGCCACACCCCGGGGAACCGCTGATGTTACCGTTAGCTCCAGCTGTCGAAGCTAAGCTAGCCAATTAGCTACGGCTGCTAACGCGAGCTAACGGGGGGCGACCGACGGAGCAACCCGTTTATCGGCTTCAGTGTCGGGACTTTTTTGGTGGAAATGAGACCGGCGTCGTGTTGATTATCCGCCGAGAGAGGAAGACCCGGGCTATGAGGAGAGAGGCTCGCGGGCTCGGCTGCTAACGGTTGGCTAACGGTTGTTTTTCGTTCCGGAGCGGAACCACAATAAGCCGCGGTAAGTGATGCTACATTCAGCTAGCTTGTTAGCTTGCTAAGTGATGCTACATTCAGTTAGCTTGTTAGCTTGCTAAGCGACGCTACATTCAGTTAGCTTGTTAGCTTGCTAAGCGATGCTACATTCAGTTAGCTTGTTAGCTTGCTAAGTGATGATACATTCAATTAGCTTGCTATATGAAGCTAGATTTAGTTAGCTTTCTAAGTGATGCTACATTCATTTAGCTTGCTATATGAAGCTACATTCAGTTAGCTTGTTAGCTTGCTATATGAGGCTACATTCAGTTAGCTTGTTAGCTTGCTATATGAGGCTACATTCAGTTAGCTTGCTATATGAAGCTACATTCAGTTAGCTTGTTAGCTTGCTAAGTGATGCTACATTCAGTTTATATTGTTAGCTTTTATAAAGGGGGGTTCAAACTAGCGCTGCTCAATTAATCGCAATTTTATCAATATCGCAATATAGACTGGTGTAATTTCTAAATTACGGGGGGGCATTATGTGTCAAACTTCCAATCGTGTCCTTCAGACGTAAGAAAACATCTTTGTTTGGTGCACAACATCCCAAAAATCCCCCTATGATCACTTCCATTTTAATAGTGTTTGAATGAAAATGAGACTATCGATACATAATGGATCGCTCCCTCCAAAGTGAGTCATGGTACTATAGCATTATCAGTCCAAATAATCACAACTGGATGTTTTCCTCATATCGTGCTGCCCTACTTCAAGTCCTGGGTCCGGGGTTGTGGCTAGAAGGGATACAGCTACGGCCGGATGTTGAGCAGAATCTCGCAAAATGTGGTAATAATATATTAATATACTTGTAATTCCTTCGCCGAGGACAGCGTGTTCGTTCCTTGTGAGAGTTTTAATCCAAATCGTGATGTTTTCCCTAAACTAACTAGTCGTTTAGGTGTCTCAGCGTAACTGTCCGTAGCTGTATCCCTTCTGGGCTCAACCTGGGTCCGCGGACGTCCGGTGGTCTTTGCTTTTTTTGCTTTTAGAGGCCTTCGGTTTAAATTAAGGGGACCAGATGTCTCAGACCAAATCCGGGGACATTTTCAGCTCAGAAGCGTAAATACCTCCAAAACACGTCATGTTTTTAATGTTTGTAAAACTTAAAACGGGGACACTAGACCTAGAGCTGAGTATCGGATACAATATAAACTATTGAGGAAAGATTTTCCTTTGACATTGATGCAGTATGAAACGAGATCGCTGCAGTCGGCAGCAGAGAAACAAGCTGCAATGGAAGTTAATGGGAGAATTGTCCAGCTTGTATTTACGTTCATAAAGTGCTCGTTTTGCTGCTGACAGACAGATTAATATTCTAAGTGTCTGATAACATTATGGAAAGGATTTCTAAGGAGGCTGACCTTTCTGTTAAAGATTAAGATCATTTTTAAAACATAAAAGTCCACCAGACTCCATGTAAATAATCAGTGATTTTAGCGTGTATAGAGCAGCATATCTCCATCAGACTCCATGTAAATAATCAGTGATTTTAGCGTGTATAGAGCAGCCATGTAAATAACCAGTGATTTTAGCTATCTCCACCAGACTCCATGTAAATAATCAGTGATTTTAGAGTGTATAGAGCAGCATATCTCCACCAGACTCCATGTAAATAATCAGTGATTTTAGTGTGTATAGAGCAGCATATCTCCACCAGACTCCATGTAAATAATCAGTGATTTTAGCGTGTATAGAGCAGCATATCTCCACCAGACTCCATGTAAATAATCAGTGATTTTAGCGTGTATAGAGCAGCATATCTCCACCAGACTCCATGTAAATAATCAGTGATTTTAAAATCTCCATCTGTAAATAATCAGTGATTTTAGCTATAGAGCAGCATATCTCCACCAGACTCCATGTAAATAATCAGTGATTTTAGCTTATAGAGCAGCATATCTCATTCCATGTAAATAATCAGTGATTTTAGCATGGTAAAAATAGTAAAACATCTCTGAGCTCTGAGCAGATCTCAATCGGTCTTTGGTCAGAGTTTTCTTTTAAATTCCAGTAGGGTCTGTCAAAATAAATGAAAACCGGGGGATTTCCGGGACAGATCAGGTCACCCTAGTTTAAATTAGTCAATCAAAATAAATGTATACAGCACTTCACAGCAACCAGCAGGTCTCCAAAGGGCTCAACATCAGAAACCAAGAGTAAAAACACATCATACAATAGAAAGAGTGAACGTATAAAACAGTAAAATCACAAAAGGTTGCTTAGCAACAGAATGAAACTGTCCCACCACTGCTACGTGTTAAAAGCCTGACTACACAGATACGCTTTGAGTTTGGACCTACAAAGGTCTACATCTGTAATAGTGCAAATATCAGAAGGAGGGCGGGGGTAGTAAGTTGTTCCATAGTCTTGGGTCAGCAACTGCAAAAGCCTGACCCCCACCCCCCCACCCCCTTTATACCTGGACCTTGGGACTTCTACAACTCGCTGATTTGAACCCAATGTCCGGTTGTGCTGCTGCAAAGTTAAAATTGCAGCCGAATCCTCCGGGGCCACACCTTTTAAAACAAACAATAACATCTTTAAATCTAGTCTAAAATGCACCGGGAGCCGATGTGGGGTAATACCCTGCAGCCATAGGGTCGTTTCTAATGAATCCGTTCAGTTGGCTAGCGTTACCATCCTGACTGGAGGAAGTATTTAGTTGAAGTAACATTACTAATACCACGCTGTAAATATTTTGTTGTAGCAACGTTACAACTCCTGCATTCAAATGTTACTTCAGCAACGCCTGTGTAATAATAATAATAATAATAATAATGATGATAATGATAATAATAATAATAAGACGACCTACTACTTGTGTAACATTAGCTGGGGAATGAGTGCTTGAATCATTTCCTTGTGTACAGTACTGGAAGAAGTATTCAGGTCTTTTACAGGAGTAGAAACACTGTAATGTAACACTCACTCCTTCACAATAAAAAGTCCTTCTGCCAAATCTCTGTTTTAAAGGAGAACTGCTACTTCCCTTTTCAAAATTCATACATGTTATTTGTGGAAAGGTCAGGAAGACTGAATCACGGACTATACTGCGCTGTCTCTCGGTAAGCCTCGGTTACATCACCCGTCATTTAGCTGACCCGTTTAACCAAAGCGACTCACAAGTGCTACATATGTCAGAGGTCACACGCCTCTGCAGCGACTGGGGGTTAGTGCCTTGCTCAGGGACACATTGGTTGATGTATCGCAGTGGGAATTGAACCTGGGTCTTCCACACCAAAGGCATGTTATATCCATCACCACTAGTAGGGTTGGGGGGGGAAATCCAATCGTGATATTTTCATTGACAATACTGTATCGATAATCATTATATATTATATATGTGTTATATATTATATGTGTTATATATTATATGTGTGTTATATATTATATATATGTTGGTCAGTTTGTTCCGTTCTGCAGCGATAACATTGAAGAGATGTGAACAATCAGAGAAATGTTTCTTTTTAGATGAAACAGATGTTGATAAGTTTCCTTTTGGGGACGTCATTTGAAATTGGGAAAAGTTAGAAGTTGGAAAAATGTTATGCATTGCAATATATCGCAGAATATTGCAATATGTTATCACAATATTGTATTGTGATGATACCGCATCGGGAGACGTCTGGTGATTCCCTCCCTAAATTGGAATAAAATCTACAACAACACTGAGAAAGGTGTAGGAAAAGAACAAAATTTGATGTATTTAACTGTCTGTATGTGTGCGTGATCTCCAAATCCCCCCCCCCTGATTTATTCTAGCTGTGGTGTTCGGCAGCTGTTTCCGGCGGTGGAGAGAGTCGACCAATTAGAGAACATCCTCGTCTTCTTGTATACATTGCTATCTACATAGATGATAAAACAGCGACGATTAAAAAAAACATCCCCAAAACCCGACAATGAGTGGATGAGACTGACAGTCGGGTGAGAAAACAACCGATCTTTAACCCTGACGCCTCACCAAGTTGGCCAAAAATAGGGGCCGACGGCAGCTGATTGGACGAACACGTCACATGGGTCTGGTTTAAAACATTTTATTAAGGAAAATCAAACGTGCAGCTGCTGAGTCTGTATTCATCTCACACACACACACACAGCTGCTGAATCTTCATATCAGATGAAACCTTTAAAAACAGGTCAAATATGACACCATGACAACAGGAGGGTTAAAGATCGGTTGTTTTCTCACCCGACTGTCAGTCTCATCCACTCATTGTCGGGTTTTGGGGATGTTTTTTTTTAATCGTCGCTGTTTTATCATCTATGTAGACAGCAATGTATACAAGAAGACGAGGATGTTCTCTAATTGGTCGACTCTCTCCACCGGCGGAAACAGCTGCCGAACACCACAGCTAGAATAAAGCAGTGGGGGGGATTTGGAGATCACGCAGTTAAAATAGGATCGTTTGACTTGTTAAGCCCTCGTCGACCATGCAACAAATATTGTTATTTTCCTACACCTTTCTCAATGTTTTTGTCTTTTTTTGTTTTTTTTTAAGCCCTCGTGTTGTCCTCCCACTCACTATGCAACTTTTGTTTTTTCTTGGTCCAAATTAAAAAAACCTTTTTTATTATATTTCTTCCTGACTGTATCCGCAGGCGTCTGCTCCTTCCTTGCCTTGGATTAAACACCATCAGGGCACTGAGTGCCAGGATATATACCATTGGAAATCGGTTCACTGCGTTTTTAAAGAAATGCTGGGTCGGAGGGGGGGTCGGAGGGAGGGTGGGAATCCGTCTCCTTGTCTAGTACTTGTGCATTGAACCAGCAGCAGTGCTTTAGGCTGAACACGCCTCCCTGTACTGCGTTCAGAGACCTCGGGGGGTGTTTCCGTGTATTCAGAGGCCGCGACGAGCAGCTACATTAACCCCATTATAAACCACGATGCTCTCGTCAGTAACCACGGCTCAGTGTGCATGCTGAGATTACAGAATGGGGGGGGGCTGATTTAATCGGATGATTTATTTTGAAGCTCAGCTCGACTCTTGTCTTCATGGATGTTTGATTCGGATGTTTGATTCGAGGTGGGCGGAGGAGGAACTGTGGCGCTGTCGCTCGGCTTTCTGCTGCTCTCTGATCTTCAGATTCCTCTCAGCACACGCGTGTCATGCATCTAATGAAATTGATGTGAAGATTTCCTTTTATGCCCGAAGCTTATTAGCAATATTCTGACTTATTTTTCAACCGAAGCTCAAATGAGTAATTTTTATACAGTATATATTTTGCAAAATGATTTGTCAAGCAGACAAACTGACCAACACACATATAATATATGATAAAAGATCCATACTTGGCGTCTGTGTATCACTACAATATTTCCACTGAAAATATCGCGATACTATGCTGTATCGATCCCCCCACACACACACACACACACACACACACAAGTTATGATGATTTTACATTCATTCAGCTTAGTTAATGCACAGAGCTGCTCGGCTGCTGCACTTTAATATCTGATTATCTATCGCAAATAACATCATCATCAAGATATTCAGCATTATTGCAGCCGTTTCTCCCGTCGTGCAGCCCTGGTCTGGGACGCTCTCGCCTCCACAGTCGAACATCCAGATTCCGCTGCGTGTCCCAGCTTGTCGGCTGCTTTCTGTCCCGGATAGATCGTCCCATGAGATAACGACTGTCTCCCGTCACCGCGGCGCTGACACAACAACATGATCACTCTTAAAATTCCTTAAATGGTACAGAATCGCAGCGGTGGAATGAAATAAGTACATTCAAGTACCTGTACTTAAGTACACATGTTGAGAAAGGGCAAAGACAGGAAGGAGACGGACAAAAGAAAGAGACAGTAAGGAAGGAGAGAGGCAGAATTGAAGGGAAGAGACGGACAGAAAGAGACTGTCTGTGTGTCTGTCATTCTTTTTTGTTGGAGAACACTAATAACAATCGCAGTACGTCTAATATCAGTGGTGTTGTGATCACACCGTCCGCTGATGATCGGCGTTAGTGGTGATAACTCGGCATAAATTATTCCTGCCGTCTCGCTGTCCTGACCTTTAACCTCTGCGCTGTGTTCCAGGCCCTGGCCATGCCCTCGAGTGCACGGTCGGGCAGCATCAAAGACCCCGAGGTGGCCGACCTTTTCTGCAAAGATGACCCGGAGAAGCTGTTCGCCGACCTCCGCGAGATCGGCCACGGCAGCTTCGGAGCCGTGTACTTCGTAAGTAGAGACGTAGAGAGTCCTTCTGTCTGTCTTTGGTCCTGGTGTGTCTGGACACCTTCAGCTTTGGGTGGGTGGGTGGGTGTGTGTGTGTGTGAGGTTGTGTGTGTGTGTGTGAGGTTGTTGTGTGTGTGTGTGTGTGTGAGGTTGATCTGTCTGTGTGTGTGTGTGTGTGTGAAGTTGTGTGTGTGTGTGAGGTTGTCTGTCTCTGTGTGTGTGAGGTTGTGTCTGTCTCTGTGTGTGTGTGTGTGTGTGTGTGTGTGTGAGGTTGTCTGTCTCTGTGTGCATGTGTGTGTGAGGTTGTGTCTGTCTCTGTGTGTGTGTGTGTGTGTGTGTGTGTGTGTGTGTGTGTGTGTGTGTGTGTGAGGTTGTGTCTGTCTCAATTGTTGTAAAACTAGTGAGATGTCTCACTCTAGTGATAAAACAGAGACCTAAACACACAGGGTGAAAACAGGATCTGCAGCAATGTGCGGTACAACAAAAATATGTTTTTAGAAAATCCATAGAAACCTATTCTGATACAACCTCAAAATACAACTATGAACTTGCTCTAGTTGCTAAGTTACGTCTGCTGAATGTGGCCCTGGTCTCTTTTAATGTTCTGGTCTTTGTGTGTCTGTCATCCTACAGGCCCGAGATGTGCGCAACAATGAGGTGGTGGCCATTAAGAAAATGTCGTACAGCGGCAAGCAGACAAACGAGGTAACGCCCTTTATAGATATTAAAAAGTCCTCCTTTTAATATCTGAAAAACCCTTTCTTTCTAAATAAAAACATTTTAGATTTTCTCAGTTAAGCAACGAAATGTTCACAAACTACTGATGAGCTCTTTCAGTTGGTTCAAAAATGGCTTTTAAAATGTACATCCGTGTTGTCGTTGTCACTACACAATGTGAGGAGAGTGCAGATGTGAGTCGTGCATGCTCAGCTTTAAACAGTTTACGGCATAACTGTCTTACTGAGATTAGTGAAATCTATGAAATAATAAAGTTTACTCATTACAAACAATAACAGAAGATGGAAATCATTTCAGAAACGTTTTAGCTATCTATGGTTGATGCTATGCTAACGTTAGCTCAAAACACCATTCACCTGACAGCCTTTGTTGTGTTTGATGCTAACTTGTAGCTAAGCTAGCAGTGAACCAACTTGGTTAAGTAGGTCCATTTTTACTGTGTTGACATTACAGAAGTCTCTCGTTAGCATCTTGTATGCTACCATAGATGCTAACTACTTGTCGCAAAGTGACGCATGCGCTCTCCTCACATCGGGGAGTGACATCCATATTATTCCTCCCTGAATTATGGATAAATTTGAGTTCATAAAAGTACTTTGTCCTCTACCTTCTCAACACAAGTCATTTCTTTCTCACTGCATGTCTTAACAAAGAGAGATGTTTGATAAATAACATGATAATGGTAGTTGATGATTCAAATATTTCTCTCGTGATAACAATCTGTCTCAAAAATGAGCGTCGTGTTGTGTTGATGTGCAGAAATGGCAGGACATCATTAAAGAGGTGAAGTTCCTGCAGAAACTTCGCCACCCGAACACCATCGAGTACCGGGGCTGTTACCTGAAGGAGCACACGGCATGGGTACGTATGTCCGTCAGCTGGAACGTCCTACAAGCTTTGAGAGATAAACACAACCGGCGGTCCTGCTTGGCACAATTTGCTGCAAACCTTTCCGCAGATTTTGAAAACTTTAAACTCAGACGGCCCTGTCCTGCTCCCGCGCAGCGCAAAGCCAGACGCAAGCTAGTTTAAGACCGTTCAGCTACAGGGAGGTGCGTTCAGGGGCATTCTGGTCGTGCAGGTGTTACAGGGAGGTGTGTTCAGGTGCATTCTGGTCGTGCAGGTGTTACAGGGAGGTGTGTTCAGGGGCATTCTGGGCGTGCTGGTCTTACAGGGAGGTGTGTTCAGGTGCATTCTGGGCGTGAATTAGCATGGTGCTAATGGTTTGGATGCGCTTGATTAAATTGCAAGTGTCAAATATCTCCACACAGCCGACTCTTTGGCCCGCTCCATGGTGCTTAATGAAACTAACCAATCAGGGCTGTCAGTAGAGGGAGACTAACCAATCAGGTCTGTCTGTAGAGGGAGACTAACCAATCAGGTCTGTCAGTAGAGAGAGACTAACCAATCAGGTCTGTCTGTAGAGGGAGACTAACCAATCAGGTCTGTCAGTAGAGGGAGACTAACCAATCAGGTCTGTCAGTAGAGGGAGACTAACCAATCAGGGCTGTCCGTAGAGGGAGACTAACCAATCAGGTCTGTCAGTAGAGGGAGACTAACCAATCAGGTCTGTCAGTAGAGGGAGACTAACCAATCAGGTCTGTCAGTAGAGGGAGACTAACCAATCAGGTCTGTCTGTAGAGAGAGACTAACCAATCAGGTCTGTCTGTAGAGAGAGACTAACCAATCAGGTCTGTCAGTAGAGGGAGACTAACCAATCAGGTCTGTCAGTAGAGGGAGACTAACCAATCAGGTCTGTCAGTAGAGGGAGACTAACCAATCAGGTCTGTCAGTAGAGGGAGACTAACCAATCAGGGCTGTCAGTAGAGGGAGACTAACCAATCAGGTCTGTCAGTAGAGAGACTAACCAATCAGGTCTGTCAGTAGAGGGAGACTAACCAATCAGGTCTGTCAGTAGAGGGAGACTAACCAATCAGGTCTGTCAGTAGAGGGAGACTAACCAATCAGGTCTGTCAGTAGAGGGAGACTAACCAATCAGGTCTGTCAGTAGAGGGAGACTAACCAATCAGGTCTGTCAGTAGAGGGAGACTAACAATCAGGTCTGTCAGTAGAGAGAGACTAACAATCAGGTCTGTCAGTAGAGGGAGACTAACCAATCAGGTCTGTCAGTAGAGGGAGACTAACAATCAGGTCTGTCAGTAGAGAGAGACTAACAATCAGGTCTGTCAGTAGAGGAGACTAACCAATCAGGTCTGTCAGTAGAGGGAGACTAACAATCAGGTCTGTCAGTAGAGAGAGACTAACAATCAGGTCTGTCAGTAGGGAGACTAACCAATCAGGTCTGTCAGTAGAGGGAGACTAACAATCAGGTCTGTCAGTAGAGGGAGACTAACCAATCAGGTCTGTCTGTAGAGAGAGACTAACCAATCAGGTCTGTCAGTAGAGGGAGACTAACCAATCAGGTCTGTCAGTAGAGGGAGACTAACCAATCAGGTCTGTCAGTAGAGGGAGACTAACCAATCAGGTCTGTCAGTAGAGGGAGACTAACCAATCAGGTCTGTCAGTAGAGGGAGACTAACCAATCAGGGCTGTCAGTAGAGGGAGACTAACCAATCAGGGCTGTCAGTAGAGGGAGACTAACCAATCAGGTCTGTCAGTAGAGGGAGACTAACCAATCAGGTCTGTCAGTAGAGGGAGACTAACCAATCAGGTCTGTCTGTAGAGAGAGACTAACCAATCAGGTCTGTCTGTAGAGAGAGACTAACCAATCAGGTCTGTCAGTAGAGGGAGACTAACCAATCAGGTCTGTCAGTAGAGGAGACTAACCAATCAGGTCTGTCAGTAGAGACTAACCAATCAGGTCTGTCAGTAGAGGGAGACTAACCAATCAGGGCTGTCAGTAGAGGGAGACAATAACCAATCAGGTCTGTCAGTAGAGACTAACCAATCAGGTCTGTCAGTAGAGGGACTAACCAATCAGGTCTGTCAGTAGAGGGAGACTAACCAATCAGGTCTGTCAGTAGAGGGAGACTAACCAATCAGGTCTGTCAGTAGAGGGAGACTAACCAATCAGGTCTGTCAGTAGGGGAGACTAACCAATCAGGTCTGTCAGTAGAGGGAGACTAACAATCAGGTCTGTCAGTAGAGAGACTAACAATCAGGTCTGTCAGTAGAGGGAGACTAACCAATCAGGTCTGTCAGTAGAGGGAGACTAACAATCAGGTCTGTCAGTAGAGAGAGACTAACAATCAGGTCTGTCAGTAGAGGGAGACTAACCAATCAGGTCTGTCAGTAGAGGGAGACTAACAATCAGGTCTGTCAGTAGAGAGAGACTAACAATCAGGTCTGTCAGTAGAGGGAGACTAACCAATCAGGTCTGTCAGTAGAGGGAGACTAACAATCAGGTCTGTCAGTAGAGGGAGACTAACCAATCAGGTCTGTCTGTAGAGAGAGACTAACCAATCAGGTCTGTCAGTAGAGGGAGACTAACCAATCAGGTCTGTCAGTAGAGGGAGACTAACCAATCAGGTCTGTCAGTAGAGGGAGACTAACCAATCAGGTCTGTCAGTAGAGGGAGACTAACCAATCAGGTCTGTCAGTAGAGGGAGACTAACCAATCAAGGCTGTCAGTAGAGGGAGACTAACCAATCAGGGCTGTCAGTAGAGGGAGACTAACCAATCAGGTCTGTCAGTAGAGGGAGACTAACCAATCAGGGCTGTCAGTAGAGGGAGACTAACCAATCAGGGCTGTCAGTAGAGGGAGACTAACCAATCAGGGCTGTCAGTAGAGAGAGACTAACCAATCAGGGCTGTCAGTAGAGAGAGAGACTAACCAATCAGGGCTGTCAGTAGAGAGACTAACCAATCAGGTCTGTCAGTAGAGGGAGACTAACCAATCAGGTCTGTCTGTAGAGAGAGACTAACCAATCAGGTCTGTCAGTAGAGGGAGACTAACCAATCAGGTCTGTCTGTAGAGAGAGACTAACCAATCAGGGCTGTCAGTAGAGGGAGACTAACCAATCAGGTCTGTCAGTAGAGAGAGACTAACCAATCAGGTCTGCCTGATTGGTTAGTCTCCCTCTACTGACAGACCTCCTCTCTAGACAACAGAGCTATGTGTTGAAATCGACTGAAATCCTCCTTTTAATTCTACAATAAAAGGATGCAACTAACTCTTGTTTCCTCTCAACAGCGTATTTCCACGTGTCTTCTGTTTCTGTGATGTCAAAGTGAAAGCAGATGAATGTGTTTTTGTGTCTGATTGTTTCCCAGCTGGTGATGGAGTACTGCCTGGGCTCGGCCTCGGACCTCCTGGAAGGTCCGTTAACACCCAGACACTCATGCAAAGAGATTGTTTATCCGCCTGTTGTTGTGGTTTGTGACTCTTTTGTTTTCCCCTTTTCCTCGCAGTTCACAAAAAGCCGCTCCAGGAAATAGAAATAGCTGCTATTACCCATGGTGCACTGCAGGGATTAGCGTATCTTCACTCTCACAACATGATTCACAGGTAACATCTTGTTTTTTTACTGTGTGTGTGTGTGTTGGCTCCTCACATGCCGGCAACTTTGACTCTTTATTGCTGATATCAACTGTCAACACACCACGAAAGTTATAAGTTATGAATTATACTCTTTATTGATCCCCTCTGTTATTATTATGGAACAACTCTGTTGTTACACACTATACACAGGACTGAAATACACACACATGCTCAGGTCCTGTTCACGCACTAATGGAGACTGAATGTCAGACTGTGTGTTTTATACATTGAAACACAGATGTCAAATTACACAGGTAGTTTGACATCTGTGTTTCAATGTATAAAAAATGCTAACCGCCATGTTGGCTCAGTGGTAAGAAGGTTGTGGGTTTGAATCCAGTTTGTTCCGGGTCTTTCTGTGTGGAGTTAGCATGTTCTTCCCGTGTTTCCTCCGGGTGCTCCGGTTTCTTCCCCCATGCATAAGACATGCATGCTGGGTAGGACTAGGTTGAGAGTTAGCCGATTGGCTAAAACTGGAGTATTTACAGAAATGTTGATGTATGTGCATTGTCCTAATCATACATCTACGTGTGATTTTCATTCATTCATTCAAACCTTTATTTAACCAGGATAAAAAACTCCTTGAGATTAAAAATCTCTTTTTACAAGAGTGTCCTGGCAAGTGGCAGCAGAACATTTCAAATAGACACAGACACACTTACATGTAAATACATAAACACACTTTCACTCATATTCAAACAACAATATCATCATAAAAAAAACCCTGAGTCCTAAATCAATTTAAAAACAGTGACATACAGACTGCCTTTCTGCCAGGTCCTTTAAAAAGCCTTGAAAAGTATGAAATGAGACCAACTCCTTCACCTGGAGTTCATTTTGAAGCTGATTCCATGCAGATGGTGCTACAAAATGAAAAGCCTTTTTGCCAAAGTCAGTGCGGGCTTTAGGGACTGTCAATAAAACCAGATCCTGTGAGCGCAGGTGATATGTCCCTGCAGACCTCGGGAAGATGTAGGTGTTCAGATAAGGAGGAAGAAGTCCTAATACTGCCTTATAAATAAAAAGATGCCAGTGCATCGAATGGAGAGGGACAACCACCCGACCCAAGAATACAGCAAACAGTGATGAGTGAGAGATTTTAAGTTTGTGATGAATCGCAAGGCTCCATGAAACACAGCACGAAGACACTGGGAGGTTGAATGCATGTATAAAATATCACCGTAGTCCAAGACAGACAAGAATGTTGCATTTACAAGTTGTTTTTTGCTTCAAATGATAAACAGGACTTGATTCTAAAGAAAAAAACCTAACCTCAATTTCAGTTTTTTAACCAAATCTTGGACATGCAATGTAAAAGACAGTGATTGTTCAATGGTAAAACCCAAGTATTTGTAATGTGACACTTCTTCAATTTCTGTACCAGAAAGTGTGCAAATGGTTGGGACATTGGTTTTAGTTGATTTTCCCAGTGTGAAAGTCATGACTTAAGTTTTTTCAGAGTTTAGAACCAATTTTAAAGTGGCCAGATTATGTTGCAAGATATTAAACGCTCATGGTCTGTAGGGACGTGAAGGCGGGGAACATCCTGCTGACGGAGCCCGGTCAGGTCAAACTGGGGGACTTCGGTTCGGCCTCCATCGTGGCTCCGGCCAACTCCTTCGTGGGGACTCCGTACTGGTGAGTGCTGACTTCTTCACCAACTACATTCACTGTGTGTGTGTGTGTGTGTGACACTGTGTGTGTGTGAGACACTGTGTGTGTGTGACACTGTGTGTGTGACACTGTGTGTGTGACACTGTGTGTGTGACACTGTTTGTGTGACACTGTGTGTGTGACACTGTGTGTGTGACACTGTGTGTGTGACACTGTGTGTGTGACACTGTGTGTGTGTGAGACACTGTGTGTGTGACACTGTGTGTGTGTGAGACACTGTGTGTGTGACACTGTTTGTGTGACACTGTGTGTGTGTGACACTGTGTGTGTGTGACACTGTGTGTGACACTGTGTGTGTGTGTGTGTGACACTGTGTGTGTGTGACACTGTGTGTGTGTGTGACACTGTGTGTGTGTGTGACACTGTGTGTGACACTGTGTGTGTGTGTGTGACACTGTGTGTGTGTGTGTGACACTGTGTGTGTGTGTGTGTGTGTGACACTGTGTGTGTGTGACACTGTGTGTGTGTGACACTGTGTGTGTGTGTGTGTGACACTGTGTGTGTGTGTGTGTGACACTGTGTGTGTGTGTGTGTGTGTGTGTGTGTGTGTGTGTGTGTGTGTGTGTGTGTGTGTGTGTGTGTGTGACACTGTGTGTGACACTGTGTGTGTGACACTGTGTGTGACTCTGTGTGTGTGACACTGTGTGTGTGACACTGTGTGTGACTGTGTGTGTGTGTGTGTGTGTGTGTGACTGTGTGTGTGTGTGTGACTGTGTGTGTGTGTGTGTGTATGTGTGTGAGTGAGCTTAGCCACTGAAAAGAAATAAGAGGAGAAATCCGGCCAATCACAACAGCTGATCAGTCTGACGTCACGCTGCCTGAGCTCATTAATATTCATGAGCTGGGTAAAGGATGCTGATAGCCAATCAGAGTTGAGCAGCTTGGCTGGTTGAATAGTAACCCTCGTGTTGTCTTTCCCTCAACCTTAAAAAAAGACGTTTGTTGTCCCGAATCTCAAATGTTTTTTTCAAAAAATTATCACGTGTTTTTTCAATGTATTTGTCCCTATTGTTATGACCTTTTCGGCATTTTAGGCGCTTTTCCCAAAATTCTGGACATTTACTTAAAGTGTTTTTTCAAAGTTTTTGTCACTTTTCCCAATATTTTTTACGCTTTTCCCCCCAACGATTTGCCGCCTTGTTTGACATTTTCGACACTTATTTTTCAACCTCCCATATTTCGGATGGTCAAATTTGATCCCAGAACAACCCGAGGGTCAATGAGAGCCGACCCTAATGGAGCGGAGTCTTCCTGCAGCTTCCTGTAGCACGCTAGGAGGGCTTCAAACACGGTAACCACGGTAACCAAGTTACAGAGTCCATGGTAGGACGTCAGACATCACCACAAAGTCATGAAATACGTGTGGTGGGGACCTTTTAACCCGTGTGTTGTCCTCGGGTCAAACTGACCCGTTTCAAAGTGTTTTATATCAGAAATATGGATTTCTTTCAACCAAATTGCCCAAAAATAACATGGATGATTCCATACGTTAATTTCAATGCATTTTTTGGGCTTTTCTTTTTTTTTTTTTAATGGTTTCCAAACAGTATCCGGACTAAACTTTGACATCTACCCATCTGAGATCCACTCAACGTCCTCTGATCTTAACTATTAGTCAAAATAATTCATCATTTCTGCCTTTTTAACTGAAAACATGTATAATTAGATATAAATGAGGTTTGTTGACCGTGGATTCCAAGAATAAGAATAATAAAACCTATTATTAAACCAGCTCAGGTTATTAAAAAAAAAAAGCGCCAAAAGCTGGAAAAAGCATCAGCAAAATATCGGAAAAGCTCAAAAAAATATTCATTTTCAATTTTGACCTGGAAGGACAAGTTGATGATTAACAGGAAGACAACACGAGGGCTGAGACAAGTCGTCTTTCCCTCCTCTAGTCAGTAGTACTGTGCTTTGAATCCGGCTTTCTTAAAAGTATCATCAAAGGTATCATTGTGTTATAATACAAATCAATAATTAATTAAACCAAAACATCTAGAGTATATCAGTTTAAGCTGAATATTTTCAGCGCTTATTTTTACATTTGTCTCTTTTTTTGACATTTTTGTTACTTTATTTGACATTTTTCTCTTTTTTTAAACTTTTTTTTTTAGTATATCAGTTTAAGTGGACGCTATAATTAGAATATTTTCCGTGCTTTTTTTTAACATTTGTCACTTTTTGACATTTTTGTTACTTTTTTCGACATTTGTTCACATTTTAGTCACTTGATTTGAAATTTTTCTTTTTTGTACACTTTTTTTTTGTATTTCAGTTAAAGTGGACGCTATATTTAGTATATTTTCAGACGGCCCTTTACAACAGGGAACTGAAGCGGTACATTACACTGAATGAAAGTTGATTTACAATCATTATTTTTGAGAAGGTTTACTATTAAATCTGCTTAAGATGGTAAAAGACGTGTTTCTATCTGCATGTGACTTTGTGAATACAGTCTGAAATGTTATTCCTGAATGAATTCCTCCGATGAAATCCCGTTGAGATCCCTAAATGTCGGCTGTGTGTTTGTAGGATGGCTCCAGAGGTGATCCTGGCCATGGACGAGGGCCAGTACGACGGCAAGGTGGACGTCTGGTCGCTGGGCATCACCTCCATCGAGCTGGGTAAAGCCTGCAGGCTGACTCTCTTAGATTCCTTCTGAAATCATTTTGTTAAAATATAGATAGAGAGAGGTTGGGGTCCCCCTAAGCGGAGGAAGATGGATGGATGGAGATTAGATAATACTTTATTCATCTCACAGTGGGGAAATTCCCTTGTTACAGCAACAACAATGTGCAAAAAGTATTGAATGAATGTAAAGTGGTGTTATATAAAAAGGTATTATAAAGTAAAGTGAGGTGGCCATAGTACAACAAAATTGCAGTGTAAGTGACGTTAAAAATGTAATTGAAAATGTAATTAAATAATATAGCAAAAGTAAGTAGCCATAATATACGGCCAAATGTGATCCATGCAGACGTGAGCTTATTTATTCTGACACTTTGCTCTTTGTGTCCACAGCGGAGAGGAAGCCCCCGCTGTTCAACATGAACGCTATGAGTGCCTTATATCACATCGCTCAGAATGAAAGCCCCATCCTCCAGTCCAACCACTGGTGAGAACATTTCCAAGATTCAGACTCATAATCATATGTTTATAGACCTTAGTGGTCCCAATACTGTATCTGAAGTCTCTTTATATAGACCTTAGTGGTCCCCTAATACTGTATCTGAAGTCTCTTTTATATAGACCTTAGTGGTCACTAATACTGTATCTGAAGTCTCTTTTATATAAACCTTAGTGGTCCCTAATACTGTATCTGAAGTCTCTTTATATAGACCTTAGTGGTCCCCTAATACTGTATCTGAAGTCTCTTTATATAGACCTTAGTGGTCCCCTAATACTGTATCTGAAGTCTCTTTATATAGACCTTAGTGGTCACTAATACTGTCCCTTTATATACTGTATCCCCTAATACTGAAAGTCTCTTTATATAGACCTTAGTGGTCCCCTAATACTGTATCTGAAGTCTCTTTTATATAGACCTTAGTGGTCCCCTAATACTGTATCTGAAGTCTCTTTTATATAGACCTTAGTGGTCCCTAATACTGTATCTGAATACTGTATCTGAAGTGGTCCCTCTTTTATATAGACCTTAGTGGTCCCTAATACTGTATCTGAAGTCTCTTTTATAGACCTTAGTGGTCCCTAATACTGTATCTGAAGTCTCTTTATATAGACCTTAGTGGTCCCTAATACTGTATCTGAAGTCTCTTTTATATAGACCTTAGTGGTCCCCTAATACTGTATCTGAAGTCTCTTTTATATAAACCTTAGTGGTCCCCCCTAATACTGTATCTGAAGTCTCTTTTATATAGACCTTAGTGGTCCCCTAATACTGTATCTGAAGTCTCTTTATATAGACCTTAGTGGTCCCCTAATACTGTATCTGAAGTCTCTTTATATAGACCTTAGTGGTCCCTAATACTGTATCTGAAGTCTCTTTTTATATAGACCTTAGTGGTCCCTAATACTGTATCTGAAGTCTCTTTTATATAGACCTTAGTGGTCCCCTAATACTGTATCTGAAGTCTCTTTTATATAGACCTTAGTGGTCCCTAATACTGTATCTGAAGTCTCTTTTATATAGACCTTAGTGGTCCCCCCTAATACTGTATCTGAAGTCTCTTTTATATAGACCTTAGTGGTCCCCTAATACTGTATCTGAAGTCTCTTTTATATAGACCTTAGTGGTCCCTAATACTGTATCTGAAGTCTCTTTATATAGACCTTAGTGGTCACTAATACTGTATCTGAAGTCTCTTTTATATAGACCTTAGTGGTCCCCTAATACTGTATCTGAAGTCTCTTTTATATAGACCTTAGTGGTCCCCTAATACTGTATCTGAAGTCTCTTTTATATAGACCTTAGTGGTCCCCTAATACTGTATCTGAAGTCTCTTTTATATAGACCTTAGTGGTCCCCTATATACTGTATCTGTATCTGAAGTCTCTTTTATATAGACCTTAGTGGTCCCTTACTGTATCTGAAGTCTCTTTATATAGACCTTAGTGGTCCCTAATACTGTATCTGAAGTCTCTTTTATAAAGACCTTAGTGGTCCCTAATACTGTATCTGAAGTCTCTTTATATAGACCTTAGTGGTCCCCTAATACTGTATCTGAAGTCTCTTTTATATAGACCTTAGTGGTCCCTAATACTGTATCTGAAGTCTCTTTTATATAGACCTTAGTGGTCCCCTAATACTGTATCTGAAGTCTCTTTTATATAGACCTTAGTGGTCCCCTAATACTGTATCTGAAGTCTCTTTTATATAGACCTTAGTGGTCCCCTAATACTGTATCTGAAGTCTCTTTTATATAGACCTTAGTGGTCCCTAATACTGTATCTGAAGTCTCTTTTATATAGACCTTATAGACTGTTAAGAAATGATATATTTGACAACATGACCCTTTATCTCGCCGCAGGTCTGATTCCTTCCGCAACTTTGTTGACTCTTGCCTACAGAAGATCCCCCAGGACCGCCCTACCTCGGACGTGCTGCTCAATGTGAGAACTCATCCAGCGTCCCCCCTCCTGCATCGGCTCCTTCATTCAGTCCCTCCAGGACTTCGCAGGCTTTTTTTTAGATGCGGGAGTTTTTGTAAAAGAAATTGTGATAAAAGTTGCGATGTTTTTTGTATTTTGTTGCAATGTAGTTGTGAGAAACAGAGAAAGTTGCAACAAAAGTTGGATTTTTTTTTGGGTATAGTTCTTCAAAATAAAAAGGAAACTTCTTAATTAAATTAAATGAATCAAATTTGAACAGGTCTGTCAGTAGCTTGTTGATCTTTACGTTGTTAGTTTCCTATCCCGGCCTGGGACGCATTCACACGGATTAATAAAGACTGATTCAACTTACACTTATCATTTTACTTACAATAACGAGCATAGCCGTCCTCAATTTAGGTCGTCCTGTACATCTCATCTCCCGTTTTCCTGCTGGGGGGTGGGGGTGTGCGGAAAAGTTGCGGTGATTGATCACAATTGCGGGTCGCACCAAAGTCGTGCTGATTGGTCGAATTTGCGCGAATTGGTGCGATCGCAACACTGCAAAATCCTGGAGGGACTGTTGATTGTTGCTTCCCTCCCTCCGCAGCATCGGTTCTTGTGCCGCGAGCGTCCGCTGACGGTCGTCATGGACCTGATCGCCCGGACCAAGGACGCCGTGAGAGAGCTGGACAACCTGCAGTACCGCAAGATGAAGAAGATCCTCTTCCAGGAGACGCAGCAGAACGGCCCCGTGTCCGAGGGAGGGGAGGACGAGGAGGTGAGGACGGGGAAAGGGGACGATAAAGTCAGATGTGTGGACAGAGGGAGTAGGAAGTGAAGGGAGAAGAGGAAAAGATGTCTAAAAAGGAGGAAGACCACAAAGAGAGGAAGAGATGAAGTGAAATGGCTTGAGGATGAGGAAAATACACAAATTCAAATAAAATAGCCAAATAATCTAATAGAAAAATAAAATACAAACATCTGTTTGTGTATGTATATACGTGTAATAACGTGTGTGTTTCCGTCTGTCCGTGTGTGTGTCTGTCTGTCTGTCTGTCTGTCTGTCTGTCTGTGTGTGTGTGTCTGTCTGTCCATCTGTGTGTGTGTCTGTGTCTGTTTGTCCGTCCGTGTGTCCGTGTGTCTGTGTGTCTGTCTGTCCATCTGTCTGTCTGTCCGTGTGTGTGTGTGTCTGTCTGTCCATCTGTGTGTGTCTGTCTGTCCGTCTGTCTGTCTGTCTGTCTGTCTGTCTGTCTGTCTGTCCGTGTGTCTGTCTGTCCATCTGTGTGTGTGTGTCTGTGTCTGTCTGTCCGTCCGTGTGTCTGTGTGTGTGTGTGTGTGTGTGTGTGTGTGTGTGTGTGTGTGTGTCTGTCTGTCCATCTGTGTGTGTGTGTGTGTGTGTCTGTCTGTCCATCTGTGTGTGTGTGTGTCTCTGTGTGTCTGTGTGTCTGTGTGTGTGTGTGTGTCTGTCTGTCTGTCTGTCTGTCCATCTGTCTGTGTGTCTGTGTGTCTGTGTGTGTGTGTGTGTGTGTGTGTCAGGAGGTGGAGCAGTACCTGTTGCGGACCGGCACCGTGAACAGCATGGAGAGCTCCCAGTCGGTGCCCAGTATGTCCATCTCAGCCAGTTCTCAGAGCAGCTCGGTCAACAGTCTGGCCGACGCCTCCGATGACAGCAGCAGTGAGATGGCCATGATGCAGGAGGGCGAGCACACCGTCACCTCCAACAGCTCCATCATCCACCGACCCACGGTAAACTAAAATGTGTATCTCTCTCTCTCTCTCTCTCTCTCTCTCTCTCTCTCTCTCTCTCTCTCTCTCTCTCTCTCTCTCTCTCTCTCTCTCTCTCTCTCTCTCTCTCTCTCTCTCTCTCTCTCTCTCTCTCTCTCTCTCTCTGTGAAATCAAACTGTTGTTTTTGCTTCATGTTTCTTATTGTTATGAATAATCTGAAGATTGACACCACTCAATTTTCAGTTAGAAAGTGCCGGGTTGTGTAACCTTGGCGGTTACATATTATAGGGCTCAGTTTCAAGAAATCAATTTTCAGTCATTTGAATACTATATCGATTCATAAAACTTGCGAGATGGAGCTTTAAAGAGCTAGAGTGAAGACGTTGGCTTCATGTTAAAACAGATGATGTAAAGAATCCGCGTCATGCTAAGTAACGCTGCGTTGGGACATGTTTCCACCCATGTCTGGCTTTAGGTCTTCCTGTACTAAAGAAATCACCTTCTCTGTCTCTGTGTAACTGCTTTGGGCTCAATTCTTAACGACAACGTTAATATTTTTAATAATGCAGCAGGTTAGAGGGTTCCTTCTTCAATTAAAAGGGTTAGTTCTTGAGAATCTTTCATATCCAGTGCTAGGCCTGCACGATTGTTATAAAATCGTGATCTTGATTCACCCTGTTAACGATTTATTTTTAAATTAATTTAATTAAAAAAAAAAAAAAAAGAAATTCTCATTTAATTTGACGAGCCGACTGCATCACAAACTGTACTTCTGTAAGTATTTAAACATAGACTGTATAAAATAGGTGTTAAAGCTCTCCCTTCTCCATGTTTACAGGCTTGTGCTGATGCGCAATGTGCTATAGGTGGAAATATATATGTATTTTTGTCAAAAGAATCGGGGCACAGAATCTTGATATCAATTCTAAGCAAAAAGAATCGTGATTCATATTTTCCCCCGACTCGTGCAGGCCTAATAACCAGCTAAACTGGAATAGTAGCTGAAATATACTACAAATTAAATGGGGCTGTTCTGAATTACAAGCGATTATGCAGCCCAGTTTGTTTATGTATGTTAAGTGTCTGACCCCCTCCTCCTCAGGGTCAGGATAACATCTACGATGACCCGTACCAGCCGGAGATGGACCAGCCTCAGGCTCCCTCGGCTGGGCGCCGCCGAGCCTACTACCGCAACCGGGACCACTTTGCCACCATCCGGACCGCCTCCTTGGTAAATCTCCTTCCTCCTGCCCCTCACTGTGTCCTCAGCTAAGACAGCTTTGTTTTAACCAGTGATTAGATTCATCTTTGGGTTTATGGCAGAGGTCAAATCAAGAATCTCATCTGCAATTCAGAATCAGTTTGGTGGATAACACCTGCAAGAAATACTGTTTTACACAGCAGCTTTTAACCCACACGCTACTACACGCTACTGAATGCTACTACACGCTACTGAATGCTACTACACGCTACTAAATGCTACTACACGCTACTGAATGCTACTACACGCTACTGAATGCTACTACACGCTACTGAATGCTACTACACGCTACTGAATGCTACTACACGCTACTAAATGCTACTACACGCTACTACACGCTACTGAACTCAACTACACGCTACTACACGCTACTGAATGCTACTACACGCTACTGCACGCTACTACACGCTACTAAATGCTACTACACGCTACTGAATGCTACTACACGCTACTGCACGCTACTACACGCTACTGCACGCTACTAAATGCTACTACACACTACTGAATGCTGCTACACACTACTGAATGCTACTATACGCTACTACACGCTACTGAATGCTACTACACGCTACTGCACGCTACTACACGCTACTGAATGTTACTACACGCTACTGAATGTTACTACTGCTACACACTACTGAATGCTGCTACACGCTACTGCACGCTACTACACGCTACTGAATGTTACTACACGCTACTGAATGTTACTACACGCTACTGAATGTTACTACACGCTACTGAATGCTGCTACACGCTACTGCACGCTACTACACGCTACTGAATGTTACTACACGCTACTGAATGCTGCTACACACTACTGAATGCTACTGCACGCTACTACACGCTACTGAATGCTACTACACGCTACTGCACGCTACTACACGCTACTAAATGCTACTACACGCTACTGAATGCTACTGCTACTACACGCTACTGAATGTTACTACACGCTATTGAACGCTACTACACGCTACTGAATGCTACTACACGCTACTGAATGCTGCTACACACTACTGAATGCTACTACACGCTACTGAACGCTACTACACGCTACTGAATGCTGCTACACGCTACTGAATGCTACTGAATGCTGCTACACGCTACTGAATGCTGCTACTACGCTACTGAATGCTGCTACACGCTACTGAATGCTGCTACACGCTACTGAATGCTACTACATGCTACTAAATGCTGCTACACGCTACTGAATGCTACTTCACGCTACTGAACGCTACTACACGCTACTGATTGCTGCTACACGCTACTGAACGCTACTGATTGCTACTGAACGCTACTGCATGCTGCTACACGCTACTGAATGCTACTGAATGATACTACACGCTACTGCATGCTGCTACACGCTACTGAATGCTACTGAATGCTGCTACACGCTACTGAATGCTGCTACACGCTACTGAATGCTGCTACACGCTACTGAATGCTGCTACACGCTACTGAATGCTGCTACACGCTACTGAATGCTGCTACACGCTACTGAATGCTGCTACACGCTACTGAACGGTACTACACGCTACTGAACTACGCAGTGCAATAGATCACATAATCATACAGACAAATATTCTGCTGAAAATCCTTTATTTATTTTATTCTGTTGCTCTATATATCTCTATTTCATTACCTGATTTTTGTTTACGGGGTCCCGGCCCAATAGTGTCTGATAAAAAAACAAATCATGGATTGAATCACGCACTTGAGAATTTAAAAAAAAAAAAAAAGCTGTAAGACAGATAAAAGGTCCCATCATCTGTTCATTTTAATGTTCATAAATGTATTTAGGGTTTCTACTAGATTATAAATTTTTTTTTGAAAAGCCCAGCCTGCTCTGATTGGTCAGCGTTTCTGGGTCTTTCGCAACTGTACTTTGTGGCAACGTCATGCCAGTCGGGGAATGACTGTGTCCATCCCCCCCCTCCAGGTGACCCGTCAGATCCAGGAACACGAGCAGGGCTCGGCGCTGCGGGAGCAGATGTCCGGCTACAAGCGCATGCGGCGGCAGCACCAGAAGCAGCTGATGGGGCTGGAGAACAAGCTGAAGGCGGAGATGGACGAGCACCAGTTGAAGCTGGACAAAGAGCTGGAGAACCAGAGGAACAGCTTCTCCACCGAGGCCGACAAGCTGGCCAAGAAGCACCAGGCCATCCTGGAGAAAGAGGTAGACGCTCTGCTGTCTGGGGGGCTAGTTTTAGTCCTGTTGGCACTAGGCCTGCACGATTCGGGGGGAAAATATGAATCACGATTTTTAAGCTTAGAATTGATATAACGATTCTCTGCCTCAATTTTTTTGACCATCAAACAAAACAAATTGGCAGTACCAAACAGATTTCTTTGGGCATCTATGACATATTGGGCATCACCAAAAGCCTGGAATCAGAGAGGCTTCAATGGAAAGAGGGGAGGGCATTAAAACCTGTTTTATACAGTCTACGTTAAAAACTCACAGAAGAAAGTAACAGCGTTTGTGATGCAGTCGGCTCGTAAAATTAAATCTTATCTAACCTTAAAAATGATATCGGGAACAGCGTGAATCAAGATCACGATTTTATAACGATTAATCGTGCAGGTCTAGCACTGAGCGAATCCACACTTTGAGGCAGATGTGTATTTGAGTATGTGGTTGTCAAAGTGTGGCGCTCCTTAATGATTTAAAGTGTAATATCAATATATTTCAGTTCAAGACAATAGACAAAATACACAATATGAAGTTTGTTGTTTCAGCGTAGAAAGGGGCTGGTGAAATTTATTATATTGTCTTCATCCGATCATGGATGTGTAATGAAATATAGTAAATACGCGCTGTAACGTGCTCTTCAGAGAGCCGACCTCTGACCTCGGCCTGTGTTTTGCTGTCGCCCTGCAGACAAAAGCCGCTCTGGCAGAAGAGAAGAAGTTCCAGCAGCACATACTGGGCCAGCAGAAGAAAGAACTGACCAGTTTACTGGACTCCCAGAAACGCCAGTACCGCCAGCGCAAGGATCAGCTGAAAGAGGTCAGAGCCGACACATGTTCACGTATCCAAATGCTAAAGTAGAGGAGAGTCCCTAAACCAGAGCATGCTGGTAGTATTCAGGTGGCTGGTGGTATTCAGGTAGAATGGACACCTTTACTGTCATCACACACATGTGCAATACCTGTGCAACGAGACTGAAACCTTTTATAGTGTCAACAAGAAGAAATATAACATGGGATAAACTATAGGTTGTGTAAAAGAAGGGGGGGTTCACAGTTCCAAAGACATCTATGTACATATATAAAATGGTAAGAAAGCTCAATATGGGTTGTATACGCATTATGAAAATAATATTACACAGTTATGAAATTGCACAGAATTTCCAATTGTCAAGTAATAAATATTTAAATATTGTACAGGAGAGCACTCTTTTAATCATTACACAGGTGGACAAGTCAAAAAGGTGTCTTACCTTTTTAAATATGTTGATGCTCCCAAAAAGAAACACATGGATCATTTCTGCAAATTAACATCACTGCAGATTAAAGAGCAGTGCTATTTTGAAATTAGTTAATTTTCTATAAAATAGAAATACATTTTAATATCAGTTCCTGTAACATCAACATTTATTTGTGGCCGGTGGCCTTGCATCCAGATCATTTTCTGGCTCTTCATATAAAAGTATTTGGGGCCCATCTGGGCTACAGTCTGGCACACAGTCTTCCTCACTTTTATTCTGTTAACAGGAGCTGAACGAGAACCAGTCGACTCCAAAGCGGGAGAAGCAGGAGTGGCTGATCCGTCAGAAGGAGTGTCTGCAGCAGATGCAGGCGGAGGAGGAGGCCAGCCTGCTGCGGAGGCAGCGGCAGTACTACGAGCTGCAGTGCCGCCAGTACAAGAGGAAGATGCTGCTGGCTCGCCACAACCTGGAGCAGGACCTGCTCAGAGAGGTACAAGGCTCCATCTTCACACTGCAAACCGTACAAGTTAGAGCCCGACCGATATATCGGTGGGCCGAAATTATCGGCTGATTTTGGGCATATCCCAACCTGTGACGACTACCACACTGTCATTTTCCAACCAATCACATTATTTGTCCTGCTGTTGGCGACCCGGGTCGAGTGCAATTCATTTTGAAATGGAGAATCAACAGACGCCTCCCAATACGATATCATTACGATACTTATGCCACGGTATTATTGCGATTTTAAACATATTGTAATATTCCGCGATATATTGCAATTTATAACCTTTTTTTCAACTTCTAATTTATCCTAATTTCAAATGAAGTCCCCAAAAGGAAACTTATCAACATCTGTTTCATCTAAAAAGAAACATTTCTCTTTTTGTTCATCTCACTTCAATGTTATTGCTGCGAAATGGGACAAACTGACCAACAAATACAGTACATTATATATTATATAATATATAATAAAAGATCCATACTTGGCGCCTGTGTCTATACAGTATTGCCACTAAAAATATCACAATACTATGCTGTATCAAATTTTTTCCCCCATCCCTATAGTCTACCTTGATCAAACCCACCTGCAGGCCGAGCAGATCGAGGAAGGTTACCCCATTCAAACACACAGTGGACCTGGGTATAACCCTAATTGAGCCATTGGTGTGAAAGGGGTACCAGGCGTAGTCATTCATCAAATCACCAGTTAGCTTTTAGCACTGACTGAATGTAGAGCCCTATCTAATCTGTTTTATAGCTTTTTTTTAATTCTCAATTTTTGCGATTCTGTTATCACAGAAAGTTTTGAGCTGTACATTAATGCTGCCGTCTGACGGGCCGAAAACAGACCCGAGCCACTGGGCTGAACAAGTCTGGGTTGAGTTTCTAGTCTTCTTCTCTCCTCTCCTTCCTCGTGTTTTTCCACTGACCATCCCGTCTCGTCCTCCAACAGGACCTGAACAAGAAGCAGACCCAGAAGGATCTGGAGTGTGCCATGCTGCTGCGGCACCACGAGTCCACCCAGGAGCTGGAGTTCAGGCAGTTGGGCTCGGTGCAGCGGACCCGGGCTGACCTGATCCGAACGCAACACCAGACCGAGCTGACCAACCAGATGGAGTACAACAAGCGCCGTGAGCAAGAGCTGCGGCAGAAACACACCATTGAGGTCCGTCAGCAGCCCAAGAGCCTAAAGGTACGAAGGAGACCGACTTAGGGCTGCTCGATTATGGGAAAGGTCATAATCTGGATTATTATACATGTTTACTTAACGTCTTTTTGATAAATGTAGCATTTATTGGCTTGGACTTTAGCTCAGACGTAAGACTTGGACTCTAACTCAGAGACTTGACTTGGACTCTAGCTCAGAGACTTAAGACTTGGACTCTAGCTCAGAGACTTAAGACTTGGACTCTAACTCAGAGACTTGACTTGGACTCTAGCTCAGAGACTGAAGACTTGGACTTGGACTCTAGCTCAGAGACTGAAGACTTGGACTCTAGCTCAGAGACTGAAGACTTGGACTCTAGCTCAGAGACTGAAGACTTGGACTCTAGCTCAGAGACTTAAGACTTGGACTCTAACTCAGAGACTTGACTTGGACTCTAGCTCAGAGACTTAAGACTTGGACTCTAGCTCAGAGACTGAAGACTTGACTTGGACTCTAGCTCAGAGACTGAAGACTTGGACTCTAGCTCAGAGACTGAAGACTTGGGACTCTAGCTCAGAGACTTAAGACTTGGACTCTAACTCAGAGACTTAAGACTTGGACTCTAACTCAGAGACTTGACTTGGACTCTAGCTCAGAGACTTAAGACTTGGACTCTTGACTTGGACTCTAACTATTGACTCAGAGACTGAATCTCATTTCTCTATCTTACCCCTTGCCCTTAGATTTGCGTGTTTATGTGAGAGTAAGAGCTGTCCCAATTCTCGTTTGGATCGAGGGGAAGGGAAGGGCTACATACTTCTTTAAAACAAAGCAAAGTTGCAAGCTTACTTGAAACTGAGGGGTACCCAGAATACATGGCAGCCAGATCAGAGAAGTATTTTCGGCTTTAAAAAATGATTAAAAATTACAGCAATAAAATATGCTCTTAATTGAAACGTTATTAAAAAAAACTGATTGCTGATTTGCACAACAGTCCCACATTTCTCGGCCTTGAATGGACTCCATGCATGTCTACAGTTTTAACCATTAGCTGCGGATTTCGTTTAATATCAGATATTGATATCGGCCGATATATCGTTTTTTTAAATAACCAAATATTTATCGGTATCGGCCTTAAAATTCCTTTTATCGGTCGGGGTCTAGTATCTACCCATTCCCCTTTTGCCCTACCCCTCGAGCAAAATGAGAATTGGGATAGCCCTTACTCTCATATATAATACTAAGGGCAAGACAGAGAAATGAGATTCAGCCTTAGCGCAGAGACTTGTGAGCATCTGTGGTATGTGCGCACCAATCACCAAGGCAAATACCGCAGAGGTGTAACTTCCTGTGGCAATAAACCATTTTCTGATTGTCTTAGTCCAAAGAGCTGCAGATCAAGCGTCAGTTCCAGGAGACGTGTAAGATCCAGACCCGTCAGTACAAAGCCCTGAGGAACCACTTGCTGGAGAGCACTCCCAAATCCGACCACAAGGCCGTCCTTAAACGCCTCAAAGAAGAGCAAACACGTAAGCTGGCCATCCTGGCCGAGCAGTACGACCACTCCATCAACGACATGCTGTCCACACAGGCTGTGAGTAAGGCAAGGAAACCTCCGCGCACCTTCAGCACCTGAAACCTGCACCTCCACACGGCAGCACATGTACACCACGACAGAAAGGAAATAACAGCATTTGGGAAAATTAAATTTGTGTAGGCGAAAGAGATTAGTTTCACTTGGGGGGTACACAATCACCTAAGGCTTGTATCATGTGAGTGCTCCGACAGCGTTGTTGTCATTACTTTGAATTCTACATGGGGCCGTCAGAAAACTATGCACAATAGCTTTAAAGGTCCCATGACATGGTGCTCTTTGTATGCTTTTATATAGACCTTAGTGGTCCCTAATACTGTATCTTAAGCCTCTTTATATAGACCTTAGTGGTCCCTAATACTGTATCTGAAGTCTCTTTAAGTATATAGACCTTAGTGGTCCCTAATACTGTAGACCTTAGTGGTCCCCCCTTAAGCCTCTTTTTTATATAGACCTTAGTGGTCCCCTAATACTGTATCTGAAGTCTCTTTTATATAGACCTTAGTGGTCCCCCTAATACTGTATCTGAAGTCTCTTTTATATAGACCTTAGTGGTCCCTAATACTGTATCTGAAGTCTCTTTATATAGACCTTAGTGGTCCCTAATACTGTATCTGAAGTCTCTTTTATATAGACCTTAGTGGTCCCTAATACTGTATCTGAAGTCTCTTTTATATAGACCTTAGTGGTCCCTAATACTGTATCTGAAGTCTCTTTATATAGACCTTAGTGGTCCCTAATACTGTATCTGAAGTCTCTTTATATAGACCTTAGTGGTCCCTAATACTGTATCTGAAGTCTCTTTTATATAGACCTTAGTGGTCCCTAATACTGTATCTGAAGTCTCTTTATATAGACCTTAGTGGTCCCTAATACTGTATCTGAAGTCTCTTTCCCAAAATTCAGCCTTGGTGCAGAGTTCCAGCCACTAGAGCCAGTCCCACAATGAGCTTTCATTAGTATGTGCCATTTCTGTAGCTTTTGGGGGGACAAGGGGGAGGACTTGACCAAGTGTCACATTGCTCGTTTGAAAGCCATAATGTCTCTCTCTCATGGGGGGGCCAAATTCTCTGGACGTGCAAAGCAAAGAAAGGGGAGGTAACCTTGCCCCTTATGACATCATAAGTGGAAGATTCCAGATCGCCCATCTGAGCTTTAATTTCCTCAAAGGCAGAGCAGGATACCCAGGGCTCGGTCCACACCTATCACCATTTCTAACCACTGGGGGCCATAGGCAGGCTGAGGGGCGGGGGTTAAAAAACCTCAAAACGTGATATTTTCATGCCATGGGACCTTTTTTTTTTTTTTTTTTTAATTAAAGCCGTCACATCACCAACTCAGTTGTCAGAGCAGGTTGAGCTGTTGTGATGCTGACGCTCGTCCCCGTTTGTCCCCTCCCGCAGCTTCGTCTGGACGAGACCCAGGAGGCGGAGTACCAGGTGCTGAGGATGCAGCTGCAGCAGGAGCTGGAGCTGCTCAACGCCTACCAGAGCAAGATCAAGATCCACACCGACACGCAGCACGAGCGCGAGGTGAAGGACTTGGAGCAGCGGGTGTCCATCCGCCGGGCGCTGCTGGAGCAACGGGTAGGAGCGCCCGTCTTTAACACAACACCGTCCAATCAGCTTCTCTGGTTTTATAACGCTCTGCTGCTGGTTTACTGTAGGAGTGGGGGGGTGTCAGTACAGCATAGTATAGCGATATTTTCAGTGGCAATACTGTATCTATACACATTTTTATATATATATATATATATATATAAATAACATATTGTATACGTGTTGGTCAGTTTGTCCCATTTTGCAGCAACAATGTGTTAAATAGAGCCCGGCCGATATTAGGCATTTCCTGATATATCGTTTTTTTTTTTTTTTTAATATTCATTCATCAAAATCCGCCATAATGACAAATAAATGGTTCTGAGAAATGAATATCTAACAAATAAAAACGGATGTTCAACCATGTTGTTGGCGTTGCATAGTCTGTCCACCAGAGGGCGCTCTACAACGTCCCTGTTGGCAACACTGATTATTGTTTGTGTTTATGTTCAAAGGACTTTAAGTTTCATATCTTAAGTTTGTGTTTTTCTACATGTTATTTATCAGAAGTTTAATATGTTTTGATGTTCTGTTGTGACAATAAAACTAATTATTATCATATTATTTTAGTGAGAACTCATAAATAACTGCAAATAACTTTTGTTAGGGAAAGCTGTGTTTCTGGATTTTTCTTATAAATGTATATCAGATTTTTAAGTAACCAAATATTCCTATCGGTATCGGCCTTAAAAATCCTTTATCGGTCGGGCTCTAGTTTAAAATAGTTTGAGTCACTCCAGCAGTAAACAAAGGTAACTCAGTTTATATCATGAATGACAAAGAAAATGATCAAATCCCCACATCTAAGAACCAGAGGAGAAGTTTCCTGTGGTTTGACAGATCAGTGAATCGACTATCGGTTCCAGTTGTTTCCAGTTGTGTTGTTGTTGTTGTTGTGTGTTGTGTGTTGTTGTTGTTGTGTGTTGTTGTGACTCTGTCTCTAACCGTGTGAACATGTGTTGTCAGATCGAGGAGGAGATGCTCTCGCTGCAGAACGAGCGTTCGGAGCGGATCCGGACTCTGCTGGAGCGCCAGGCCCACGAGATCGAGGCCTTCGACTCGGAGAGCATGCGGCTCGGCTTCAGCAACATGGCGCTGAGCGGCATCCCGGCCGAGGCCTTCAACCAGGGCTACCCGACCCCCAGCCCGTCCTCGGGCTCCGGCGGCTGGCCGTCCCGGCCCGTCCCGCGCTCCGGCAGCCACTGGAGCCACAGCGTGCAGAACTCGGTGGCGACGCCGTCCTGGCGCAGCCAGAACCACGCCGGAGGCTTCGGCCGCGCCGAGTCCATCACGTCGGCGCACTGCCTCGGCAGGGACGGCGAGCTGCACAAGAGCACCCGGGGCCCCCCTTCCTCCTTCTCCTCCTCTTCCTCCCACTCCTCCTCCCACCACTACCTCCCGCAGCACTACCAGCACCACCAGAGCACGCCGCAGCTCTACCGCGACAGCCACGACGGCCGGGAGCGCGAGCGCCCCCGCGAGTGGGTGGGCGGCGGCGGCGGCCATTACCCGCATCCCTCGCAGGTCCACCACCACCACCACCACCACCACCTCGCCTCCCACGCCTCCTCCCAGTCCCTGGCGCTCCTGCCTCCCCCGCCGCCGCCTCCCCCCATCTCCCTCTCCTCCTCCTCCCCGCCGTCCTCCGCCTCTTCGTCCTCCTCGTCACAGGGAGGCTACGGCGGCGGCCTGAGCATCCGGGGCCCCGGGCTGATGGCCCTCAGGAACAGCCCCCAGCCTCTGAGGAGGACGGCGTCCGGGGGGCCGGGCGGCGGCGGCGGGGGGAGCGACGGAGGGCTCAGCCGGAGCACGTCGGTCACTTCTCACATTTCTAACGGCTCGCACCTCTCGTACTCGTGAAGCCGCCCGGCGTCTCCTCTCTGACCTGTCGCTCTGCTTCGTTCAAGAAAACAGAACAAAGACCGCCAGAGAGAGAGAGAGAGAGAGAGAGAGAGTTTTAACTTCTTAGTCTTGAACAACAACAACAACAAAAAAGCCCAATTTTAAGTGTAAATTTTACATTTCCTTTCCAGAAGTGTGCAGGGACTTAAAAGAGTTTCTGATGCACAAGAAAAGAAAGAGAAGGAAGCCACTGCAGAGAAACACGCGGGTATTAGCATCACAGTTAACCTCTTCCACGCACAGGAGCTCCGCAATCCACACACAGAAATACACAAATGAGAACGTGAGCCACGTGCTGTCGACCGGTGTAGATCTGACAAAATATAACGACCCCAGCTTGAGCTCGTTTGTTGATTCTGTGACACGTTGAATCTGTTGCACAGTGTGTCGGAGTCGGAGAGCAGGTCTAAAGTCTAAGTTCTGGTTCTCAGCTTCCACTTGGCCTGCGGTGCTTTAAAAACCACTGTAACTATGTAAATAACGGTAAATTGTAAAGCCAGGTTGTTGTTTTTCTTAGTGGGGGGGCGGTACTGAAAAGTAATTTTTCTTTTATTTGTAGTGATAAATAAGATTGTGTATATGACAATTAAAGAAACACTGCCATCCCTGTTGGGCAACTCTGCCCTCCAAGTCTTCTTAAAGGAACAGTCCGACTTTTTCTGAGCTTGTTTGCTGTCTTAATTACAGATAATTAGTTAGTGATGAGTTTGGTCTCTGGGGGGTCACAGTACATAAGGGGGGATTATTAGCCTTCAAATAAAGCTGGACGATATTAACCCTCCTGTTGTCCTCGGGTCAATCTGACCCCTTTAATAAATGTCTATATCTGAAATATGAGTTTCTTTTTAACCAAATTACCATAAAATGGATTCCTTCCAACGCTCTTTATAAATACAACTGATCACTTTCATTCCTCTGATCTTAACTATTAGTCAAAATAATTCATAATTTCTGCTTTTTTAACTCTAATATTAGGTATAATTCTATATAAATGAGGGTTATTGACCATGAATTACAAAAAGTAGGAAAACTAGTAAGGTGGTGTTAAAGAAAACAAAAACAAAAAGTCAGAAAAAAGGACAAAAATATTTTGTGTTGTCCTCCCGGGTCAAAATGGACATAAATTTGACATTTTTGTCCCTTTTTCTGACTTTTTTTTTAGTTTCCACCACCACCACCTTACTAGTTTTACTACTTTTTGGAATTCATGGTCAATAACCCTCATTTATATAGAATTATACCTAATATTAGAGTTAAAAAAGCAGAAATTATGAATTATTGTGACTAATAGTTAAGATCAGAGGAATGAAAGTGATCAGTTGTATTTATAAAGAGCGTTGGAAGGAATCCATTTTTATGGTAATTTGGTTAAAAAGAAACTCATATTTCAGATATAGATATTTATTAAAGGGGTCAGATTTGACCAGAGGACAACAGGAGGGTTAACCCCTGCGTGTCGGCTGCGTGCTCCGGCGTCCGTCCACCGGGTTCGGGTCTGATGCGGAACAGCTGATCTCGTAGAACAGAACCACAAAACCACCAGCAGTTAGTTTCCATCCAGAGGAGCAGAGGGGGGACAACTCTGAGCTGCGTTCAAGGTGTAGTGCAGGGAGATCTGATCCGCCGTGAGCACTGGGTATTTTATTTTGAAAATCAGCTGGATGTTTTATTTTGTTTCTGTGCTCGACATCCTGTCCCGCCCTATCTGCCGTGTCCGGCCAATAGGAGCTCTGCGTCTCCGCTCCGGAGGGCTGGGGATCGATGGAGCTGGGACGGAGTCGGGACGCAGCCGCTCCGCAGACAGTGGAAATACACACATGGACTCTAATGGAAACCCGAGGACTCAGACCCCGTTCTGGAGCGGATCCGCAGCCGTCACGCACCCGGTGGACATCGAGGGGGGGCCGTCCGTCTTCCTTCATGTTTCTGTTCTGAACTCGGAGACGGAAACCACCTCGTCTGACTTAAAACCGCAAACAAGGAAATGTCGGTGTGCTCCTTTTTAAAGGGGACGCTGCCAGAGGGTTGTTTTTTTTGAGTGAGCCGAGCACTAAGTGTGTGTGTGTGTGTGTGTGTGTGTGTGTCCGTGTGTGTGTGTGTGTGTGTGTCCGTGTGTGTGTGTGTGTGTGTGTGTCCGTGTGTGTGTCCGTGTGTGTGTGTGTGTGTGTGTGTGTGTGTGTGTCCGTCCACCTGTTTGTCCCTCTTCAGTCTGCTCTGCATCTGTAGATAAGATGTACGTATGTTACATTACAAATTAGTCCAACTCAGTGCATGGAACTTGTGTACAGACGGCCTTCATATGGCAACCACGCACACTAACTAACTATTTATATACATGTGAGATACCTGTACACGTAGCGGGTAAACTGACGATGGTTCACTGTCCGAACACTTTTGACCGGCGTTGTTGTAGGCGGTGTACACGAAGCACTAACCCGGGCTGAGTTAGAGGGACGATACCGAGTCTAGATGTCGTCCTAGAAGCAGACATAGATGCCAACATGGTTGCCTCTACTGCAGCTGTAATATTTATGTTGTATGCCAATTCTTTTTTAATGTAATTGCCAACTTTGACCACTAGGTGGGGGGAATAAGCGGGAATAAAATGTTGCTGTGATAGAGCTATAAAAAAAAAATATTAATGTCCAGGGGTGGGGGGAAAAAAGGACTACGTTTCCCAGCATTCCTGCGGAGGTCTCAGGGTGGGAGTCCACAGTTCTGGGCAGGGCTGCGTTTGACTTTGTAGTTTTTTTTTATTTTATTTTTATTTTTTTTGCGAGCCAGTATTAAAAAAAAAAAGTAAAAAATGTGGAGCTAAAGACAGATAATTTCCTGGTTCTTTCACGACGTTTGGTGCCATGTTTTTCTTTTCTTTCACGCCCTGAAGTCTCGAAACGAGCCACTGTAATCTGCAACGTGTTCAGTATCGGGTCATTTAAACAGAAACACTGACGTTTTGGTGTCAAACAGTCAAATGAAGAAATGCTCTACCTCATTACAGTTTTATTCTCTTAGTCCTCCTGTTGTCTCCCGGCTCAAAAACAGACACAAATCTGACATCTTCGTCCCTTTTTCAGACTTTTTTTTTAGTTTTCACTAACACCACCTTACTAGTTTTATACTATTTTTGGAATTCATGCTCAATAACCCTCATTTATATAGAATCATACCTAATATTTGGCATTTTTAAAGGGGTTAAAGTTGATCCTAGGACAGAGGAGGGTTAACCCTTATGTTGTCCTAGGGTCATTTTTTTTTTAAAAAGGTTTCTTTAATTTTAGTTAATTTATTCAACGTTTTCAAGGTCAATAAACCTCCATTTATATGATTTTAATACCTAGTTTTTGAATTAAAAAGCAGAAATCCGAGGAAGACTTCATAAGGAAATGTGTTTTTAAAGCGTTTAAACTGTAAAATATAACGTAACATCCGCGGTTCAATGATATTGAACCAACAGCGTGTTGTTTCCAATGTTAAATATAAAAATCCATATTTTTTTTTGGGTAGAAACTTTGAGAAACGGGTCAGGGCGGCAGGTCGGACTCGAACCCGGACCGCTGCAGGACTGCAGCTAGAGGCCCGATGTTTTTTATCCGTTTTTTTTTTTTTTTTACTTTTTATTTATTTTTTTGCCCCATATCATTAAATAAGAGTAGTAAACCGATCATTTATTTTACTTTTTTTTGTTTTTTTTACATTTTTGGTTGAAAGAAACACAAATTTCTGATATAGAAACGTTTTGAAAAACGGTCAAATTTGACTCGAGGACAACCGGAGGTTAAATACCCCCGACTGTCCCGTGTGTTTGTGGCCAGCGGCTGAAGGTTGATGATGATGATGATGATGATGATGATGATGAGTCTGTGTGGAGCGGGTGGATGTGTGATGGTGCGTTCAAGGACAGTTTTTACAGCTGGAGTTTCTAGCGTTCAGGTGAAAGAGGAAATGAGTTGTACAGAAACGTAACGAGATCATTTTGGAGAAATAAATGAACAAAAACAGAAGCGTGGGTTTGGTTCATTAAACGGTTCTTAAAGGGCCGGTGTTACGGAAAAAACTTCTTCTGGGATTTGGGGGTTATTTTGTGTCTCTGGTGTTTCACACACACACACACACACACACACACACTCTCTCACATTCACACACACACTCTCATACACAGTCTCTCTCTCTCACACACACACTCACACACACTGTCTCTCTCTCTCACACACACACACTCACACACACTGTCTCTCTCTCTCACACACACACACTGTCTCTCTCTCTCACACACACTCACACACACTGTCTCTCTCTCTCACACACACACACTCACACACACTGTCTCTCTCTCTCTCTCTCACACACACACTCACACACACTGTCTCTCTCTCTCTCACACACACTCTCACACACACACTCACACACACTCAAACACACTGTCTCTCTCTCTCTCACACACACTCTCACACACACACTCTCACACACTCTTACACACAGTCACTCTCACACACTGTCTCTCTCTCTCTCACACTGTCTCTCTCTCACACACACTCTCTCACACTGTCTCTCTCTCTCACACTCACACACACACTCGCACACACACACACTCACACACTCTCTCTCTCACACACACACTTTCACACACACTCTCACACACAGTGTCTCTCTCACACACACACTCACACACACTGTCTCTCTCTCTCTCACACACACTCACACACTCTCTCTCTCACACACACACACTTTCACACACACTCTCACACACAGTGTCTCTCTCACACACACACTCACACACACAGTCTCTCTCTCTCTCACACACACACACACACTCTTACACACAGTCTCTCTCGCTCTCTCTCTCACACACACTCTCACACACACTGTCTCTCTCTCTCTCTCTCACACACACACACTCTCTCACAAGACAAAAAACCTCCATGGTGTTTTGAGTGAAATCCGGTTTCTGAACGTCTTCTGATCCGGTTTCTGAACGTCCTCTGATCCGGTTTCTGAATGTCCTCTGTCTTCAGTCTCCGGGTGAGATGTCCAACATCTGCACGGCTTTCTACGTCACTAGAGACGAGGTGGCTAACCGTAGCATGCTAGCTCGTTCTCAATGGAAAGCATTGCTCCAACAGCCGCTAGTGGACCAGAATCTCCAGAAGAACTACTTCCTGTCCCTGTTCTACTTCCTGTCCCTGTTGTGTCCCTGGTATGAACCTGAAGATGAGCAGGATATGGGACTTTAACGATGTTTGAGGGACGTATTTTCGGTGTCTGAGATCAAAGAGTTGACAAGAATTTAGGTTTTTATTTTCAACTGAGGAAACTTTATTTAAATCACTTCAAACACTTCATCCAATAAAGGTTACATCACATATATATATATATATATATATATATATATATATATTTCAGTCTGATAGACTTCTTCCTCTTCTGTCTTCTTGTCCTTGAGAAATTAGACTTCCTGTGACCTCGAAGAACAAAAGCCTAAAAATAACTCTCTGTTTATGGAGGATGTCGTTAAAGGGGAGGCTGCGTCACAGGACGTCATGACGTCATGACGTCAACCACCCGCTGCAGCAGCGCCGAGACTGTGTTTCAAGTTAAAAGCACAAGGTGAACTGTAAGTGGCTCGCAGATATATTTTTGTTTTGTTTTAAGCAATTTTGATGTTTTTGGCGGGTTTTTCAAACGTTTCTTTTATAGTTTTGTTGCTTTTTTAGGCTTATTTATTTTTTAGGCTTTATTTTTAGGCTTTTTTGCTGTTTTTTCCAAAGTCTTTGGCGCTTTTTCTCGACTATTTTTGGCTCTGTATTGGCTATTTATGTCGCTTTTCTACGATGTTTTTGGCGCGGGGGAGGGTTTCAAAGTGTTTTTCAATGTTTTTTTTGTCTTTTTAGGCATATTTCCAACATTTTTGTACCCTTTTATGCCGTTTATTCCGAAGTTTTGACGCTTTTTCTCGACATTTTTGGCTCTGTATTGGATATATTTGGCTGCTTTTATTTTGTGAACTACCCGGATGTCGTGTTGATTTCGGCGCGTATTACCCGGAAACAGGAACTTGACGTTTAGCTGCTGAGAAGCAGGAAGTCTTAACTGTCGCGTTTTATGTGTTTTTAGGGAGTTTTTAGGGAGTTTTCTCCTTCTAACGTGAAGACGACAGAATACTAACCCAACATCCAACATGGCGGAGGAAAATATCTTCTTCTTCGTCCCTAATTTAATTGGTGAGTTGTAGCTAGCTTAGCTTTAGCCAACAGGCTCACTCCGAAAACCAAAAACCCGCTGGGTATGGAGATCTCTCTCTCTCTCTCTCTCTCTCTCTCTCTCTCTCTCTCTCTCTCTCTCTCTCTCTCTCTCTCTCTCTCTCTCTCTCTCTCTCTCTCTAAACGTGTTACCATGTTTCTCCTCATTATTAAACAAAGTATTAATTAGATAGTTATCTAAAGCCTGTCTATCAATCTTTCTCTTTCTCTATATCTCTCTCTATCTCTCTCTTTCTATCTCTTTCTCTATCTATCTCTCTTTCTCTATCTCTCTTTCTCTATCTCTCTTTCTCTATCTCTCTTTCTCTATCTCTCTCTCTTTCTCTATCTATCTTTCTATCTCTTTCTCTATCTACAGTATATCTCTTTTTATATTTCTTTCTATCTCTCTCTTTCTCGATATATATATATCTATATCTCTCTCTCTCTCTTTCTCTCTCTGCCCATATACAGCGGTGCTGATTAGTCTACACAGTAGAACTAGTGTGTATTCAGGCCTGTGTGTAGTGTGTGTAGTGTGTGTAGTCTGTGTAGTGTGTGTAAATTGCAAATTCCCCTTATTGTGGGATTAATAAAGTATACTTATTATTATTATTATTATTATTATTATTATTATACTGGGTGGGGGAGGGCGATCACGCTGATGTCTGAGTGTGTCCTCTGTGATGCCTCTGAGTGTGTCCTCTGTGATGCCTCTGAGTGTGTCCTCTGTGATGTCTCTGTGTGTGGTGATGTCTCTGAGTGTGTCCTCTGTGATGTCTCTGAGTGTGTCCTCTGTGATGTCTCTGAGTGTGTCCTCTGTGATGCCTCTGAGTGTGTCCTCTGTGATTTCTCTGAGTGTGTCCTCTGTGATGCCTCTGAGTGTGTCCTCTGTGATGCCTCCTCTGTGATGTCTCTGTCTGTGTCCTCTGTGATGCCTCTGAGTGTGTCCTCTGTGATGCCTCTGAGTGTGTCCTCTGTGATGCCTCCTCTGTGATGTCTCTGTCTGTGTCCTCTGTGATGTGTCCTCTGTGATGCCTCTGAGTGTGTCCTCTGTGATGTCTCTGTCTGTGTCCTCTGTGATGTGTCCTCTGTGATGCCTCTGAGTGTGTCCTCTGTGATGCCTCTGAGTGTGTCCTCTGTGATGTCTCTGAGTGTGTCCTCTGTGATGCCTCTGAGTGTGTCCTCTGTGATGCCTCTGAGTGTGTCCTCTGTGATGTCTCTGTCTGTGTCCTCTGTGATGTGTCCTCTGTGATGCCTCTGAGTGTGTCCTCTGTGATGCCTCTGAGTGTGTCCTCTGTGATGCCTCTGAGTGTGTCCTCTGTGATGCCTCTGAGTGTGTCCTCTGTGATGTCTCTGAGTGTGTCCTCTGTGATGTGTCCTCTGTGATGCCTCTGAGTGTGTCCTCTGTGATTTCTCTGAGTGTGTCCTCTGTGATGTGTCCTCTGTGATGCCTCTGAGTGTGTCTTCTGTGATGCTTCTGAGTGTGTCCTCTGTGATGCCTCTGAGTGTGTCCTCTGTGATGCCTCTGAGTGTGTCCTCTGTGATGCCTCTGAGTGTGTCCTCTGTGATTTCTCTGAGTGTGTCCTCTGTGATGTGTCCTCTGTGATGCCTCTGAGTGTGTCTTCTGTGATGCTTCTGAGTGTGTCCTCTGTGATGCCTCTGAGTGTGTCCTCTGTGATGCCTCTGAGCGTGTCTTCTGTGATGCCTCTGAGTGTGTCCTCTGTGATGCCTCTGAGTGTGTCCTCTGTGATGCCTCTGAGTGTGTCCTCTGTGATGCCTCTGAGTGTGTCCTCTGTGATGCCTCTGAGTGTGTCCTCCGTGATGTCTCTGAGTGTGTCCTCCGTGATGTCTCTGAGTGTGTCCTCCGTGATGTCTCTGAGTGTGTCCTCTGTGATGTCTCTGAGTGTGTCCTCTGTCCCGGCAGGTTACGCCCGTATCGTGTTGGCGCTGCTGTCCTTCCTGCTGATGCCCTGCTGTCCCTGTCCCGCCGTCTTCTTCTACCTGCTCAGCGCCCTGCTGGACGCCTTCGACGGCCACGCGGCACGGGCCCTCAACCAGTGTACGTACCCCCACACACACACACACACACACACACACACACACTCTTGTTTTCTTGGTTGGTTTTTAGCACTGAAATCACTCTGATAGATAACTGACTAAAATTCTGAATCAACTTTATCGACAGCCAGACATACAGCCAAAAACAAACATAACAAAGCTGCACAGTGACGGGTAGAACATGAACATTATTTTCATACAAATAGGGGATAAATATATATATTAACCCTCCTGTTGTCCTCGGGTCAAATCTGACCCCTTTAATAAATATCTATATCTGAAATATGAGTTTCTTTTAAACCAAATTTCCACATAAAAATGGATTCCTTCCAACGCTCTTTATAAATACAACTGATCTCTTTCATTCCTCTGATCTTAACTATTAGTCAAAATAATTCATAATTTCTGCTTTTTAACTCTAATATTAGATTTAATTCTATATAAATGAGGGTTATTGACCAGGAATTCCAAAAAGTAGTAAAACTAGTAAGGTGGTGGTAGTGGAAACTAAAAAAAAAGTCTGAAAAAGGGACGAAAATGTCCAATTTTTGTCCTTTTTTTGACCCGGGAGGACAACACAAGGGATATAAGCAACAATGACCAATAATAAAGACGGAAAAATGGATATACAGGTGTAAAGATTACAACCGGTTGATAATAAATTACGTCATCTCCTTTAGAGGTCACTAGTCTGACGTCACTACGTTGTAGAGCGTCCTCTGGTGGACAGACTATGCAACACCATCACTAACAGGGACGTTGTAGAGCGTCCTCTGGTGGACAGACTATGCAACGCCATCACTAACAGGGACGTTGTAGAGCGTCCTCTGGTGGACAGACTATGCAACACCATCACTAACAGGGACGTTGTAGAGCGTCCTCTGGTGGACAGACTATGCAACACCATCACTAACAGGGACGTTGTAGAGCGTCCTCTGGTGGACAGACTATGCAACACCATCACTAACAGGGACGTTGTAGAGCGTCCTCTGGTGGACAGACTATGCAACGCCATCACTAACAGGGACGTTGTAGAGCGTCCTCTGGTGGACAGACTATGCAACACCATCACTAACAGGGACGTTGTAGAGCGTCCTCTGGTGGACAGACTATGCAACGCCATCACTAACAGGGACGTTGTAGAGCGTCCTCTGGTGGACAGACTATGCAACACCATCACTAACAGGGACGTTGTAGAGCGTCCTCTGGTGGACAGACTTCGCCCTCTGGTGGAAACGCCATCACTAACAGGGACGTTGTAGAGCGTCCTCTGGTGGACAGACTATGCAACACCATCACTAACAGGGGCGTTGTAGAGCGTCCTCTGGTGGACAGACTATGCAACACCATCACTAACAGGGACGTTGTAGAGCGTCCTCTGGTGGACAGACTATGCAACACCATCACTAACAGGGACGTTGTAGAGCGTCCTCTGGTGGACAGACTATGCAACACCATCACTAACAGGGACGTTGTAGAGCGTCCTCTGGTGGACAGACTATGCAACACCATCACTAACAGGGACGTTGTAGAGCGTCCTCTGGTGGACAGACTATGCAACGCCATCACTAACAGGGACGTTGTAGAGCGTC